>JAHIAL010000061.1:0-310000 GCA_021605145.1 Aegilops bicornis | reverse complement strand
ATTTTGTTCAGTTCATCTGACTATGGATGTGGTGGAACTATACAACGTACTTAAAATTAGCTAGTATATATAGTTGAACTAGCTATTTCATGCGTCGCTGGCAACAATTGGGGAAAAGTTTGGTCGGTTCACCGTCGAGTTGAACTGTTTGTATAAATTAAGAAACGGCCGCTTAATCTATGAATGAAATCTATGCTTAATTACTGAATTTTAGTTGCAAAAATTAGATACTGCTAGTGATTTTTAGCTTCATAATTTGACAAATCGCAGTGTTACAAGGATTGACAAATCTTACCAAATTGTTTGTACGTGGTTGCACACGGGTCATAAAAAACAACCGTTTGCCTTGAAGGGATGCACAAATCCTGCGCTGCTCTCACTTTGCATACGGGTGTTATATCTAAAACGTTTGTGATCAAGAGCTGCAGAAATCCTGCTCGGCACATTTTCTCTTGGCTTCTTGGGGAAGCTGTCGGTTTGCATATGGGTGTTCTAACTAAAACACTTGCGATGAGTGTTTTATATTTAATAAGCGAATTAAACTGCGGCTTGGGCCATTAATGGAGAGGATACTGAGCAAAGGCGGGCGGCCATGGAAGTAAAAGGTCTCGCTTCCCGGTGAGCTCACAGCTGTCTGACTTCGCATGCTTCCCAGTGAGCTGCGCATTCGAGGACAACTTGCACGCCTCTCGGTCAGCTTGCGCACCGGACGGCGCTCGCACGCCTCCCGTTAAGTCAAGGTCAAGCAGTTGTCCCCATGACACTTCCTACAGCCATTAAAACCAAGACACGTGGTGTCACGTGAATGGTTAACAGAGCGCACACTGTTTGAATCATACAAACGTTTGAGATATTAAAATGGCAGCTGTTTTTTCAAAATGCCTTTGTTGGCTGTCATTATTCGAGTGCGCCTTCTCTCAAAATGGACACGGAAAATACCACAGCATGTCGGGTGCCATTCCATGATAGAATGCCATGTTTCATGAATTTCACATGACATTTGGATTTACTAGAATTTAACAATAAAGTACTCAATGTTTTGCCAGCAATCAAAAGTGCCCTGGTGTTTGAAATTCACTCCCATTTCTTGCATGTGACCTAAGCACGCACCCAAGGACACAGATTTGATTTTCAACCAATTTATATGCACTGGAGCATGTGCATGTAGTTCAAATTTGAATTATGCACATAAATGCATTGAAAACTCAGTTAATGCATAAAAGTGTCCAAACGAACCCCGAAAAATGACAAAAATTCACACAACGCTCCTGTTGTTCTACGTTGACACGAGAAAAAAATTTGAAAGCAATAAGAGGCTCTGGATATCGTTTTGTCCCCAAAGGTGGGACGTTCCCTACCGAAACCATCATGATTGTTGTGAGAAACTCTGGTTTGTGAGAAGCATATACCCAAACCTGCCCCAAATTGGACAAAATTTGTACCACGGCATGTTGATGCCATTCCATGATAGCATGCCAAGTTACATGAATTTCAAACGAGTTTTGGATTTACTAGAATTTAAAAACCAGGCATCTCAATGTTACGAGGCAATCAACGGTGCCCTGGTGTTTGAAATTCATTCCCATTTCTTGCATGGGACCTAGGCATGCACCCAAGGACACATATTTGATTTTTCAACCAATTTATATGCACTGGAGAATGTGCATGTTGTTCAAATTTGAATTATGCACATAAATGCATTGAAAACTAAGTTAATGCATAAAAATGTCCAAACGAACCCCGAAAAATCACAAAAATTCACACAACACTCCTGTTGTTATATGTTGACACGAGAAAGAAATTTGAAATCAATAAGAGGCAATGGATATCGTTTCGTCCCCAAAGGTGGGACGTTCCCTACCGAAAACCATCATGCTTGTTGTGAGAAGCTCCGGTTCATGAGAAGCACATACCCAAACCTGCCCCAAATGGGACAACAAATTTACCACAGCATGTTGATGCCGCTCCATGATAGCATGCCAAGTTTCATGAATTTCAGATGAGTTTTGGATTTACTAGAATTTAAAAACCAGGCATCTCAATGTTTTGCGGCAATCAACGATTGCCATACAGTGTTTGAAATTCATGCCCATTTCTTGCACGGGCCTAAGCATGCATCCAAGGACACAGATTTGATTTTTCAACCAATTTATATGCACTGGAGCATGTGCATGTAGCTCAAATTTGAATTATGCACACAAATGCATTGAATACTCAGTTAATGCATAAAAATTTCCAAACGAACCCCAAAAAATCACAAAATATCACACAACACTCCTATTGTTCTATGTTGACACGAGAAACATTTTGAAAGCAATAAGAGGCAATAGATATCATTTCATCACCACATGTGGGACGTTCCCGACCGAAAACCATCATCCTTGTTGTGAGAAGCTCTGGTTTCTGAGAAGCATATACCAAACCTGCCCCAAATGGGACAAATTTTTTACCACGACATGTTGATGCCGCTCCATGATAGCATGTCAAGTTTCATGAATTTCACACGAGTTTTGGATTTACTAGAATATAAAAACCAGGCATCTCAATGTTTTGCCGGCAATCAACGGTGCCCTGGTGTTTGAAATTCATTCCCATTTCTTGCATGGGACCTAAGCATGCACCCAAGGACACAGATTTGATTTTCAACCAATTTATATGCACTGGAGCTTGTGCATGTAGTTCAAATTTGAATTATGCACATAAATGCATTGAAAACTCAGTAAATGCATAAAAATGTCCAAACGAACCCCGAAAAAGCACAAAAATTTATACAACACTCCTGTTGTTCCATGTTGACACGAGAAAAAAGTTTGAAAGCAATAAGAGGCAATGGATATCGTTTCATCCCCAAAGGTTGGACGTTCCCTACCGAAACCATCATGCTTGTTCTGAGAAGCTCCGGTTCGTGAGAAGCATATACCCAAACCTGCCCCAAATGGGACAAAATTTTTACCACGGCATGTGTATGCCGCTCCTTGATAGCATGCCAAGTTTCATGAATTTCAGATGAGTTTTGGATTTACTAGAATGTAAACACCGGGCATCTCAATGTTTTGCCGGCAATCAACGGTGCCCTGGTGTTTGAAATTCGTTCCCATTTCTTGCATGGGACCTAAGCATGCACCCAAGGACACAGATTTGATTTTTCAACCAATTTATATGCCTTTGGAGCATGTTCATGTAGTTCAAATTTGAATTATGCACATAAATGCATTGAAAACTCAGTTAATGCATAAAAATATCCAAACGAACCCCGAAAAATCACAAAAAATCACACAACACTCCTGTTGTTCTATGTTGACACGAGAAAGAATTTGAAAGCAATAAGAGGCAATGCATATCGTTTCGTCCCCAAAGGTGGGACGTTCCCTACCGAAAACCATCATGCTGATGCCGCTCCATGATAGGATGCCAAGTTTCATGAATTTTAGACGAGTTTTGGATTTACTAGAATTTAAAAACAAGGCATCTCAATGTTTTGCCGGCAATCAACGGTGCCACAGTGTTTGAAATTCATTCCCATTTCTTGCATGGGACCTAAGCATGCAGCCAAGGACCTGATTTGATTTTTCAACCAATTTATATGCACCTGGAGCATGTGCATGTAGTTCAAATTTCAATTATGCACATAAATGCATTGAAAACTCAGTTAATGCATAAAAAGTTTCCAAAGCGAACCCGAAAAATCACAAAAATCACACAACACTCACTGTTGTTCTATGTTGACATGAGAAAGATTTTGAAAGCAATAAGAGGCAATGGATATAGTTTCATCCCCAAAGGTGGGGCCGTTCCTCTACCGAAACCATCATGCTTGTTGTGAGAAGCTCTGGTTTGTGAGAAGCATATACCCAAACCTGCCCCAAATGGGACAAAAATTTTACCACGGCATGTTGATGCCGCTCTATGATAGCATGCCAAGTTTCGTGAATTTCAGCCGAGTTTTGGATTTACTAGAATTTAAAAACCGGGCATCTCAAGGTTTCTTGCGGCAATTAACGGTGCCCCGGTGTTTAAAATTCATTCCCATTTCTTGCATGGGACCTAAGCATGCACCCAAGGACACATATTTGATTTTCAACCAATTTATATGCACTGGAGCATGTGCATGTAGTTCAAATTTGAATTATGCACATAAATGCATTGCAAACTCAGTTAATGCATAAAAATGTCCAAATGAACCGTGAAAAATCACAAAAATTCACACAATACTCCTGTTGTTCTATGTTGACACGAGAAAAAAATTTGAAAGCAATAAGAGGCAATGGATATCATTTCGTCCCCAAAGGTGGGATGTTCCCTACCGAAACCATCGTGATTGTTGTGAGAAGCTCTGGTTTGTGAGAAGCATATAACCAAACCTGCCCCAAATGGGACAAAAATTTTACCACGGCATGTTGATGCCGCTCCATGATAGCATGCCAAGTTTCATGAATTTCAGATTTAGTTTTGATTTACTAGAATTTAAAAACCGGGCATGTCAGGTGTTTTTTTGCGGCAATCAGCGGTGCCACAGTGTTTGAAATTCATTCCCATTTCTTGCATGCGACCTAAGCATGCACCCAAGGACACATATTTGCTTTTTCAACCAATTTATATGCATTGGAGCATGTGCATGTAGTTCAAATTTGAATTATGCACATAAATGCATTGAAAACTCAGTTAATGCATAAAAGTTTCCAAACGAACCCCAAAAAATAAAAAAAATCACACAACACTCATGTTGTTCTATGTTGACACAAGGAAGATTTTGAAAGCAATAAGAGGCAATGGATATCGTTTCGTCCCCAAAGGTGGGATGTTCCCTACGAAAACCATCATGCTTGTTGTGAAAAGCTACGGTTTGTGACAAGCATATACTCCAAACCTGCCCCAAATGGGACAAATTTTTACCACGGCCTGTTGATGCCGTTCTATGATAGCATGCCAAGTTTCATGAATTTCACCGAGTTTTGGATTTACTATAATTTAAAAACCAGGCATATCCATGTTTTGCGGCAATCAACGGTGCCACAGTGTTTGAAATTCATTCCCATTTCTTGCATGGGACCTAAGTGTCGTGTACTAAAGTAGGGGTACCTTAGTATCCCGAACTTCGTGCACCTGCAGACGATCAAGACACCAGCGGTAAGGCTTGCGAGATGATCACCAAGGCTCTTCGTGGCTCCTTTGGAGCCATTCAAGAACAAAGTGTTCACTGATCAAAGAGACAAGGCCCGGCAAGAGGAGCTTGCCGGAAGGCCACTCTAGGCACGAAGAAAGGCCCGGCAAGAGGAGCTTGCGGGAAGACCACTTGAGGCCTGAAGGAGCAAAGGCCCGGCAAGAGGAGCTTGCCGGGAAGATTAGGTGGCGCCAAGCTCCGAGCACGACAAGAACCTTGCAGCGGCAAGGCACTTGCCATGGCGGTAACCTCTCTTCCTCTCCGCTCCAGCTCATCCATAGCGATGTCGCCATGGGGCTTTCCCGGTAGCCTTGGCGTGTCGGCAATGTGCAGCCAGCGGAGCGGCTGACAGCGGCTGACAAAAGCTGTCGTTGTGTGGCAAACGGAGGCGCCAGCGGTCCCTTTTGCACTTTTCAGGCGGCGAGGGGCGGGCATTTATGGCTCTTGTCCCTTGCCGTCGAGTTAGGTATAGACCAGCATACCTTTGTACAAAGCGGTGTACCAACCTCTGTTTCCTATTCTACCCCTGTCTACTTGCCACTGTGGTGACCCCTTGTGCCTATAAAAGGAGGCCCGAGTGCAACGTGAAAGGGTTCTGCCTCGTTTGGTTCAGCTTGTACGAGACCACAGACTCTCAAGCTAGGTTTTGTAGCTCTCGTTGCTCCCTAGCAAGAACACAATACAACCAGACAAGCAGCAGTAGGAGTATTATCTCTCCGGAGAGCTCCGAAGCTGGGTAAATCTCTCGTGTGATCGCCTCGACCTGCACTTTGTGCATCCTCCGCCCCCCTGCCGAACCGAAAAGGGGCTCCGGTCCCATAGGTGTCCGTGGTGGGACAGATTTCCCCCGACATCTTTGGCGCGCCAGGTAGGTGCGTCGAGTTGTGTGAACCTGATCCGGCGCTCACCACGAGCTGCATCTTCATCGTCTTCATCGACATGGCGCCAAGAAGAAGACTTCGGCGGCAGGAGAACCGTCGCGTCGATTCCACCACCTCCGAACAAGCGGGTGGTGGGGTAGATGCCGGCGAGGAATGGACGTGACGAGGGAGCGCACAATGCTGCCAGGTCCAAGGACAAGGCCGCGCAAACCTCGGCGTCAAGACACTCACCACGACCATCTTTGAAGCCTGGGACCGACAGCGTCCTGGCGTTCCACAGCGCTTACACGCTTCGTTGGGCCCCGACCGAGATGGTGGGTCACGCGACGCTTCGAGACCAGTATGCACGCCAAAGCATGTTGGCCCAGCGAAACGCGGTCGCCCGGACGGGGACTGCTCCTTCTAATATAAACAGAAGTCCGAGCATATCCGCTCCTCGCACCGTTCGCCCTTGCCGCCCACCACTCGAGAAGAAGCTCTAAGCGCTGAGCTCGGCTGCTCTTGGATTACCCTCCGGCATCCGACAAGGTCGACGAATGGAGGGCCACCATCGAGCCTCATTGGCTTTGCTAACGGCGGCGTTCCATGACAAGCAACCGCCGCTGCCGCGGCAACACGACAAGGCACGAGCCGGTGGCGACGAGACCTGCGGAGGTGCAACTAACATGCACTCTCCACCCCGAAGGCCAAGATCACCGGCTCGTCGGATCAACATCGACACCGACTCCACTGCGTCATCGGATCCACGCGTACGTCGCGATCAGCGCCAAGTTCTCCAAGAACGACAGCAAGAAGATGCTCGAACTTCGCATCGGCGTCGAGAAGAGAAGCGACGTCAATCAGACCAGCCAGCGCTGGGCCCTCTGTTGATATGCATGCGCCCGAAGAACCAGGCGACTTACCATACGCGGTAGGTTGTCCTGCGTTTACCCGTGAGCTGCGGCAAGTCCAGTGGCCCAGCACCAAGAACTTCAAACCAGATGTGCCAGAAAAGTACGATGGCCAGACACATCCGTCAGAATTCCTTAGCATCTACACCATCGCGGTGCAGGCTGCCGGGGGACGAGACGACAAGATCCTAGCCAACTACTTCCCGTTGGTACTCAAGCCCAACGTCAGATCTTGGCTCATGCACTTGCCGGACAACTCCATATCTTCTTGGGCTGACTGTGCCATCGGTTTGTTGGCGCCTTCACCGTGGCCACAAGCCACATGGCCAGGAGAGCGATCTCCATCTGCTTCGCCCAAAAGGAAGGAGAGTCCCTGCGTAAATATATCCAGAGGTTCAGCCGTGTACAGCGCACCATCGGACATTCACCCAGCTGCAGTGATTAGCGCGTTCCATCGTAACGCGTGCGAAACCGTAGAGATGCGGGAGGAGATGGCGATGTGGAAGATCGAGAGATGTCGATGAGCTCTACGCCTACAGCCGACAAGTGTGCACGCCACCGAGGAAGGAAGAAGATTCCGGGAGAGAAGGCGAAGCAGAATCGGCGGTGGAGGAGACCGCTCCGGCAAAAGAAAGGCCGAGGCGGAACAACGAAAAAAGAAGGGCAAAAGATGTGCTGGTTGTCGAGCAGTCCGGCAACGGAGGTGCCGCCAAGGTTGTCGGCTCCGGCAAGGAGAGATTGCCGGGCGCCAACAACCAGGCGATGGCGGTCGCCCGACAAAGCGGGACAGCTCCAACAAACAGTATTGCAAGATCCACCGTACCAAGGGCCATGACCTCGAGTTGTAAGAAAGTCGAGCAGCTTGTAGAACAGCAAAGAGCTGAATCTGACGGGCGAGACAAGGAGAAAGCCAGGAAGGTCTTTGGAGGAGCTGACAAAAAAAGCGCCTGGCAGGGGGACGCCTTGCGCGGCAAGGCCAATGGGCAAGGAGACAGACCTCCTCGTGGCGCGACAAGGATGAAGACGAAGACAGACGAAGACATAGATGACGATGAAGCCGACGACCGGGGAGTTTGAAAGCCACGAGAGGTCGCTGCGTTGGCGGTGGTGCTTCTGCATGCGCGCACCGCCAACTCAAGCGGTGGATGCGGAGGTCAATGCAGCGTAACCATCCGTGAAGTCACGCAAGCCTCACGAAATGGTCCAAAGACGCCTATCATCTTGATATTGAGGACCACCCCGATCGCATAAGCTGCGGTCGGTGCTTGCCGATGTTGGTCTCGCCAACTATCCGCAACCTCAAAGTCACCAAGATGTTAGTTGACGGCGGGGCGGCTTGAATCTGATCTCCTGCGCAGTGCTCCAAAAGCTACGAGATCCTGACGGCGAGCTCGAAGAAACCGCACATTCAAGGAATCAACCGGGAAGGAGCAAGCGAAGGGAAGATCACGCTGCCGGTAACATTTGGCAGTGAGCTAAACTTCAGGACTGAGAGGGTCACGTTCGACGTTGCTGATTTCCCATTGCCTTATAATGGGATACTTGGCCGTCCAGCGCTCGCCAAGTTCATGGCAGCCTCTCACTACGCTTACAACGTGCTCAAGATGCCAGGCCCGATAAGTGTCATCTCTGTCCCTGGCGACAAGAAGGACGCGCTTATCTGTGCCGACAAGATCTACCGGGAAGCAGCAGCCGTAGCAAACAGCAAGACACTTGCCGCTGAAGCTCCCGGGGGGAAGAAGAAGAAGGCCAAGTCCGGCAAGAGCTCTGATGCCCACTCCGGCAAGCGCACCTCTTCGGAGTGCTGCGCTACCGTCGAGGACGCACCATCGAGCTCCACCGGCAAGTGCAAGAAGACAATGGCAGCTCCGCCAGCAACAAAGAAGGTGTCCGCCAAGGAGGACGGCACTGGTGGTACCTTCACCATCAGTGCCACGCTTGACCCTAAATAGGAAGCGGCGCTCGTTGCTTTCCTGCGGGCGAATGTCGATGTGTTTGCATGGCAACCGTCTGACATCCCCGGCGTTCCCAGGAAAGTAATTGAGCACCACCTTGCCGTCAGTCCTCACGCGCGACCCGTCAAGCAAAAGGTCAGGAAGCAAGCAGTGGAGCGCCAAGAATTCATAGCAGAAGAGATCAAGAAACTGAAGCGGCGAGGCCTGTCAGGAGTGCTCCATCCCACGTGGTTGGCCAATCCTGTAGTAGTGCGCAGCAAATGGGAAATGGAGGCTTTGTATAGACTTCGCGATGTCAATAAAGCTTGTCCCAAAGACCCATTTCCCTTGCGGCGCATTGACCAGATTGTTGACTCCACGGCGGATGTGACTTGCTTTCGTTTCTTGGCGCATACTCGGGATATCATCGAGATCTTCATGGCGAAGAGGATGAAGAGAAACTGCATTCATAACTCCATGTGGCACATCTTGTTTCATACGGATGCCTTTCGGATTAAAGAATGCTGGTTCAACATTTGCAAGGGCAGTCCACGACGCTTTTGAGCCGCAGATGCACGAAATGTAGAAGCCTACATGGATGACATAGTGGTCAAAAGCAAAGATAAAGCAACTTCGATCCAAGATTTGGGCGAGACCTTTGCAAATCTGCGCCAAGATCAACCTCAAGCTTAACCAGAGAAGTGTGTGTTTGGAGTCCCCTCCAGCAAGCTTCTCGGGTTCTTTGTATCTCAGCGGGGAATCGAAGCCAACCCCGACAAGATAATGGCCATTGAGCAAATCGAAGCATCAAAGCGTGTCAAGGATGTGCGAAGACTTGCTGGTTGCGTGGCTGCTCTCAGTAGGTTTATCTCTAAGTCAATTTGAGCGCATACCGCCATTTTTCAAAATCTTGAAAAAGGCGGGTCCGATGAAATGGACTCGAAGCGGAGGCTGCGCTTGCAAGACTTGAAGAGGTACTGTCCTCCCTCCAACGCATCGCACCTAAACCACAAGAGAAGTTGTTGTTATATTTAGCGGCAACCAATCAAGTGGTTAGTGCTGCGTTAGTAGCGGAGAGGGAGGCGGACGATGAGCTAACAACCATGGCAAGTACGTCCAGCGACAAGCAGGGGGCTTCTCCGACAAGCTCTGGTCCCGACAAGGACAGATCTGCGCAGGAGTGCGACAAGATTCAGAAAAGGATGGTGCAGCGCCCAGTCTACTTTGTTAGTTCCCTTTTGCGAGGAGCTAGATCAAGGTACTGCGGTGTGCGAAGCTGCTTTTCGGCCTCCTCATGGCCTCGAGAAAGCTGCGCCATTACTTCCAAAGCGCATGAGATAACAGCTTGTCACCGCTTTCGGCCCGAAGAGGATATTGCAAAATCCGAAGCGGCAGGCGGGATAGTCGAGTGGGCACTTGGAACTGTCAAGCTTTGGTCTCAAGTTTGAAAGCACTTCAACTATCCAAAGCGAGCATTGGCGGAGTTCATAGCAGAATGGACGCCCGACACAGACGAAGAAATTCGAGACGAGCATCCCGTCAAGGAGTCGAGTCGGATAAAGAGTGGTTGATGTACTTTGATGGTGCCTTCTCGGCTGCAAGGCGCCCGGTGCGGCGTCTTGCTTATCGCACCCACCGGAGAGCACCTCAAGTATATAGTCCAGATGCACTTTCCCAAGGAACAAGCAACAAACAACACCGCAGAATATGAAGGTTTGCTTGCGGTCTCGAGGATCGCGGTGGACCTCGGGATCAAGAAGCTTATTGTCGGGGTGACTCGCAACTTGTCGTCCGCCAAGTAAATAAAGATTATCGAGTCCGTTGATGGAAGCCTCGTCGATGAAGTGAGGAAGCTAGAAGAGCACTTTGAAGGCACGCAAATGGAACATGTTCCGAGAGCTCAGAATGATATTGCCGATGGCTGTCAAAGTCGCGCCCTCAAGTTACCTGTGGAACCAGGGATCTTTGTGCTCAAGCTGACTCAACCAACCGTAACACCATCAACTGGACAGAATAAGAAGAGGAAGTTAATTTCTGGCGACTACTTTCCAGCAGAGCTTCCCGAAGCCGCCGCCAAGAAGGTCTCCAAGATCAACGCCAAGAGTGCTGAGGAAGCGATGCGCTCGACAAGCCCTAGGGTTTGTTTCGTTGAAGCAAGCGTTCGACAAGTTTTGCTCGGCAAGCTTGCCGAGAATGTCAAGCTCCGCAGAAACTTCGAGTTCATGCCGTAGAAGCTGATGTTCCCGCAGCGATAGATGTGCCTTTAGTCCTTGTTGTCGAGCCGCGAGGCTCCAAAGATGGGCGCAGCAGATTGTTCATTTCCTTCAGACAGAGAACTTCAGAAGAGCAAGAAGCAGCGGAAAGAGTAGCCCGGCGGTCAAGTATGTACCAGTTTGTTGACAACATCTTGTATGTAAGAAGACTCAACGGTGTGAAATTGAAGTGCATTTGCCGGAAGATGGATGAAGTTGTTGGCGAAGATACGGAGGCATATGTGGTCACCACATTGGCGCAAGAGCTCTTGCGGCAAAGCTTTACGGCAAGGTTTCTTCGGCGAAGCCCTCCAGATGCAACCGCACAAGTAACCAAGTGTGAAGCGTGCGATTCCATTCCAAGCAGATACACCAGCCAGCTCAAGCTCTCCGTGACGATCCCTTTATCTCGGCCCTTTTCGGTCTGGGGCTCGATATCCTCGGCCCCTTCCCCGAAGCTGTCGGGGCTTTGAGTACTTATGCGTAGTAATCGACAAGTTCACAAAGTGCGGAAGTGGAGGCGATGAGGAAGGTGACAAGACAACAAGTGATCAAGTTCTACAGGTCAATTGTTTGCCATTTCGGGATACCTAATGTGATCATTACCGACAACGGCACACAATTCCACGAGCCGCACCTTCATGCACTATGTCCAAGATCTTGGCGCCAAGGTTCGCTTTCGCTCGTTGCTCACCCGAGAAGCAACGGTCAAGCGGAGAGGGCAAATGCTGAAGTGCTGCGTGGACTCAAGAGCAGGACTTTCGACTGGCTGCACAAGTGCGGAAGAAACTAGATCGAGGAGCTGCCGGTGGTTCTTTGGTCAATCAGGACGACGCCAAATCGAGCCACTGGCCAGACACCTTCCGCTCTAGTCTATGGAGTAGAGGCAGTTCTCCCCACGGAACTCGTATACGGATCGCCTCTAGTGCTCGCTTATGATGAGCTTGAGCAAGAGCAGCTGCGACAAGATGACGCTATTTGCTCCTTGAGGAGGATCGTCTTGCCGTGTCTGACGAGCTGCTCGTTACCAAGAAGCTTTGTGCCGCTACCATAGCCGCAAAGTTAATGCCGAAGCTTCGAGGAAGGTGACCTTGTTCTTGGTAGCGTACAATCCGCCAAGAATTCAAACAAGTTGACGCCTTGAAGTGGGAAGGCCCTTATCGGGTGAAACGAGTCACTAGGCCTGGCGTCAGTCCGCTTTGAGACCGAAGATGGCGTTCGGTGAGCAACTCCTGGAATATAGAGCATCTTCGTAAGTTTTACCCATAGGGCGCGGTTGTTGGAACCCGTTCAAGCAACCACCCTTTGTACAAGTCTTGCCGCTGTTGCATGTAATCCTTTGTACAAAGCCGGTGCAGACCCGGTGCATCAAGTAAAGCCTATGTGTTGCGCATAAAGATCACAAATTCATGCTTTCACAACCTATTTGCATGTATTACCCGGACATTTTGTGCAGCATCAACACCCGATGGCAATAACGAGCCACTAGGCTCCATGACTTTATTTTCTCTTCTTTCTTCTCAAAAGAAATGAGGAAGGTTCATCCACCCACAAGTTAACCGGGGGAAGGAGAAGATAATGGCGTGGACCGCCAAAGCCGCCGCTCGAGGAGATAATGCCTTGCCGGGAAGCAAGCAACGAGAAAAAGCTAAGTTGCCGTAATTTGTGCAATCAGTTTTTAAATTTCTAAGTTATCTTCCTCGAACGATAAGTACTTTGTATGGAAAACCTGTGCTTGGCGGAGGAACCAACTCGTAGCTAGTTTGGCGCCCTTACTTTGTTTCGAGTCCGCTCAACAACTTAAGTGAGCTGCAACTAGTTGCGACAAGGTTGCTTGTCGGAGGCAGCATCGCCCAGTGCTGCCGAAGTTCCACTCGGCGCTTTCGCTGACAAGGGTGCCTGCACCGACAAGTTCCCTAAAAGCGTAGGCGACAAGGGAAAGATAAACTTGGCGGCCTAGTCTACACGGTCACCCTCAACCCTCTTGACCTTGTGGACCCTGTTCACGATGGGGGCGACAAAGGCCTTGAGCGCCTCTACGTCAGCATCCGGTGGCAAGGATTTGAGGACGTTGGTGAGGTCGAGGCCTGGGTTGCGATGAGCCACCTTCATCAGCTGCTCCCGGAGAACCTCCGAGCAGATTTGGCGCGACTCCTCGGCCAGTCGCTTCGGGATCGCCGCCCGGAGTCGCCGGAGAGCCGTCAGCACGCCATTGAAGAATAGGCTGAGCTTGGCGCTGGGCTGGAGGTGCTCGTCGGAGGAGTATCCGAGATCTTCCATCCCAATTCCGTCTGCCTCCTTGTCGATGGTGGCGGCAATGTCCACAAGACCCTCTGTCCAGTGCATCACGCTTTCTTTGAAGGCGTTATGGGCGTTTGTGGCGGTCGCCAGCAGCTCCTCGTTGGCTTTGATCTTCTCCAACAGGCCCGCTTCCCGCTCCCTGGCGCCGTCCAGCGTCTCTGTCAGGGTGGTCAGTTTCAGCTCCAGGTCCGCTCTGACATCCTTGGCGGCGTCGATCTCTTTGATCCTCTCAGCGAGACGGCCTACCGCAACTTCGCCAAGAGTGTAGGCGTCCTTCTCGGCCAGTGCTTCAGCCAAGGTGACCTCCTCGCCGCTCTTCTGGAGGGTGGCCTCCAGCTGCGCCATCCTCGTCTCCAATTCCTTCTTGGCGGCCTCGGCAGCCGCGGCGGCGATCTTTGCCTCCTGGAGTGCCCGCCAGAAAGTGATTGCTGCCAAGGCTGCAAGATCTTCCTCATAGCTATCGAGGTTGATCTTCCGCTCGCCAGCTCTCCTTCTTGTGCAGAGAGCTTCTGCGCCGCAAGCCTTTGCTGCTCGTCGACCTCGGCCTTCTCCAAGATGAAGGCCGTGCGCTCCTCGACAAGCTGCTCCAGCGCCTCGCGCTTATGTCCCGGAGGGTTTCCTTGTTGGCCGGAGCTCTTCTGCAGCGCTTCTCCATATCAGCTCCGCCCTCGCGATAAGAGCTTCCCGCGACTCCAGCCTTAGCTTGTCGAGTAGCGGTAGAGCGGCAACAGCTTCTTCAAAGTTGCTCCTCCTCGAACTTCGCCATCGCTGCTTGGCGCGTTGACCAGCGACAACCCGGCAGAGAAGCGGCTCCTCGTCAAAGTCTCTCCTCGACCGGGCGGCTCGGGCTCGATGCCCATGGGAGCTCGATGAAGGCGCCCGCGGCCTTGAGATAGGCGCCGGGCTGGGGCTCTTCCAGTGCAGTGCGGCATCGGTGGCGGGGGGATCGGCGGTCGGTGCAGCGCCTGGCGCTCCTGCGGCCTCAGGGCCGTCAGTACGATCACCAGACCCCTCCCCATCCTCTGCGCCGGCAGCCTTGGCGGCCTCTCCACCGGCGGACCCGTCACCGCCGGCCTCCTCCTCCATGTTGGCGGCGTCGTCATTGTTGCCGCGAGCACCCTCCTCGCCGGCAACCTCAGTCTCCATTGGCTCTCCGGCGGATGGATCTGAAGATCAAAGAAAGAAAAAGAAAAGAACAAGTCAAACAAGTGTTCGAGAAGAAGAACAGAAGAAAAGAACCCAAGGGAAATTATCAAGAAAGAAGATTACGACAATGGGATCTGTAGTCATGGTCTCCACCACCGGGAGGGTTGTCGGCGCTGCCCCTCACGGAGAAGCTCCCCTTGTCGGAGAGGCCTCCCTTGCCTGGAGAGTCCTCCTTGGCGGAGATCTCTCCCTTGGCGGCGTGGTTGAAGCAGGCTGGACTTGGGAGTGACCTCGGGGCCTCCAGATGAGGTTGCTCTGCTCCTACACAAATCAACAAGTCGAGATATCAGTAAAAAAGCACCCAAGCACACGAATCAGAAGAGACAATCCAAACACTTACTGGGGGGCTGTCTTTGAGAGCTGCTCTTGCGTTGAAGGTTGCGGATCCGGCAAAGGAGTCTCAGACGTCCTCCTGTCAGCCATTGTGGGAATCGTCTTCTACGGCGACCAATGGAGTCTGGCCCTCTTCGACGCGCCCTTTGAGCGGCGATATTCTGAAAAGGAAGAAATCGAGAATGAAGCAAATCAGATTCAAGATGAAGCAATGGAATTGAAGAAATGCAAACGCATAAAGTGGAAACTCACTCTTCTTCTTCCTCCTCGTCGAGCTGAGCGCGGAGAGATCAAACTCCGGCTCGCCTCCAGTGCGAAGAGGTGGAGGGGTGGGCTCCCTTGAGCGCTTGGCGGGAGCAGCGGCGGCCCGGGAAGATTCCGCCTCAGTTGCCGGAACCGTGTGGGACGCTCCCGCGGCAACCGTACTTGCCGCGGTAGAGCTTGTCGACTGCAGCGCTGCGGTGTTGGCCTGCTCGCTGTCCTCGCCTCGTCTCCGGCCCTCCGAAGACGCCTCCTTGGCGGAGCCAGGGGCTCCGGCTGCGGCAAGGTGCTGGATGACGGGCAGCGGCGTCCCCGGTAGCTCGCTGGGCTCGGCTTGGGCTCGACCTGCTCCTCCCTCGCGGCGAACTCTTCTCGGTCGGCAAGGCTCGCCACCTCGGCTGCCTCTGCCTCTTCCACGGTAAACCGAAGGCGCCCGGGCAGCGGCTACTGCCGCCTCCTCCAACCTTGTGGCGATCTGGCGCCATCTCACGATCGGTGATGGTGTCACGGTGAGCCACTTCTTCTCGTCGGTAGCGGACCGCGACTTCCTCCAAACCGTCGAAGCTGCCGCCTGACGTCTGCCGGAGCTCTGCGCGGTCGGAACGATTCCATGGGAATCGCGACGCCGGCATCATAATGGCGCCGGATGCGGTCCAGCGATGAATTGTTGCACAAGGGGCGACTCTTCCGGCAACATGAACCACTCGGGGTGCTTTCGGGATCATGCTTGAACAGCTCCTGCAGCATCGCCGTCGGCTCAAGACTGTGAAGTTCCAATTGAGACCCGGCGCAACCTCATGATGTCTGCCGCGTTCTTGAATTCCCAAGCAGGTCTCCCCTCTCCTGCAAGGGTGCGATCTTGGCGGCGGAGGATGTCTGCGCCAATTGCGCCTACGGTCAGTCCGGCAAGCCTAAGGCGCAAAATCCGGGTCACCACAATCTGCAGCCTCTCGTCCTCCGGCGCCAAGTTACTCCAGTCTTTGCCGCGCACTATTGGGGTTCGGCGCACGGCAGTAAAGGGCTGCGGGTTCTCCTCAATGATCCAACACCAGTTGCCTCTCCACTCATCCCACTTACTACGGAACTCCCCTTCCAAGTAAGCGTCTTTCTTGCCGATCCTAGAGACCCAAGCTACTCCTCCGGCAAGTGGCTCTCCTCTCTCGGCGCGAGGCATGAAGAAGTGACGGAAGAGGGCGACATTTGGGTGGACCCTGACAAAATTCTCACAAAGATGGGCGAAAACCGCCATGGTGAGGACGGTGTTGGGGGTGAAATCAAGGAGGTGGAAGCCATAGGTGTTCATGATATCGCAAAAGAATTCGGAGAAGGCGGCAGAGCCCTCGCAGAAGAAAAGCGGGAAGAAAGGATACCCGACGGAGACCTTCTCCGGATGTAGCGGCGGAGATCACCTTGTCTTGGCGCTGGTGTGCCAGCGTCTCTGTCGCCAGAAGAGATAGAACTCCTCCATAACGCCTTTGCGTCGAGCTTCCGGGGTCGAAGAGGCCCGTTCTGCTTGCGCAGCGGCGAAGCCGCTTGCGCCTCGATTTCACGCCTCTTCCCTTGTCGGCCTTCGGAGCCATGAGGAGAGGTGGTGGAGGAGGTCGACGGTGTTGATGGTGCCGATGGCGATGGAGGGGACGGCGCGTCGCTCTCTTTGGGCTCGAGGAGAAAGGGGGAAGCAGCGGGGGTTCCTGATGTGACAGCAATGGCGAGCGGGCGTTCTGCCCCGATATCATCTGCTTATAAAGAGGGAGGGGGCGGACGTTTCGCGCTTCCTACCAAAAAAGATTCCCCACGATCTCTACCGACGATTTCTCCCATAACGCCAGCGCTTTCGGCCGTGCCGTTAGTGGGGGCGTGGTGGGTCCGGGGTGAGTAATGTGGTGATTCAGGGCCGGCGCCTGCATCCGTTACCTTTGTTTGGGCCTGGCCCAACAGCGCTCGGCACCATGTATGGCCCAGGCCCGGGGGAACCCCGAAAAATCAAAAAAATTCACACAACACTCCTGTTGTTCTATGTTGACACAAGAAAAAATTTGAAAGCAATAAGAGGCAATGGATATCATTTCGTCCCCAAAGGTGGGACGTTCCCTACCGAAACCATCATGATTGTTGTGAGAAGATGTGGTTTGTGAGAAGCATATACCCAAATCTGCCCCAAATGGGACAAAAAATTTACCACAGCATGTTGATGCCGCTCCATGATAGCATGCCAAGTTTCATGAATTTCAGACGAGTTTTGGATTTCCTAGAATTTAAAAACCAGGCATCTCAATGTTTTGCCGGCAATCAACGGTGCCCTGGTGTTTGAAATTCATTCCCATTTCTTACATGCGACCTAAGCATGCACCCAAGGACACAGATTTGATTTTCCAACCAATTTATATGCATTGGAGCATGTGCATGTAGTTCAAATTTGAATTATGCACATAAATGCATTGAAAACTCAGTTAATGCATAAAAATTTCCAAACGAACCCCGAAAAATAAAAAAAAATCACACAACACTCATGTTGTTCTATGTTGACACAAGAAGGATTTTGAAAGCAATAAGAGGCAATGGATATCGTTTCGTCCCCAAAGGTGGGACATTCCCTACCGAAAACCATCATGCTTGTTGTGAGAAGCATATACCCAAACCTGCCCTAAATGGGACAAAAAAATTACCACGGCATGTTGATGCCGTTCTATGATAGCATGCCAAGTTTCATGAATTTCGGGCGAGTTTTGGATTTACTATAATTTAAAAACCAGGCATATCAATGTTTTTCCGGCAATCAACGGTGCCCTGGTGTTTGAAATTCATTCCCATTTCTTGCATGGGACCTAAGCATGCACCCAAGGACACAGATTTGATTTTCAACCAACTTATATGCACTGGAGCATTTGCATGTAGTTCAAATTTGAATTATGCACATAAATGCATTGAAAACTCAGTTAATGCATAAAAATGTCCAAACGAACCTCGAAAAATCACGAAAAATCACACAACACTCCTGTTGTTCTGTGTTGACATGAGAAAAAATTTGAAAGCAATAAGAGGCAATGGATATCGTTTCGTCCCAAAAGGTGGGACGTTCCCTACCGAAAACCATCATGCTTGTTGTGAGAAGCATATACCCAAACCTGCCCCAAATGGGATAAAAAAATTACCACGGCATGCTGATGCCGCTTCATGATAGGATGCCAAGTTTCATGAATTTCAGACGAGTTTTGGATTTACTAGAATTTAAAAACAAGGCATCTCAATGTTTTGCCGGCAATCAACGGTGCCCTGGTGTTTGAAATTCATTCCCATTTCTTGCATGGGACCTAAGCATGCAGCCAAGGACATAGATTTGATTTTTCAACCAATTTATATGCACTGGAGCATGTGCATGTAGTTCAAATTTGAATTATGCACATAAATGCATCGAAAACTCAGTTAATGCATAAAAGTTTCCAAACGAACCCCGAAAAATCACAAAAAATCACACAACACTACTGTTGTTCTATGTTGACATGAGAAAGATTTTGAAAGCAATAAGAGGAAATGGATATAGTTTCATCCCCAAAGGTGGGACGTTCCCTACCGGAAACCATCATGCTTGTTGTGAGAAGCTCTGGTTTGTGAGAAGCATATACCCAAACCTGCCCCAAATGGGACAAAAATTTTACCACGGCATGTTGATCTTTAGCTCTATGATAACATGCCAAGTTTCGTGAATTTCAGCGAGTTTTGGATTTACTAGAATTTAAAAACCGGGCATCTCAAGGTTTTGCGGCAATCAGCGGTGCCTGGTGTTTTGAAATTCATTCCCATTTCTTGCATGGGACCTAAGCATGCACCCAAGGACACATATTTGATTTTTCAACCAATTTATATGCACTGGAGCATGTGCATGTAGTTCAAATTTGAATTATGCACATAAATGCATTGCAAACTCAGTTAATGCATAAAAGTGTCCAAATGAACCCTGAAAAATCACAAAAATTCACACAATACTCCTGTTGTTCTGTGTTGACACGAGAAAAAAATTTGAAAGCAATAAGAGGCAATGGATATCATTTCGTCCCCAAAGGTGGGATGTTCCCTACCGAAACCATCGTGATTGTTGTGAGAAGCTCTGGTTTGTGAGAAGCATATACCCAAACCTGCCCCAATTGGGACAAAAATTTTACCACGGCATGTTGATGCCGCTCCATGATAGCATGCCAAGTTTCATGAATTTCAGACGAGTTTTGGATTTACTAGAATTTAAAAACCAGGCATGTCAGTGTTTTGCCGGCAATCAATCTGATTTTCCACAGTGTTTGAAATTCATTCCCATTTCTTGCATGCGACCTAAGCATGCACCCAAGGACACATATTTGCTTTTTCAACCAATTTATATGCATTGGAGCATGTGCATGTAGTTCAAATTTGAATTATGCACATAAATGCATTGAAAACTCAGTTAATGCATAAAGTTTCCAAACGAACCCCAAAAAATAAAAAAAATCACACAACACTCCTGTTGTTCTATGTTGACACAAGGAAGATTTTGAAAGCAATAAGAGGCAATGGATATCGTTTCGTCCCCAAAGGTGGGATGTTCCCTACCGAAAACCATCATGCTTGTTGTGAAAAGCTCTGGTTTGTGACAAGCATATACCCAAACCTGCCCCAAATGGGACAAATTTTTTACCACGGCCTGTTGATGCCGTTCTATGATAGCATGCCAAGTTTCATGAATTTCAGTCGAGTTTTGGATTTACTATAATTTAAAAACCAGGCATATCCATGTTTTGCCGGCAATCAACGGTGCCCTGGTGTTTGAAATTCATTCCCATTTCTTGCATGGGACCTAAGTGTCGGTGTACTAAAGTAGGGGTACCTTAGTATCCCGAACTTCGTGCTATGCAGACGTTCAGAGCACCAGTGTAAGGCTTGCGGAGATGATCACCAAGGCTCTTCGTGGCTCCTTTGGAGCCATTCAAGAACAAAGTGTTCACGATCAAAGAGACAAGGCCCCGGCAAGAGGAGCTTGCGGAAGAGAATACTCTGAGCACGAAGAAGGCCCGGCAAGAGGAGCTTGCGGGAAGACCACTGAGGCACGAAGAAGGAAACAAGGCCCGGCAAGAGGAGCTTGCCGGAAGATTAGAGTGGCGCCAAGCTTGAAGGCACGACAAGAACCTTGCAGCGGCAAGGCACTTGCCGCTGACAAGTAACCTCTCTTCCTCTCCGCTCCAGCTCATCCGCCAGCGATGTCGCCATGGGGCTTTCCGGTAGCGATGTCGACGAGCTGTGCAGCAATGAGGAAGGCGTGACAGCGGCGACAAAAGGCTGTCGTTGTGGCAAGCGGAGGCGCCTTGACGGTCCCTTTTGCACTTTTCGAGCGGACGAGACGGGCATTTATGGCTCTTGTCCCTTGCCGTCAGAGTTAGGTATAGACCGCTGTACACTGTACAAAGCGGTGTACCAACCTCTGTTTTTCCTATTCTACCCCTGTCTACTTGCCACCTGTGGTGACCCCTTGTGCCTATAAAAGGAGGCCCGAGTGCAACGTAGAAAGGGTTCGGCTCGTTCGGTTCAGCTCGTACGAGGCCACAGACTCTCAAGCTAGGTTTTGTAGCTCTCGTTGCTCCCTAGCAAGAACACAATACAACCAGACAAGCAGCAGTAGGAGTATTATCTCTCCGGAGAGCTCCGAAGCTGGGTAAATCTCTCGTGTGATCGCCTCGATCTGCACTTTGTGCATCCTCCGCCCCCTGCCGAACCGAAAAGGGGCTCCGGTCCCATAGGTGTCCGTGGTGGGACAGATTTCCCCCGACACTAAGCATGCACCCAAGGACACCGATTTGATTTTCAACCAACTTATATGCGCTGGAGCATGTGCATGTACTTCAAATTTGAATTATGCACATAAATGCATTGAAAACTCAGTTAATGCATAAAAATGTCCAAACGAACCCCGAAAAATTACAAAAAATCACACAACACTCCTGTTGTTCTGTGTTGACACGAGAAAAAATTTGAAAGCAATAAGAGGCAATGGATACCGTTTCGTCCCAAAAGGTGGGACGTTCCCTACCGAAAACCATAATACTTGTTCTGAGAAGCTCTGGTTCGTGAGAAGCATATACCCAAACCTGCCCCAAATGGGACAAAAATTTTACCACAACATGGTGATGCCGCTCCATGATAGCATGCCAAGTTTCATGAATTTCGGATGAGTTTTGGATTTACTAGAATGTAAAAACCAGTCATCCCAATCTTTTGCCGGCAATCAACGTTGCCCTGGTGTTTGAAATTCATTCCCATTTCTTGCATGGGACCTAAGCATGCACCCAAGGACACAGATTTGATTTTTCAACCAATTTATATGCACTGGAGCATGTGCATGTAGTTCAAATTTGAATTATGCACATAAATGCATTGAAAACTCAGTTAATGCATAAAAATATCCAAACGAACCCCGAAAAATCACAAAAAATCACACAACACTCCTGTTGTTCTATGTTGACACGAGAAAGAATTTGAAAGCAATAAGAGGCAATGCATATCATTTCGTCCCCAAAGGTGGGACGTTCCCTACCGAAAACCATCATGCTTGTTGTGAGAAGCTCTGGTTTGTGAGAAGCAAATACCCAAACCTGCCCCAAATGGGACAAAAAATTTATGACGGCTTGTTGATGCCGCTCCATGATAGCATGCCAAGTTTCATGAATTTCAGACGAGTTTTGGATTTAGTAGAATTTGAAAACCAGGCATCTCAATGTTTTGCCGGCAATCAACGTTGCCTGGTGTTTGAAATTCATTCCCATTTCTTGCATGGGACCTAAGCATGCACCCAAGGACACAGATTTGGTTTTTCAACCAATTTATATGCACCGGAGCATGTGCGTGTAGTTCAAATTTGAATTATGCACATAAATGCATTGAAAACTCAGTTAATGCATAAAAGTTTCCAAACGAACCCCGAAAAATCACAAAAAATCAAACAACACTCCTGTTGTTCTATGTTGACACGAGAAAGATTTTGAAAGCAATAAGAGGCAATGGATATCGTTTCATCCCCAAAGGTGGGACGTTCCCTACCGACAACCATCATGCTTGTTGTGAGAAGCTCTGGTTTGTGAGAAGCATATACCCAAACCTGCCCCAAATGGGACAAAAATTGTACCACGACATGTTGATGCCGCTCTATGATAGCATGCCAAGTTTCATGAATTTCAGACGAGTTTTGGATTTACTAGAATTTAAAAACCAGGCATCTCAATGTTTTGCCGGCAATCAACGGTGCCATGGTGTTTGAAATTCATTCCCATTTCTTGCATGGGTCCTAAGCATGCACCCAAGGACAAATATTTGATTTTCCAACCAAATTATATGCACTAGAGCATGTGCATTATAGTTCAAATTTGAATTATGCACATAAATGCATTGAAAACTCAGTTAATGCATAAAAATGTCCAAACGAACCCCGAAAAATCACAAAAATTCACACAACACTCCTGTTGTTTTATGTTGACACGAGAAAAAATTTGAAAGCAATATGAGGCAATGGATATCGCTTCGTCCCGAAAGGTGGGACGTTCCCTACTGAAAACCATCATGCTTGTTGTGAGAAGCATATACCCAATCCTGCCCCAAATGGGACAAAAGTTTTACCATGGCATGTTGATGCCGCTCTATGATAGCATGCCAAGTTTCATGAATTTCAGACGAGTTTTGGATTTACTAGAATTTAAAAACCAGGCATCTCAATGTTTTATTGGCAATCAACGGTGCCCTGGTGTTTGAAATTCATTCCCATTTCTTGCATGGGACCTAAGCATGCACCCAAGGACACAGATTTGATTTTCCAACCAATTTATATGCACTGGAGCATGTGCATGTTGTTCAAATTTGAATTATGCACATAAATGCATTGAAAATTCAGTTAATGCATAAAAAATGTCCAAACGAACCCCGAAAAATCACAAAAATTCACACAACACTCCTGTTGTTCTATGTTGACACGAGACAAATTTGAAAGCAATAAGAGGCAATGGATACTGTTTATCCCCCAAAGGTGGGATGCTCCCTACCGAAAGCCATCATGCTTGTTGTGAGAAGCTCCGGTTTGTGAGAAGGATATACCCAAACCTGCCCCAAATGGGACAAAAAATTTACCACGGCATGTTGATGCCGCTCCATGATAGCATGCCAAGTTTGATGAATTTCAGATGAGTTTTGGATAAACTAGAATTTAAAAACCAGGCATCTCAATGTTTTGCCGGCAATCAACGGTGCCCTGGTGTTTGAAATTCATTCCCATTTCTTGCATGGGACCTAAGCATGCACGCAAGGACACATATTTGATTTTCAACCAATTTATATGCACTGGAGGATGTGCATGTAGTTTAAATTTGAATTGTGCACATAAATGCATTGAAAACTCAGTTAATGCATAAAATGTCCAAACGAACCCCGAAAAATCACAAAAATTCACCCAAGGACACATATTTGATTTTTGAACCAATTTATATGTCGTCCATTGCCGCTGTGACCCCATTATGTAATTCAAATCAAGATTAAAAATTAAGTAGATCGCACACAGTTTATTATCAGCAACCGTGTGAGATGCAGCACAAAATATCCTCGAGCATCATCGGTGTATAAATGCGCCTATGGCTTACGCAAGATGGTGCGTCGACTCTGATCCACAGCCGGCGTCTCAAGCACACTGCTCGCTCCCCAAATATCATTTCACTGTTCAATCATCACCGTGAAAGATGGGAGCGTGGACCCGCGTCGTGAGGGCAACTTTGGTGACCCACTCCGGCGAGCGGCCGCATCCGCCATGCGGCGTGCTAATATGGTGCATGAGCGTCCGCAATCTCTGATCAGGCGGCAAAGGCAGCCCAAATGGCCATTGCCTCTCGGTGTGGCGGCAACATCTGCCTCGGGGATTGCAACTGGCGAGAGCGGCACAACAGCTGTCCGTTCTGCAGTGGCGGCCTTAGCCCTGATGGAGGCCTTCCACGACCATGTTGAGGCCACCCACACCCAGCTCCTGGCGGTCACCGCACAAATCGAACGAAGCTTCTCCGAAAACGGTCGGCAACCCACGGCCGAAGAGTTGGCAATCGCCGAGAGCGTTCGAGCAGCCGTCCGTTCCTCCGCCGCATACCTTGCAACGACGGAGCCCGTCCAAGCCCAGATCGCATCCACCCACGCCCAGCTCGTGGCGGCCTTCTCCAAAGAGATGGCGGACGCGGATGGCGAGATGCTTGCCGAGTATGGTGTGATGGATGCCATGGAGCCCCTTCCCCAGGAGACCGTCAGGCACGAGCTGGACATGGAGGCGGCGGCGGAGATCGACGAGCACCAGCCGTAGTAGTACTCTTTGTTTTGTTTAATTAAGAGCGCCAGTCTTTAATTTGTTAAAGTAATGTTTAGGTCAGCTAGCTCTGTTTAATTACTGAACTTGCTCGATTAAGAAGTGTGGGTGTGCTTTAGTCTCCTTTGTGTACCCAAATTATGCAATGACGTGGATGACCACTCTAACCATGGAAATTTGAACCAAAACTTTTGACGTTCAAATTCATCACACACGGTGAAGCTATCTCAATCATTTGTGATGTCCACATATCGTACTGATTCTGAATAAGGGATCGTGGTTCGATGACACTTTGCGCGTAATTTTTTGGCTGAAAGCGATTCAAATTTTAAACCGCAGAAATATCTACCTCCCCGCCCTCCCCTTACCAAAAGCCACATTCCCCCTCTTTCCGCCTTCCTTTCCAAGTTGAAACCTTCACTCCTTGCTTGCAGCGCCGCCTCCTCGTCGGTGACCCTCCTTCACGCTGCTCGGCCTTGTCTATCCAGGCAGGTAATCCACACCCGACCCCCATCCTCCTTCCACATCCCACATGCCCCGATCACGGCCATGGCCATGAGCCGACACCTTCCACCCAAATCACCAACCCTCCACCAAATAAGCGCCGGCCTAAGCCATGGTGCACGCAGTAGCTTGAGGATCTCAAGGAGCATTTGGCAGCGGGGAAGCAAATTGCGGCCGCACGCGCGGATGAGTTCGCGATGGCTGTCATTCATGCCGACCCCCAGATCTTGGAGGAGCACCTTGCCATTTTCTAGCTATGCCGGTTAAGCATGCTCGGTTTACCCGTTGCGTGTGCTGCTCCTGCCTTTCCTTCACAAATTCTAGTGAATTGTACTATCTAATTTTACCATGCAATATGTTGCTCTAGTGTATATGTTCCATATGTCGTGGCAAGGTGGTGCTCACTTACTAACTGTTTTGTTAATTAGTTGTCATCTTGATTAACTATTTGGTTCAATTGCAAATATGATGTTCAATTCTTCAGCTGCAATTTTGTATTGTCTTCCATGTGAGAAATAAATCGAATTTATCTTTACAAAATACATGAGAAACGAATACAATTGCTATGTTTCCAAGTTGTCAAGCATGCTTGGTTTGGTTATACATTGTGCAATGTGGTGCTCAGTTAATGTTTGGTTCATTTGTGTTGTGGTGTTTAGTTAACTGTTTGGTTCAATTCTGCAATGCAATGTTCAATAGTTGTGGGTGCATTCTGTTATTGTATATCATGTGAGGAATAAATTGAATTTGGCTGTAGTAAATACATGAGAAACAAATACAATTGCTACAATTGGTTGTAATTAACTGTTTGGTTAATCTATCGATCTTCTATTAGGAGTATGTTATATTGTGCAATGTGGTGCTTAGTTAATGTTTGGTTCATTTGTTGTGGTGTTTAGTTATTTGCTTGGTTCAATTCTGCAATACGATGTCCAATTGTCATGGGTAGAATTTTGTATTGTTGTGCATGTGAGGAATAAATCGAATTTGGTTGCACTTAATACATGAGAAACATATACAAGTGCTATATTTCCTAGTTCTTAATCATGCTTGGTTTGGGTAAATGGATTTTCCGTGTGGCTTGAATTAATCGATGAATCGCAATGTGCTTATTTTCATCAACATATTTCTTGATAGCATGCGAACCCTTACTTAACTCGATGAGTAACTACCTTATATGTGTTGCGAGGAAACAATGGGAAGCACCGAGGTTTACAATCGAGGTTAGCACGTGCATGGTCCATTCTCCTAATAGCACATTATTGTGCAAATTGCAGGAACCATTCTAATATTTTGGTTTTTAACAATTTGCTCTTGCACATGTAGGTCCTACCGTGAGAGGTTTTGACCCACTGTTCGACCCTTTTTTGCATATGGGGAAGCAGAGTTGTCCATGAATATCAATCAAATCAAGAAACTTCGGAAAGATTGTTAGGATAAAGAAATTAGCGACAAAAAAACAACAAGATCTTTATGCACAATGAAGAAGACATCGATTCACTACAAGATGGTACTAACTATTATACCTTTCCTTTTTTTATTCATTTGCCCCATTTCTAATATAGAGAAGATATGTATGCACATCCTTGTTTCCAGGCCTTTCCAAAGCAGTTCACTGATGATTACCTCTCAAATCACCTCTATGGTCAGGAGGCGAGGAAGGTTTTCATACAACACCCACGGTTCAATATTGAAGTGTTCTGAAGAGGACGAAGGGCGGATGGTCAATCATCCACGAGCCTTTGGCCTAAAGTTGCAAAGACCTTTCAACGTGAATGAAGGCTCAATATTCGCCTTCCGCTTCAGATTTTCAGATGAGATGCATCTGTCTATATACCGTCCATGATGCTAATTTTGAAAGGTTCTACATGTTGCATGTGGAACTTCTCTAGTGTAGTTGTGTAATGGGGTATGACGCCCCGATTTGACCGTACACTAATCATACTGCAAATGTGTACGATCAAGATCAGGGACTCACGGGTGGATAGCACAACACAACTCTAAACACAAATCAAAATAATACAAGCTTTATATTACAAGCCAGGGGCCTCGAGGGCACGAATACAAGCTCAATACACAAGAGTCAGCGGAAGCAACAATATCTGAGTACAGACATAAGTTAAACAAGGATGCCTTAAGAAAGCTAGCACAAAAGCAACACGATCGAAGAGGCAACGCCTCCTGCCTGGGACCTCCTAACTACTCCTGGTCGTCGGCGGTATCCATGTAGCAGAATCCGTTGGCGGTGGCATCTGGCTCCAAGGATCCACCATCTGGTTGCGACAACCAGAAAGAAGGAAGAAGGGGAAAAAAGGGGTAGCAAAGCAACCGTGAGTACTCATCCAAAGTACTCGCAAGCATCAGATCTATACTAAGTATGCATTGGTATCAAATGGAAGGGATGTATCTGTGGACTGAACTGCAGAATGCCAGAATAGAGGGGAATGCTTAGCCTATCGAAGACTAGCATCTTCAAGCAGCTCCAAGCGTCTTGCAGCATGTAGAAGAGTAAAGAATAACAATTTATATTTATCAAACATGTTGTAGCATCAACGCCAAGAGATCCTTCCTCGACTCTCACGAGAAAAGCAATCCCGGGGCCACATATCTTAAGTATCCATTTCTAGTTGTATTAGATCAAGATATAAGTCTGAACGTCCATTACCGTGGACACAATATTCGAATAAAGATCTTCCCTGCAGGGGTGCACCACGTTTTCCAGCACGCTTGATCACTCTGGCCGGACACACCTTTCCGGTCAATGCCGACCTCGAGAAGATCAACACGTCGTAGCCCTAGCTAGTCTCAGCAGAGAGGTCCCGCCGGTCTACATCCTAAGCACTCCGGGGTCTGGGCCCATCGCTCGTAGCACTCCGGGTCGTTACGTGCAGGGCTGATGACCCACAAGTATAGGGGATCTATCGTAGTCCTTTTGATAAGTAAGATTGTCGAACCCAACGAGGAGCAGAAGGAAATGATAAGCGGTTTTCAGCAAGGTATTCTCTGCATCTTTGAAATAAGTGGTAATGTGAGATGGTTTTGTGATAGGATAATTTGCTGAGCAACAAGTAACAAAAAGTAAATAAAGTGCAGCAAGGTGGCCCAATCCTTTTGTAGCAAAGTACAATCCTGGACAAACTCTTATAATAGGAAAAGCGCCCCGAGGACACATGGGAATATCGTCAAGCTAGTTTTCATCACGTTCATATGATTCGTGTTGATTCGGTACTTTGATAATTTGGTATGTGGGTGGACGGTGCTTGGGTGTTGTTCTTACTTGAACAAGCATCCCACTTATGATTAACCCCTATTGCAAGCATCCATAACTAAAACAAAAGTATTAAGGTAAACCTAACCATAGCATGAAACATATGGATCCAAATCAGCCCCTTACGAAGCAATGCATAAACTAGGGTTTAAGCTTTTGTCACTCTAGCAACCCATCATCTACTTATTACTTCCCAATGCCTTCCTCTAGGCCCAAATAATGGTGAAGTGTTATGTAGTCGACGTTCACATAACACCTCTAGAGGCTAGACAACATACATCTCATCAAAATATCAAACGAATACCAAATTCAGATGACTACTAATAGCAAGACTTCTCCCATGTCCTCAGGAACAAACGTAACTACTCACAAATCATATTCATGTTCATAATCAGAGGGGTATTAATATGCATATAGGATCTGAACATATGATCTTCCACCAAATAAACCAACTAGCATCAACTACAAGGGGTAATCAACACTACTAGCAACCTACTAGTACCAATCCCGGACTGGAAGACAAGAATTGGATACAAGAGATGAACTAGGGTTTTGAGAGGAGATGGTCTTTGGTGAAGATGTTGATGGAGATTGCCCTCTCCCAATGAGAGGAGTGGTGGTGATGATGTTGGTGATGATTTCCCTCCGGAGGGAAGTGTCCCGACATGATAACAGCCTGGGAGCCCTAGATTGGCTCATGAAGGTTCCGCCTCGTGGCGGCGGAGTTTAAATCCCGAAGGTTGCTTTTGAATTTTTTCTCGACGAAAGACCTCATATAGCAGAAGATGGGCATCAGAGGGCCACCAGGGGGCCCACGAGGTAGGGGGCGCCCCCCCACCCTCGTGGATAGGGTGTGGGCCCCCTGGCCTTCATCTTTGGCGAGGATTTTTTTATTATTTATTGTTAGATATTCCGTGGAGTTTCGGGACTTTTGAGTTGTGCAGAATAGGTCTCTAATATTTGCTCCTTTTCCAAATTTCCGGTAATTCCACGGCATTCTCCCTCCTTATGTAAACATTGTAAAATAAGAGAGAATAGGCATAAGTAATGTGACATAACGTGAAAAAACAGCCAATAATGAAATAAATATCTATATAAAAGCATCATGCAAAATGGATTTATCAAATCCCCAAAGCTAAGACCACGCTTGCCCTCAAGCGAAAGCCGATAACGATAAATATGTCCCCATGTTTAGAGGTAGAGGTGTCGATAAAAATAAAATACGAACATGAAGGCATCATGATTATTCTAAAACAGCAACATATATAGATATTGTCATATGATTTCTTATGTTCAAGTAATAATCCATCACAGTGCAGAGTACGAATCATAAACTTTATTGAAAACCAACAAACTATAATCTCAGTCATTGAAGCAATTGAAATTTATCATAACATCAGAAAGAGTCTATGTCAGAGCTTAATAGCAAGTCCACATACTCAACTATCATTTAGTATTTCATAATTGCTAACACTCACATGATACTTGTAGTTATGTAGTTTTAATCGGGACACGAGAAAGATAGGGGCTTATAGTTTCGCCTCCCAACCTTTACCTCAAGGGTAATGTCGACAATAATGACTCATGCTCCCTACATCCAATTAGATATATCAATCAGGATCTTTCCAACATCTTATATGCTTGCCAAAGGATAAAATGTAAAAAGGAAAGGTGAAGATCACCATGACTCTTGCATAAGGTAGGAGATAATAAATAAAAGATAGGCCCTTCGCAGAGGGAAGCAGAGGTTGCCATGCGCTTTTATGGTTGGATGCACAAAATCTTAATGCGAAAGAACGTCACCCCTTGTGGTATGAACCTTTATTATGCAGTCCGTCGCTTTTATTTCTTCCACATTACAAGATCGTATAAAGCTTATTTCTCCCACGCCAATCAATCATACATATTTAGAGAGCAATTTTTATTGCTTTGCACCGATGACAACTTACTTGAAGGATCTTACTCAATCCATAGGTAGATATGGTGGACTCTCATGGCAAAACTGGTTTAAGGGTTTTTGGAAGCACAAGTAGTATCTCTACTTGGTGCTGAGAATTTAGCTAACATGAGGGGGAAAGGCAAGCTCAACATGTTGGAAGATCCATGACAATATACTTTATCTCAGATATAAGAAAACATAACCCATTACGTTGTCTTCCTTGTCCAACATCAACTCTTTAGCATGTCATATTTTAATGAGTGCTCACAATCATAAAAGATTTCAATAATAGTATATCTATATGTGAAACCTCTCTTTCCTTATTACTTCCTATTAATTGCAACGATGACCAAAACTATGTTTGCCAACTTCCAACAACTTTCAATCATCATACCCTTTCTATGTGAAGTCATTACTCTCAATAAGATCAATATGAACTCTTTGTTTCTTTTTATTATATTTTTTATATTTTATTCACTCAAGATCATGGCCAAATAATCAAGCCCTTTACTGAACACTAATCTTTATTATGTAGCTCACGGACTAGATTACATAGAGAGATCATAAAGCAAAACTCAAAGCTAGACCATGCCATAAACTTTATTCTACTAGATCAAGATACTACTAATAGGATCGAACTAAGAAAAGCGGTAAAGATAGGAGATGTGGTTGTGATACGATATCGGGCACCTCCCCAAGCTTGGCGGTTACAAGGGAGTGCCCATACCGATGTGATTATATCTCCTTCTTTGGTGAAGAAGGTGGAGGTGTTGTCGATGATGCGGGCTTGTCGTCCATCTTCCAAGGCATAGGCTCACCATCATAGAAGGATGATCGAGTCTCCGGGATCCTCAAATCTGCAGCAAAACTCATCCTTTTGAATCTATATTCATACTCACAGTTGTGGTTTTGCGGTCATAGATTTGGACTTGAAGGTGCTCGATCTTCTCATGAAGCTTGAAGATGGCTTCCCGATGTTGTCGGCATCCAACTTGTGGTTGCCGGTGAACTCCGCGATCATCATGTGGTTGGAGTTGAGTCCACGTTCCACCATCCCTTGACACTTGAAAATTTGTTGCTCCAATCGCTTGAGCCTCGTCTCCACGCTTCCGGTTCCTTTTGGTCCCTCTTCATCGGCGGATGTGCAACAACCCATCACGCAACTCAATGGTTTGAGGGTGTCGCAGCACCTCCATGAGGTAAGGGTTGATGACCTTCTCGAAGAACTTGTCCTTGGAAGCACTTGGGGACGTTATGATAATCTAGATCATCGACAAAAACAACTTCAAACAAGAACGAGAGGAGATTTGCGTGATACGGGAGTCAAAACCTTCGGGAGAATATATAATGAATTTTTGCCGACCAAAATACGTATCGTGCAAGAAAACGGAGTCCGGAAGGCACACGAGGTGCCCACGAGGTAGGATCAAGCGAGGATTAGCAACAGTAAAGTGATGATGTGGCATCATTAGCAGAGGATTACTGTAGCTTAATTATCTGGGCGCCACAATTCTCCTCCACTACAAGAAATCTCGTCCCGAGATTTAAGGGGTGTAGTAGGTGGAAAGACTCGGAAAGGACGGACCTCATCACATGATAGGTAACTGGGGGCTATCCCAGTGAACGTGGCATAGAGGCATCTCTCGAGTGGAAATTTAAGAAAGTCATCAAGAGCAAGGTAAGAAGGTGCAATAAGAAGCTTGGCATGGATAGGCAATTGTTCGATTGCACGAAACAGGAGGGTGAAAGGGGTCCAGAGCAATGGGAATAATTATTGCGCCTAATACCGTAATAGATCACTAGGAAGGTGGCTCCTGATTTACACACGGCCAAGTGCAAAAGAATATTTGAGTCAATGTTGTACGGGAGAGTCGGAGTTTCGATCTGTGGGAACTGTGGGTTATGGGCCCACCATGTGAGTTAAAAGTAGAAATGGCGCTGATAGCAAGGCATGTCGAGCATAGTATCGATTATGTTGGCAACAACGTTGGTGCCAAGGGCGAGGGATGAAGAGATCCATTTTCCTGCTCGCAAGGTGTTGGGGATATTACTCTTTGGGCGTAACCCGGCGGGAGAGGCCGAGTTAACTTCATCGGTAGTCAAGTATGCTTGAAGCCCGTGAGGATATTCTATAAGGGCCCAAGGCCTGTAACCGGTTTAAGGCTTGTAGCCGTGAACCGGTATTAGTATGTAACTTGTGTTGTAAGTTAGAAATACTAGAGACCGAACCGGACACGTCTATGAGCAGTCTCGGGACTACCACTGCAAACCGGCCAGGCGTCACCCATGTATATAAGGGGACGACCAGTGATTCGAGACAACATACAACAACTTCGAGACTTAGGCGAAGCTTGTTTGCTCCCTAGTCATCGAAACCCCACCAATTCCAACACAACTAGACGTAGGCTTTTACCTTCATCGAAAGGGCGAACTAGTATAAACTCTCTTGCGTCCTTGTGTCTGCTTTAACCCCTTTAAGCTAACCTGCCGATGGCTCCACGACTAAGTCCTTTCATGAGGACATGCGCACGTGACAAAACCATTTTGTTGGCGCCCACCGGCGGGCTATCTTCGCGATGGTTTCAAGTTCTTGGAGGGCAACTTCAAGGACTCAAGGGTTACACTGTAGGCGGATGACCAAGAGTCGTCGCGGCAAGCTCTACATCGACGATTCAATTGCTGGGCCCCGAGGCGGCTCGATTGAGTACGGGTACCGGGTCCCCTTTGGTGGCATACACGTCTTCATTGGCAAGATCGGTGAACCGGCCCCGAAAGCCGGACATCTGCACCGACCTCGTCGAAACGGCTCAGCGTGCGAGATCTGCCCAGGTTAAACTGGCCGTGAAGCGTGCCTTCGTGGGAGTCATTCACGGAGGAGAGTATGAAGGTGGATCGACATCTGGTGGCGAGACCATCGTCTATTCCGGCGACGAGTCCTCGACCGGAGAAACCGAATCATTGTATCAGCCTACAGGGCGGCCGATTGGGGCTGTTCCGATGGTGACGATAGATTCGGACCCCTCGGTTGCCCAACGGTTGGGATATTCATGGCCGGTACGTGCGGCGATCCACTCTTCGACCGCAGCGGCAATGTTCTCCGGATCAGCGGCGGCAGCTGCAGGCGAGGAGGCTCTGTCGCCCGCGGCTCAAGTGTTATCGATCTGTTTGATCGTTGGCGTGCTTATGGCGAGAAGCTAACCCGGCGGATCGTGACGCCCTAATCACGGAGATTGCAAAAGTGAGGAACAGATCACCGGGCCAAGGCCGATTTAGCGGCCGAGAACAACAGGATGGTCAGCAGAGCGGCCGCTTTGACGCTTTAGCGAGGCCTATAGGCTTATCTTGGACGAGCAGCGTCGCATGAAGTCCTACGAAAAGGAAGCATCGGTCTCGCTGCTGACGGTCTTTGATGGTAGAAACCTCTTTAACACCCCAGGAGCAGGGACTAGTAACCCGCCGTGGCTAAACTGGGCGGAGGCACCTGGGACGGGTGCGCCGGTTCAGCCTCGCCCGATGGAGCCGCCTCGATAGAATAACATCGTATCTCACTGGCCCGCACGCCTGTGTCACTATTCCAATCCAATGGACAATCTTATCGCCGCCGCTTCACTACCTGGAAGCCATCCCAATTGAAGGTGATTCTCATAGCGGTGGAGAAAGCGTCGGGTTAAGGAACTTCTTGAACAGCCTTGGTTCAGCGATGAAAGCATATTCATATAGCTGCGTGACGAATTCATTCCACCCCGTCAAGCCAGAAGTTACAGCAGGCGGATGGATGAACCCGGCCGTATCCGGTAATGCACGGAACCGTGAAGCGCCTGGTGGCGTAACCCGGCGGTGATGCTCGAGGAGTGGTGGACCCGGGCCCGAGCGCCTTAAAGGGCGCCAAGTTAGCGGCGGCAGCATGAGGCTCGTCGGCTTCGCCGGTTTGTCCAACCACCTCAATGGAGCGAGGGGTTACTTCTAGTTCTTTGGGAGTGCCTTGTCTTGTCCCGCTTGCGCAATGTGCGCCTTGCCAAGGATTTCAAGGGCCCAAGCAAGGTACCAAATTACACGGCTGATTTGCCTCCTAAGCATGGGTAGAGAAACTATGAGATGGCCATGGAGATGCTTGAAGTAGATGAAGCGGCATGTGCAAAGTATTTTACCATGATGCTTGAAGGGACAGCCCAGATTTGGTTAAAGAGCTTACCAGCCAATTCTATCGGTTCATGGGCCCGATTGAGTCTGGGTTTATCCAGAATTTCAAGGATACATGTAAGCAGCCCATGTCGATAGTGGACTTAGCGGCCTGTGTCCATGAGGAAGGAGAGTCAACAACCCACTGGGTACGCCGAGTCTCGGAAATTTTGCACTCCTTAGACCGTATCAACACCGACTCCGCGGTTATAACTTTGGAAAGCAACTGCCGGTTTAAACCTTTGAAGTTGAAATTGGGACGGATGAAGCGCCATTGCAACGATATGGGGACCCTCATGACTGCGTTAGTGAAGTATGCTGATTCTAATGGTACCAAGGATCCCGAGTCTGATGATGACAAGACAGGGAAGGGAAAGAAAACGGCAACTCCAAAGGGCAGCAACACAACACGACAGGTCATGGTAACGAAGGCAAGCGTAAAGTGGATGGCAGCATGGACTTTGTGGCTAATACTAGCGCACAGGACAGGGGTCAGCGACGGAAGGGTAAACCGCCGAATCGTGGTGGAGCTCCAAACCCCAATACGGACCGCCTGACTTATCTATTAAACCAGCCCTATCCAAAGCACGGGACAAAGGAGGCGCCAGCCACCCACCTTTGGAAGGATTGTTATATTATGCGAGCATTCAAAATTCTAATGCTTTCGGTATGATCCACGGATCAGGTGGTGGCTCAGGATCCAGATTCCATGGGCCGTGGTCACGGTGGAGGTAATGCCGGTTCAGAGCTTCAATGGAGATCTGTGGTGGACATAACAATCAAAACAATTAGAGTAGCCAAGGTGGTTTACAACCAGCAGCAGTAGTCGGGTTATCGAGCAATCCAAAAGCAGGTTGAATAGTGGGCAATTTATGTATTCACCACTATCTTGGATAAGCGAGACGAAGCTTCTACAAGACGATGAATTTCTGTTGAACGGCCGTGCCTGATTATTTACGCTGGTCCGAACAACCGATTATATGGAGCAGAGAGGATCACACTCCCCGGGTTGACAATCCGGGTCAGCTAGCATTGGTGGTGGCACCTCAGGTGGGAGGTTATAAGTTCACCAAGGTGCTCATGGATGGAGCAAGCATCATTAATATCTTGTACTATGAGACCTTCCGCCGTATGGGGTTAACAGACAAGAATCTTAAACCGTCAATACGGTATTCCATGGTGTGGTACCGGTAAGTCGGCATATCCTGTTGGCAAGATAGCTCACGGAGGTGGTACCGGATTGTCAAAACCGGCGGATCTCGGGTAGGGGGTCCCAGGCTGTGCGTCTAGGCGGATGGTAACAGGAGACAAGGGACACGATGTTTTACCAGGTTCGGGCCCTCTCGATGGAGGTAATACCCTACTCTCGCTTGATTAAAATTGATGATATGGTAGTACAAGAGTAGATCTACCACGAGATCAGAGAGGCTAAACCCTAGAAGCTAGCCTTGGTATGATTGTTGTTTTTCTATCGACTAGCCTGGCCTCGGTTTATATAATGCACCAGAGGCCTAGGATAACAAGAGTCCTAGCCGAATACGCAGGTGGGGAGGAGTCCTTGTCTTGATCGCCAAGTCTTGTGGAATCTTATTTGTATGCGGCAAGCGTCGGACCGGCCCATGAGTATCTGGCCATGGGATTCCTCGGCCCAATCCAAGCCCGGTCGGAGAGCGGCGTGGTGAGTACCCCTAGTCGAGGACACCGTCGATGTAGCCTGAACTGGTCTTCAAGTTGGGGGCGCTCCTCGATTCTTCCGAACTGTTCTTCATCTTGGTCGTCGGTCTTGAAAACTGGTTCAACAAATCTTTTCATCTTCGATCTTGAGGATCACCCTAAGTGCATCTGAAGAGTTTACATGTTGAGTATCCGAGGCCCCTTTAAGTTTACGGCCTTTATCAATGCCTTGTTATTTTATACTCGCCTCGGGTTTGAAGTTATTCCGGGAGGCGGTGTCCTCTTCGTCCAGAGCTCTAGCAGCGGACTGCATTCGAGGTATCTTTGCACCGAGCACCAACGCCCGGACTGCTTCCAGCTCTATCGCGGACTATGTATCCGAGGCTCCAACGCCGGACGGTATCCGAGCTCCAACACGGACTATGTATCCGAGCTCCAGCACGGACTGTATCAGGGTGTCGTCAATCACCTTGGTTCAAATAAGTTTGAAGGAGTTTAGCGAGCTTAATGCGGAAATGCCCTCTATGGAGCCAGCCACTAGCGTCCGAGCTTTATGCCGGATTGCTTCCGAGGTGGTGCACCACCCCGAATGTGGGCCGTTTTTGTCAATATTTTTTATTGGTGCAATTTATTCTCTACCGAGATACATAGCCAGTAGCCCACAAGGTCTGTATCGGTCTAAAACCTGAGATGCACATGAAGGATGACATAAGACCGCTGATCCCCATAGCCGCTGAGACTCAGGTTGATTTGCAAAATCGGTCTGAGGATCAAGTCTTCAATGAGAATACTTGGGACACAAAAAGTGGCGTGCTTTCAGTCCTCGAGACTGGGTTGGAGTGCGGCCGACCAACACGAGGATCAAAATCTCCTCGAAGCTATTGCACTTAAAATTTTACGCATAGAGCGAGGCAATGCACGGTAGCCCCGAGACAACTGGTCGGGTGGCAACACCGGATCGAGGATTGATATGTCTTTAATATTTGTAAATAATAAGCCCGAAGCCAGTAGCCCCGAGCCTTAATGCGGGCAAGTGTGTAAGAATTAAGGATCTATATCAATAGTAAAATCACAAATTATAAGTAAAGAATCAAAGTATCCAAGTACTTTTATGTCATTAATGCTCGGATCCGCATTGTACAAAACTTTGTTGACCGACCATCGGCTTCAACCTCCTCGGCCCGATGAGTCGAGGAGTGTTTGTCCTACTTTATAAAGCCTTTATGAGGCAAAGATTTCACGACAAACAAGGCAATCTGGCCATACGGTTTTATAAACAAAAGATACGCATAAAGAGATATGTTATATTACTTGTTTATGAAGAAATGTCTTCAAAGAAAATAGTCCCGCTATCGGTTCCTTTCTTTTGGGTTGTCATGCTAAGCATGATCATGAAACCTCAGCTCCAATGTAAGAGCAAAATATTGAGGATTTAGTTTGGGAGGCGATTACTAGCCCCGGTAGTGTTCGGCGATAGTCGAGGTCAAGCGGAAACACTTGACCAATGTTATGAATGGCCCATCATTTAATATAGTCATCGGATCGTGACCAGTTTACACCTATTGTGACGGTCGGTTTTGACTTTCTCCACTGAGTCTTTGGACCATGCGATTTGGAAGCACAACCCTTGATGGTTCTCCTTTGCACACCTAGCCAAACAAAGCGGAACATAGGAGGCAAGCGGGGCAGGCAACCCAACTATTGACCGAAGACACAATTGAAACTGATGCATATATAGCAATATCTGAGAATGTTTTTGCGAATCTCTAAAGGTGTCCGTTGTTGCCTTTGCGAGACTTGTCTTGAACACACACAAATAGTTTAAAAGTGCCAAAAGCTTGGAAAACCAAAAAAGCGTCGGTAAAAACATGGCGATCGAACAAGATCAAGTGTTAGATGCCAATCCAAAATTGGACTTTAGAAAAAAGGTGCTTATACGCCGTGCTTTAACATGACACATCCTATCTCAAGACTTCAGCGGGTCAGCCCTCGGCTTTAGTCTCACATCCAGTAGGAGTACTTCTCATTAGGCCAGTTTAGAAAACTAAACTCTAAGCGGTTTTGAGAGAGAAATTAGGCTCCCGGCTAGTGACCGCACACCTCGTGTCGAGAAAAGGAGTGATAAATAATAGTAAAAACTCTGCATAGCGACTAAGAAGAAAAACACTTATTATAAAGCGGCTCAAATAAACATAAGAGCCCCCAAGTGACTTAGGTAAAGAATGATTATGCGTACCAAGTACTTATATCATATCTATGTTCAACCGAACTTTAAAGCGTCTTAACCGACCAGTTAGCTTCTCCCTCTTCGGTCAAGGACGAAAAGTGTTATGTACTCCGGTATCGAGAATATCGATGGTGTTTCCAATAACCAGGCAATCAGGTCATAAGGTACGAAGACATAAAGCGGCGCTCGGGGAACTTATGCTATATTCTTGATAAAGTGTAAGAAGCATCTTGAAGAAAATAGTACCCCACCGATACCTTTCTTGGTGCTCATTGTTAATATGAGACTTGTGCAATAGATTTTTTGTACTCATGAGTTCCGTTGTGTGCCGAGCCATTATTGAAAACAGTAAAGGCGTAGCTTTCGGCTTCACCAGTCGAGGTCCGGCTCGGGTGACCCGATCGTGACAATCGCAGAGGTGCTCCCTTTACTCCTTAGCCAGAACAATCGGGAACATAGGGGTAAACACAGGAGCAAACAACCCAGCTTGCAAATCACTTAAGTCAATATGGTGCATATTGTGGCGTAATACGAACAAGGAACAAAGCCGTACAAGTATAATCATGTGCAAGACGAAAAAACTTCGCGAAGGAAGCCCCCAAGTAAACGGGGTATTTGAATTTGCGCGTCACAAACAAAGTTTGGACAAGGAAAATTTTTACAAGCAACTTTCTCCCAAAAAGTATAGCAGCTTGGTCGAGCAGAACACAAGTTAAAAATTTGAAACTTTGAGCATGAAGGCAACTTAGCTGGTTAATGTGTTCGGTATTGACAGCCAGTCCGAGCTTGATCAGGGACAAGGTTCCATCCCCAAGCCGATCCAGGGTGGCGGAGCAAAGAGCTTCGGCGCTCGGAAGTGGTGACATAGCTTACGGTCAATGCAGGCAGAGTGATGCGAAGTCCTGCATGGGGTAATGAAGTGTTAATGAAGCCCCCGTCCACCGAGGTGGCGCCAAAGGATATTGTCCGATTGGATCATTTTCTGTGCACAAAAAATAGTGCAGACCGGGGATAATAGTAATAATAAAATTTTAAAAAATGTTGCATAATAAATAATTTATGCGAAGTGAGTAATAAAAGAAATATGGCTCTGGCGCCTTGAAGTCAATGTCGATGCAATTAAGTCGTCGTAATACAATAAAAGGCATGGCAAAGCACGAATTCGCGAGTCGGTCCGAGTTCGGATCGTGGCGTTCGCCGAGACTATAATGCGGAAATGGTGAACCACCATGCGATCGTTGTTATTGTGGCCACCATTTGATAGACCTGCGTATATATGATGGACAAACCAGAGTAATAATTCCTTGGAAAAAATGAACCCAAAAAAGCAAAAAATACTAGGATTAATAGCACCTGGTTTATTTGTTGTAGCAATCCGAAGGGAGGTGATTCCCAAAATTGGGACTCGATCCAGGCGCACCATTGCACGATGGGCGATAAAAGCGGCATGGCAATCTTTGGCAAAGGTTATTTCGCCCGAGGCAAAGCCCTCGGTCCAGCTAACGTGTGAGCTGGTCGGCTAAGCGGCCTTGAGCGTCCGAATGAGTTGATGAAGAGATGGCGAAGCCCGGTCCAGCCGAGATGTCGAAGTAGGTCGGCGTGATGGACTACCAGCTTGAAGAAGCAATAGTGCGGCCCTGCGATGCGAGGTCGTGGCGTGGTCGATCTTAGAAGCTTGATGAGGCGAATGTGCGGCGATGCCGGTATGCCCGCTCTGTGTAATCCGTGGGGCGGCGATGTTTGGTGATGATTTATCCTTTGCGATGCTGGACTCTTGTTCGGCTTGCCGAGATGATGATCCGAAGAAGTTGAGCTCGGCTCAACAAAGTGTAAAACGATGTCTAAGCGTAGGTCGGCAGCCGTGGAGCAATATTGCCGGACTGGTTTGACACCAGCATGATATTGAAGATCATGTTCAAAAGATTTTCAAGTTAGTGGGATGTGTTCAGAAACAAAACACAACATCCCATACAAAACTTCCTTCAACAAGGATGTCCGAAACCCCGTTCATAAAAAGGCGAACTTCGGGTCGGATTCATTTTCGCGCATGAAAACAGATCCGAAAAAGTGATGCACTAATCGGAAGGTTCCCGGAGTTTGGGCCGGTCGGATCGAGCTGAAATTTTGAGGGGTGGTAGATATAGGAATTCCGCAGCCGATCAACGGTTGGATCTTCCAAAGGAAGTCCGAGCTAGAAAGCTGGGCACCACACCTAAACTCGTCTAGATTCTCGTCCAGATTCAATGCGGCTCGGTATATCGGAGATTGCCAGAGATTCCTCCATCGGAACTTCGGCGAAATTTTCCAGGGTTGTTGTAGACTCAATTCCGCTGAATTCCATCAAGCGATCGTTAAGCGATGCTTGAGGAAAGGCGGTGGTGGCGGACACAAGTCTGCTGTCGAGAAAAAGCGATGCAGTCGCCCGAGGCGATGTTGGCGATTGAGCCTGGGCTCCTGGATGATTCCTCCATGATCTTGATAGAGATCGGAGTTGATGTTGATGAAGGCCCTCATCCGAACATGACGATCGGAGGTAGGCGCAGTCCTAGTCGAACCAAGGTGACCGGTCGAAATTTGGTAGCGAAAGATGCCAAAAGTCATGATTGATCTGCGGCCGAGCCATTGACCTTTTGCCGAACACCGGCGGAACTCTCAATGAAAGCACCAATGTCGGTGTCAAAACGGCGGATCTCGGGTAGGGGTCCCGAACTATGCGTCTAGGCGGATGGTAACAGGAGACAAGGGACACGATGTTTTTACCCAAGTTCGGGCCCTCTCGATGGAGGTAATACCCTACTCCTGCTTGATTAATATTGATGATATGGGTAGTACAAGAGTAGATCTACCACGAGATCAGAGAGGCTAAACCCTAGAAGCTAGCCTTGGTATGATTGTTGTTTTTCTATCGACTAGCCTGGCCTCGGTTTATATAATGCACCAGAGGCCTAGGATAACAAGAGTCCTAGCCGAATCGCCGGTGGGGAGGAGTCCTTGTCTTGATCGCCAAGTCTTGTGGAATCTTCCTTGTGCAACGGCAAGCTATGGGACTAGCCCATGAGTATACGGCCATGGGGATCCTCGGCCCAATCCAACTAATTGGGAGACGACGTGGTGAGTACCCCCTAGTCCAGGACACCGTCAATGGCCTTTGGAGATGATCATGATTCCAGGTCAGAAACGTTGACTTTTGAGGTCTTTGAAGATTCGGAGCCCATACGCTTTATTGAGCGGACGGCTTATGCCAAATTTATGGCACGACCTGTTATATTTATCTGCAGCTCAAGATCTTGCGGGTCACAAGGGACCATAACTGTTCATGGAAGTCATAAGATTGCCTTGGAGTGTGAAGAAGGTGATCTGACGGCCTATCTGAGTCGGTTTGTGCCACGAAGAGTTGAAGTACTACAAGGATAATGTTGATCAAGCGGACATGACTCCGTTGAAGAAGCCAACCCACGAGCATGATCCGGCTCTGAAATTCAAATCGGCGGTGAGACTAAGCTTGTTGACTTTGTACTGGCGATTCATCAAGCAGTTTAGTATCGGCACCAAATTGGATCCCGAAATAGGAAAGCGGCAGCTCATCGAGTTCATCCGTGAGAACCGGGACATTTTGCATGGAAGCCTTACGACATACCGGTGTCACGGAGGAACCATTGAGCACACTCTTAATGTTGATCCTAAGTACAAACCGGTGAAGCGGTTTCTCCGCCGGTTCAGCGAAGAAAGCGCCAAAGCTATTGGAGAGGAGGTGGCCATGCTCTTAGCGGTGGCTTTATTGTTGAAGTGTTCCATCTGAATGGCTGGCTAATCCGGTGCTGGTCCTTAAGAAGAAGCGGCATTGGCGCGTAATAATGTGGATTACATAGATCTTAATAAGGCTTGTCCGGTAGGATCCTTTTGCCCCCGCATCGATCAGTTATTGATGCTACGGCCGGGTTGTGGCGTTTGAGTTTTTACGGATGCATATTACGGTTATCATCGAGATCAAGATGCGATTAAGGACGGAGAAAGGCGATGTTCATAACTCCCTTTGGAGCCTTCTGCTATGTATCTATGCCTTTTTGGGCTCAAGAGTGCCGAAACTTATCAGCGATGTGTCTGAAATTGCCTTCATAAGCAGATCGGCCGTAATGTGCATACCTATGTGGATGATATTGTGGTTAAGTCAAGGAGAAGGAGACTACGGTTCATGATTTGAAGGAAACCTTTGATAACCTGCGGACATACAAGATGATGCTCAACCCGGCCAAGTGTGTTTTTGGTGTACCGGCTGGCAAATTATTGGGTTTTCTGGTGTCCAACAGGGGAATTGAGGCTAATCTGGAGAAGATCACAGCTATCACCTCTCTAGCAAAGCCGAAATGTATCAATGATGTCGGCGCTTGGCAGGCGGATTCTTTGCATTGAGCGGTTTATCGGCCGCCTCGGTGAGAAAGCGATACCTTTGTATCATATCTTTGAAAAAGCGGATCCCTTTATGCGAGTCCGGCCAGCTGATAAAGCATTGGAGGACTTAAAGCGGCAGCTAATAATCCGTCTGTTCTTGCTGCTCCGATTGACAAGAACCATTGCTACTATATGTGGCAGCTAATGCTCGTCTTGATCGGCGTAGCTATTGTGGTAGAACGCAAGGAGGCGGGCAAGGAATATCCGGTTCAGCGTCCGATTTACTATATCAGCGAGGTGCTTATCGAGTCCAAGCAAAGGTACCCGCATTGGCAGAAGCTGGTGTATGGAGTTTTCATGGCAAGCCGGAAGCTCAAGCAATACTTCCAGGGACATCCCATCACGATGATCGACTCTGCTCCTTTGGGAGATATAATTCAAAGCGAGGAGGCAAGCGGCGGATTGCCTAGTGGGCTATAGAGCTTGGGCATACGGTTTGAAATACGATGCCTCGGACGGCGATCAAGTCTCAAGCACTTGTGGATTTCATCAATGATTGGGCCGGAACTACAAGCACTGAAGAAAAACGGATCACACCTATGACTATTCATTTTGATGGGTCCGAGGCAATTGGAGGGCTCGAGAAGTTTGGAGTATTAACTTCCACGAGGTGATAAGTTACATTATGTTCTCCGCTTAATGTTCCCTTGTACTAATAATGCATCTGAGTATGAAGCTTTACTCCATGGTCTCCGGATAGCTAAGGAGATGAATCTCAGCGAGTCAAGTGCTTGATGACTCGGACTGGTGGCCCAACAAGTGTATGCAGTACTTGGGATTCTAAGGACCCGCTCATGGCAGCCTACGCCGTGAGGTGGATATCATTGGAGAGCCACTTCAAGGGATGTCGGTGGATCATGTAGACAGAGCGGAAGAAACGAAGCGGCGGACTCTTTAAGCCGGCTGGGCTCTCGGCGTAAACGGTCCCGCCTAATGTCTTCTTAGATGTCACTGCATAACCCGTCGGTCCAAGCTCCCTGGTGAAGAGGATTTGGCTACTCTGATCCAGGAGGCTCGGGTTGTAAGCGGCTCTGCATGTCATTCGGGATTAGACGGTTCCTTATCTGCGATACATGAACGGGCGAGTTACGGAGGATGAGGCGGCGGCAGAACGGATAATCCAGCGATCCAAGTACATGACTATTGTCAATGGCGAGTTGCATCATTGCGGTGTATCGGGGCGCTTCAATGTTGTTTGTCGCGAGAGGAAGGTTGTGAGATCTTACGCGAAATCCACGAAGGAGATTGTGGTCACCACGCCGGTTCAAAATCTCACGGTGGCTAAGAGGCGTTTCATCCACGGTTTCTATTGGTTGTTTGCTCATCTTTGATCACGAAAAGGACTGGTTAGGCGATGTGATGGCTATGTCGGAAGTTCATGAAAGCGCTCATGTCTTGAAGCTCAAAATTGAGGATGATTCCAATTACTTGGCCGTTTGTGACTTGGGGGCTGGATATGGTCGGGCCTTTCAAAAGGTCCATGGACAAGAAGACCCACCTTTTGGTGGCGGTTGACAAATTTACAAAGTGGGTAGAAGCGGAGCCCGTCAGCAAGTGTGATGCAGCCACGGCGGTTCAATTCATTAAGAAGGTGATTTTCGGTTCGGCTTTCCACAAAGTATCATTCTTGATAATGGTACCAATCTGTCTAAGGGTGCTATGAAGGAGTTCTATGAGCGTGAGCACATCCGACAGCGTTTCATCGATTGGCTCACCCACGGTCAATGGCCAAGCGAGAGAGCTAACCGGGGAGATCTTCTGAGGCATCAAACCCGGCTTATGGTTCCTTTGCAGCGGACGCTTGGGTTGTTGGGTTGAGGAGTTACCATACATGTTATGGAGCATCAACACTATACCCAACAGATCGACAGGATACACCGTTCTTCATGGTCTACGAATGGCGAGGCGGTTCTCCCGATGATATCCGTCATGACTCACCTCGTGTAGCGACTTATGTTGAAGCGGAGGAAGCGAGGTAGCTTCGGCAAGGCAGCTTTGGACCTGTTGGATGAGGGCGTGACATTGCAGCTGCCCGTTCGGTGATTTACCGGCCAAGATCTTCGTCGCTATCACAGCCGCCGAGAGTTAGAACGGAACCTTTCAAGAAGGAGATTTGGTGCTCCGGCTCATCCAAGACCAGGTGATATGCATAAGTTATCCCCACCTTGGGAAGGACCTTTTCGTGGTCGACAGAATCTGCACTGGCAGGTCGTACTATCGATTGATATTTGAGAGCATAAAGACTCACGTACATCGAGAGGAGGAGACCAGCAGGCCGTGGAACATAGCTCATCTTGGCCCTATTATACTTGAGCTATAGGCTTTACTTATGTACATATTATGACAATGTATATATTATGATCAATACAATAAACCGGAGCCTTAGCTAAAAGCGGGGTCTCTGTTATTTTTACATCATGAGTGGTTACAGGAGTTTTTATCTTAAAGTGGTCTTAGGTTTACCCCTTGAGTTAGCTTTTTAACAAAGCTTTATATTATTTCACTTGGGGGCTTGGTAGGTGTCCGAACCAATGCAACACCTTTGTGACGCGAAAGCCACAGAGATCACTTAGAGGATTTGGTCACGTCGAACCAGTCACACCTCTTGGTCGGCCCTAAGGCCACAGAATCACTTGGGGCTTGGTGAACCCGAACCATTGCTACACCTCTTGATCGGCGTAATGCCCTTTGCATCATTTGGGGACCTGGCTAACATGAACCATAGCTACGCCTATTGGGGGCTTGGTCATGTCGACCATGGTAATGCCACTTGATCGGCTCAAAAGCGACCTCTTTCATAAAGGTTTTGTCTTTGCCTTTGCTTGCAATTTGTTTGTCTTTTTGCATATTTCTCTTGTTTGTGTTCTTAAACGACAAATTTTAAAACCGTTTGTTGTCGAGTTGTGAGACACGGTTTGTTTTTCATCGGAGAACAATCTTGCGGTTTGATTTTTGATAAACATCCTATTATGGAGTAACACGGTGTTCATCTTAACCGGAGCAGTTTTATCAGTAAACCGACCCTATATACAAGGAGCTGTTTTCTCCTTGACGGAGGCGGGTTTCTTACAACTCCGCTTCAAGATTGGCACACCAACTTCATGCCCTACGATGGCGGTATCATATATTCCCATATTTTATCATATGTTTTAATCTAAAGTATTATCTTTAGTTTCATATACATGGATATGATGACCCGCCTAGTGGTACAACCACAATGGCGTTTTAAGCTTTTTCTTTTGCACACAACGGTTTAAGGTTGATGATTCAACAAAAACATAAGTTGCAATAAATATGCACGAAGGCATATCAACACAAAGTGTGGCAGCTAGTCTATTACAAGGCAACCACGGTGCCTAGATAAGATAATTGTTTTTGGTATAACATAAGGAAGCGATCATATAAACCCGGCCTCCGGTTTATGCTTGATCGCCACTTGGCACGATGGTTGCGGGTCATCTGCGCCGCTTCAACCGATTCCCTACCCAGTGAAATTTGGAAATCAACGATCGTCGATCGATTCCCATTAATGCTTGGAATACGGCTTCATCATTGATAAACAACGGCAGTTCAATATCGTGAGGCGTAAGTATGCTTACGGATTAGCGGTATAAGGTTCTCCGCTTCAGGTATCGGTGCAGACACTCGTTTATTTTCTCCATCATATTGGGCCTGATAGTGAGACAGATTTGCCTCTTCAACCAGCTGACAAGCCAAAGGGCGCATGTCGGTGTCAAAACCGGCGGATCTCGGGTAGGGGGTCCCGAACTGTGCGTCTAGGTGGATGGTAACAGGAGACAAGGGACACGATGTTTTACCCAGGTTCGGGCCCTCTTGATGGAGGTAAAACCCTATGTCCTGCTAGATTAATATTGATGATGTGTGTTACAAGAGTGGATCTACCACGAGATCAAGGAGGCTAAACCCTAGAAGCTAGCCTATGGTATGATTGTTGTTAGTCCCTACGGACTAAAACCCTCTGGTTTATATAGACACGGATAGGGTTAGGGTTACACAGTCGGTTACAATGGTAGGAGATCTACATATCCGTGTCGCCAAGCTTGCCTTCCACGCCAAGGAAAGTCCCATGGGACACGGGGCGAAGTCTTCAATCTTGTATCTTCATAGTCTTGGAGTCAAATGGCCGATGATGATAGTTCGGCTATCCGGACACCCCTAGTCCGGAACTCCTCATTAGCCTGAAGCAGGCTTCAATGGCCAGCCGAGTGCGGCGCATGTTGTCTTGGCATTGCAAGGCGGGTTCTTCCTACGAATAATTCATAGAAGATTGTGAACACGGGGATAGTGTCCGGCTGCGCAAAAATAAATTCCACGTACCACCGTGAGAGAGAATAATATTACACAAGATCAATCTGGCGTATTTTTTGTGGCGTGGCGTGCACCACTACCAAGCCTTTATTCAGATTGTTTTATTGTTTCCACCCGGTAGCGTTTAGCGGCGGTTTCCTTAGCACGTCTTGTCGAAGCGAGATCGTGTTCCCCTCATTCCGGATTCTCATCAATACGGACGTGGGTAACCCAACGCGCCATTGATTGCGGTGCTTGGGAGATAGCGAGTTTTACCGGGCGGTGGGGACATATGTTTTTGTCCGCCCATATAAGGGGATAAGGATCCAACCCTTTTACTGCGCCTTCTTCCTCCTTGGCTTATCCATCTCCTTGAACTCGAGCTCCAGCGCCCAAGTCCGCACTTCTCACCTCAACCTTCTCCAACTATGTCCGGAGGCGGGAGGCAAGTGGATGGCCTCCTCCGTCACGAAGTGCAGAATCACAAGGCTGCGGGAGGCCGGATACTTGTCCCGGCGATATCGCGCCAAGGCTGCCCGGCAGCAGGGCAGCTTATTCCAACCCCCAGTCCCATGAGAGGTGGTATTTCTCCCCACTTCCTCCACGGACTAGGTTTTCCACTTCACCCATTTGTCAGGGGCTCATGTTCTACTACGGCTGGACTTCCATGACCTGGCCCAATTTCGTCCTCAACGTCTCGGTGTTTATAAATGCGTGTCGCGAGGCCTTCCCTCTTGCATCAGCCCCACTTGACATGGCTCAAGACTTTCAGTGTCAAGCGAAGGTTGTGAAGGGCAATAAGCGGAGTGCGTGGCGCCATGGTCGGCAAGATGGCCAAAGCCCTATGGCTCGAGGATCCTTTGTGGAGACTATAAAGGGGTGGCAATCGGGGTGGTTCTACATCACCGAGCCACGCGATCTGAATGGGTGGCGGCCCCAATTCAGATCTGGATTCCCCACACGGCTCTCGTCATGGAAAGAGACGGGCCTGAAGTGGGGATTCGGACGAGCTATCCGGACTCCAAACACGCGTCCGGAACACGGTGGACAAGAATCGCGGGCTTGTCGGCGTAATCCAGTGATGCTCATCCGCGGATTCTCCCATGCCAACAGCAGGACTTCAATTTGTGGGAGTTCGATCCGGCCTGACACGAACCTTGAGCCGGGCTCTTGATACCACGTCACGAAGATGCAGAAGGTGCTGTTCAAGAAGCGCCGAAAGCCCCGCATCCGCTAACAAAGATCGCGGATACGGCATTTCGCGGCGTCAAGCGGCGAGTAAGTTATTTTACCGCTTTACGGGACTCTTTTTCCGTGGAATTGGCTCTACGTGGGATCTAAAAACTCCCTATTCTTGACGGAGTCTGGCTGAAGGCGTCCGACAGATTAACTATCCGGCTCCTTTGCGGAAAGACCCAGTGGACGCCCGATTGGCGGGGCTGGCTCCGGCACCTCATGTGGTGCGGGAGAAGAAGGCCAAGAAGGAGGCCACAGGGAACCCGAAGGAGCTCCGGCGCCAGGTGTTGTCGGATTCTGAAGCGAGAATCTTCTCACGAAGATGAGGAGGAAGAAGAAGCTTCTCCCCTAAGGGAGGAGAGGAAAGGAAGAGCCACCCAGGCTGGGAGGCCGGAGGGTCAGAAGGGAAGAACCCTTCCTCAGGACTTCTCCACCAGCGTCGGCACGACGAGGGAGATTGGCCTACAAGGGCCAAGCCCCTGGAGAGATCGTAAGTTCCGGATACCCATGGCTTTTTATTATTGCAGAGTGTTCTCACGATGTGAACAATCGTGCAGCCCGCCCAAAAGCGAGCTCTGCCGATTCATCGGCGGAGTCCACAGGCTCGTCCGGAAATGGAGAGTACTTCGCTTCCGACCGCCTCCTCGCCTCATGCTGCGGACAACGCCGCGGCGGGGCTCCAAAGGGGGATTGGTCACGAGGAGGTGGCGCGGGAGGTGCCACAAGGCAACCTCCCGGACTCCAGGCGCGTGGGGGGCAAGACCCCCAGGGGCTCTAAGCCCGACCCTTGTCCGGACTCAATGCGGAACCTTCGGTGGTTTGAGTCGGTAAAGCCATCCCTTCGCAAGAAGGGTAAGACGCCTTGTGTCCTTCGTCCCAACCGGAGGCACGGATAGCTCTTGGAGGCGCTCAACGGCGCCTCCATCGAGGAAGGAGCACCGCCTTTGTTATGAGTCACGGTGATCCGAACGATTCGATCCGCCAAGAGCGGTGACCGAAGCTTCAGATAGCCTTCTAACAGGCTTTGAGGTAAGAAATTTCAATATATGTAAAATGGTACCGCATAGACAGGTAGCCCACGATGCTCGGTTCGGTGTTCGGAAAGAAAAGCCGGACCGAGGATCTTTAGAAAGAATAAGCATGAGAGTCATATAAAGGATATGTCAATATATTATGGGATTGCAATTTGTCTTTGGTGACCTCACCGCCTTGACTGCGGAGGTCAATACTTTGAAGGAAACCTCGAGCAGTCGAGAACGAGCTCGGCCATGCCAAGAAGCAGCTCGAGGAAAAAGAAGGTGAGTAATACCTTATAAAAATTGTACCTTACAGAAAAGGATTTGGTTGCAAGAAAAAAATGACAAGGATAATGTGGGTGTTGTAGGGGCCACTTACGAGGTGGCAACCCTGAAGGAGGCGGTAGCGGCGCCGAACACAATCTGACATGGGCGCACTGAGCGAGAGAAGCAGGAGGTGCGGGTGGCGGAGAGTGCGACAAGAGCTCCGGGATCTCGTGAAAAACATGAGAGCTTGGAGGCGTGACTCAAGACTTCGAGAGTCCGAGCTTGCAACGGCTCTTGAGAGTGCCAAAGCCGCTTAAAGGCGAAGCCTATAAGGCCGTCCGGAGATTGAGGCGGTGAAGAAAATAGCGGGTAAGGCATTTTCATGCAGAGTAAGCATGTGAGTGTTAATTACATTGCTTACCCGAATTCGGAGCTCTCGAGGCGTGTGAGATCTTCCTCATGGCGTGTCCGATGCTGCCGCATTCTCTAGGGCCGAGGAGGGAGCTCTCGGCGGAGAAGGTCTTCACGGTCTCGATATCTTTGAGGCGGACATCAGTGCCTTATAGCGACCAGGTTAAGCGGCTGGTTGAGCTCCACAAGGTGGCGAACAGGCCATGAAGGGCCTCATAGTTGGTTGTGGCCCTAAGGAGGCCATGCACAGGAGCTACTTTGGCACAGGTGCGGCGGCTAATGGATGCGTGCCCGTGGGTTGAAGTGATCAAGCATTCCGCTTGTATTGAGGGTGCCCGTCGGGCCTTGCCCGCATAAAGGTGCAATGGGGCAAGATGGATGCCCGAAACTTGTAGCGGACCCGCCACGGAGGGCAAGGAGCATCGCCTTACGCCGAGATGTATTATAAGAGTGTCTTTGAAGGCGCCCGTACTATTGCGGGTGAGTGCTCCAAAGATGTAATATTTGAGTAGACTTCGCATTTTGTTATCATATGCGCTGAAAACTTAGTTCATAAGCGCTAAGCAACGCTTGTTAATTTAAAATATTACCTTACAATGCGGCTGTTTATCAAATCGAGAGATGGCAAGTATAAAAGCTTGACCCCCATGCCACGAGTCTTTGGGGTGTTCGGGATAAACTTGAGCGCTCTTGTTCCCATTTTGGGTCCATCTAGGGAGGCGCTCAACACAGTGAACAAGGCACCGGACTTATAATGCTTGAACACTCTCACTTAGCCATAGAATTCTATAATTTTAAATTTCAGTGAAGCCCCTAGTCTTCGGAAGGCCGAATTTGGGGCGCTATCCACGCCTTGGCCGGACAGTATCCGGCTCCTCGCTCTAAGCGGCATAAGTCTTTAAGGACTACTTAAAAACCTCTCGAACAGCGACGGTCTCGCCTCATCATGACGGTCAGTTTAGCTTTCTCCAGGCGTTAACCCAGCCGAACTGAGGCGGAATCGCTTGATGGTTCTCCGGTGCTACCTTAGCCGATATAGCGGGCGTAAGGTACCAAAACACGGGAGCCGGGCAAACCCAACTATTGACCCAAGACATGATTGAACCCGATGCATATAGTGCTATAAGTTCGGGTGCCGCACTTGTGAAAGTGTTCGGACTCATCACACCATACTTGGAAATATAAGCCCCTGGTGTATATTAGCCGTTACCAAAGTGTCTGGATTCAACATGTCGTGAATGAACATATGTATGAAAAAGAAATGCAATTATAAGCAAAAGGGTGTTGCATTGTTTTATTCAATAAGTGCCTGCTACGAATGCGAGAGCGATACAACTAGTGCGATAAGCAAGGTAGGAGACTGTTAAATATGTCCCCCTCCAGGGGTATGCTGTAGATTGGTGTATGAAAATGCTCGTAATGGAGACCACCTGTATATTCGTTGTAGCCTTTATCCTTCCCGGGTTGTTGCATCGTGAGTTCGGCAGGTCTGGCTGTTGGACGGGGCTTCCAAAAACGGAGTCTGTGGGTAAAAAAGTAAAAAGGTAAAAAGAAAGAAAAGCGGGCGACACTGCGTGAGAGCCTGGTGTGGTTGAGCCACGATCTGGGTTTATCGTGGTCGTGCCCCTCTCCATGCCCATGGTATCTTGAGAGCGTAATGAATTATGCCTTGAAGGACTGCTGACGTTCGTAGGGGCTGGGGTTGGGGCCGCCTTGCTCTGGCGATGCTCTGAGCGTGCCGGTGGTCTTGTTGTAAGTTACTCCGGGCGGCGGCTTTTGTCCGGCAGCTTAACGGCGGACTCGAGAATTGCCTTAAGAGGCTGCATTGCATACGCCAGCGAGAGCCGCTATATGTTCCTCCGTGCGGAAGAGCGTTCGGTGTTTACATTGACCGTAATGACTCCTCGAGGGCCTGGCATCTTGAGCTTGAGGTATGCGTGGTGCGGCACCGCGTTGAACTTTGCAAGCGGCGATGCGTCCGAGCAAGGCATGATAGCGGCTGCGGGCGGGAATATGTCGAAGATCAACTCCTCGCCCGGAAGTTATCCGGGATCCGAAGACCACTTCGATGTAATTGAGCCTGTACAATTGGCTTCTACACTGGTATAGCGCCTTTAAAGGTCGTTTTGGTAGGTTTAATCCTTGAGGGTCTATGCCCATTTTGCGCCTTGTATCCTGCTAAAAGCAGAGTTCGGGCTGCTGCCGCCGTCCATCGGCACTCTGGTTAGGTGAAATCCATCGACGATTGGGTCCTAAGACCGGTCTGGCCGAATCCACCGTGGCGGATCACGGTGGGGTGGTCCTTCGGACAAAAGTGATCGGGCGGGGAGGACCATGGATTGAACTGGGCAACTGGCTCCATCAGCGTGAACATCCACGAGTGCGCTTCCGCTCCCTTTTGGGTATGTGCGTTGCGTATATCATGTTCACCGTCCGCACCTGTGGGGGGAAACCCTTCTGTCCTCTATTGTTCGGCGGTTGGGTCTCGTCCTCGTCATCGCTATACAGCCCCTTGTCATTGTTTTCGGCAATTAACTTGCCTGCCTGCTTGAATACCCAACAGTCCCTGTTGGTGTGGTTACTAGCTTTTAGAAATGCGTGTATACCGCTGTAAGCGGTCCGAGTATTCGGTCCAAATTGGGCCGGACCGGAAGTAGTTCGTTTGAATGGCTTTTTTCCATTGATCGGGTTTAGAGCCTTGAATCCGGCATTGACTGCCGTATCCTCAATATTGTCGGCGTTAACGCGGCGTTTGTTTTTATTCTGACGCGGCACGCCATTTCGGTCCTTGAAGTCCGGACTGCTAGAATTTTTGCTGAGGTTGTTGTTGCGTGCTAGCCTGCTGTCCTCACCCGCGCAGAAGCGGGTCATGAGTGATGTGAGGGCTGCCATGGATTTCGGCTTTTCCTGTCCTAGGTGCCGGGCAAGCCACTCGTCGCGGATGTTATGCTTGAAGGCCGCGAAGGCCTCCGCATCCAGACGGTCGGCGATTTGGTTTTTCTTGGTTAAGAACCGTGTCGTAATTATGCGGCCGATTCGATGGCTGCTGAATTATGTGGCTTAGGTCATCGCGTCGGTGGTCGCACATAAGTGCCACAGGAAGTTAGTGAGGAGCAGCGGCTTCCAGGTCCTCCCAGCTCCCAATTGACTCTTGGCAAGCTGTTGAGCCAATGTCGGGCTGGTCCTTTAAGCTTGAGGGGGAGGTATTTGATGGCGTGAAGATGCGTCACAAGGGCAATGTGGATGTGAAGGAGATAGTCTTGATCCAAACCGCGGGTCTGTTGTGCCATCATAGGATTCAATATTGACGGGTTTAAACCCTTGAGGATTTGATGATCCATTACTTAAATGCATGAAGCATAGTGGTGTCTGGCGCCTCATCTTTGGCGATATCACGGCGGACTCAAAAGAGCTTGGTCTGCATTTTGTTCGGTCCGGCGGACTTCTATGTCGGTGCACGGCGGTTGTAAATCTACGTGGGGCATGCCCACATAATCCATAGATCTATCTTGATTGTCTTGCCTTGTCCTCCAATATATCTCGCATGGTCCGGGCGTTCCCCTTGACCGTGTGCTTTTAATGGCGATGCCGGGTGCGGTTTTAGTGAAGGGCCTAGAGGCCTCTGTCGCGACCAGGGGTGGTCGGTCAGCCGTATTGTCTCCTGGTGATGCGGGTTCGTAAGCCTCCTCCTCTAATCGGGGAGCAGCTTGCGTTTAGGGTAGCTTTGCAGGCGTTCGAGCTCATGCTCTTGACGCGAGACTTGATCCATCTGCCGGCTAGCAGATCTGATCAGCTCTAAGCTGTTGCTGCTTTTCTTGAGGCTTTTTCGCCGTGGCCATAAGCCTCGTCTAAAGCAGCTCTTGTTCGGCCAGGATTCTCGGGCACGACAAATTCGTCGTCGTCGAGGCTTGCCGTCTCCGGAGGAGGCATATAATCCTCTACCTCTTCTTACGCCGCTCTCTCGTGAGGGCTGGTGTCTCCATCTTCCTGCGCTGGATCTTCTGGAGTGGATTGTCTTGGCATTGTCCGGTGTATTGTTGTCTCCGTGCGGAGTCTTCATTCTTCTGTGTGGCGGGATTTAGGCGGCGCTTGGCAGCATGCGCCGGCAGTTTGCTTCTTGGAGGGTCATCCCGTTGTTCCATCGCCGTTCCCATCTTTTGGGATGTCCACCATGTATATGTCGTATGATGAGGTGGCCTTCTAGTGCCTGTAAGTATTTGGGTCTTGGTCATCTTCGACATCGTCGTCCATACCGTCGATATCTTGAATTCGTAGTCTAGCATGTCGGTTAGATGTAAATCGCCGACAGCGGCTACCAAGTGGGTGGTGGGTGGCTGTTGAATTTCTTCGTCGTCGCATCCCAATCTTCCTGACCGTAGTCCGCCGGGGCTCTCGGATAAAGAGAGAGACTTTAGTGAATTCAGGATGTCGCCAAAAGGCGAAGTCTTTGAAAAGATGTCCGCGGCCGTGAACTCCATAACAGGCGTAATCGGATCGACCGCAAGCAAAGTAGCGGAGGGTTCGGAGTCCGGATAGGAGTCCGGCACCCTGGAGTCGGAGTCTTCGCAAAGGACAGGGATGGAGTTCGGCTCGATCGCCGTAGAGATTGTAGCCCCCGAGGCGGTGTCCAACCACCCGTCCTCGGTCGGGGAATCCGGCTCCGGATTAAAGGTCAGAGCGGATCTTGAGTGCGGCCTCCGAGAGCCTTGTTGGCTGCGAGCTAGATCATGCCCATCGAGACAAGGCGTACGCTGCAGCAGCTGCCAGCTCGAATCCGTCGAAGATCAAGTCTCCGCGGATATCGGCCGTATAGTTTAAACTTCCAAATCTGACTGACGGCTGTGGGCGTGGCTTTTAGCTTCGATCTGCTCGGATGGCCATGGATTGGCCCGCTGTGCAATGCCGCCTAACACAAAGATCTGTCGGGGGATAAAAGTCTCACCCTGGACCGCGTCGTTGTTGATGATCGGAAGGAGCCATCAGGCCCTATCGGTGTGACCACGGAGGAACTCTCAATGAAAGCACCAATGTCGGTGTCAAAACCGGCGGATCTCGGGTAGGGGTCCCAGGCTATGCGTCTAGGCGGATGGTAACGGAGACAAGGGACACGATGTTTTACCCAGGTTCGGGCCCTCTTGATGGAGGTAAAACCCTACGTCTGCTAGATTAATATTGATGATGTGTGTTACAAGAGTGGATCTACCACGAGATCAAGGAGGCTAAACCTAGAAGCTAGCCTATGGTATGATTGTTGTTCGTCCCTCGGACTAAAACCCTCCGGTTTATATAGACACGGATAGGGTTAGGGTTACCGAGTCGGTTACAATGGTAGGATATCTACATATCCGTATCGTAAGCTTGCCTTCCACGCTAAGGAAAGTCCCATCCGGGACACGGACGAAGTCTTCAATCTTGTATCTTCATAGTCTTGGAGTCCGGCCCGATGATGATAGTTGGCTATCCGGACACCCCCCTAGTCGGAACTCCTCAACACTTCGGTTTATAGCTCGAAGATCTTCTTTGCTGAATTTTGTCGAGTCTTCCTTCAAGCTTGGGAAGCCTTGGGCGCTTCAGCAGGATCGAAGTCCGGCACCCACGCTTTGGCGGATTAAAGGCGTTTATGGCACCGGTTCTAGCAGCAGATTTCTTTAATTCTTCAAACGGGCGGGAAGCATTGACAACCTTTAAGGGTGTCTGGATCAAGGTCGGTGTCGGGTTGTTATGAGAAGCGGTGCTAATGATCCGGCTGCGCACAGTATAGAGTTGCTCTATCAATGTATAAGAGAGCTTTCAATTTCTTCCGCACATCGATCCCAAGTGGCCAATGCGTGTCCCTATATCATTCAAAGGGTTAATAAACCGGGCAATTACATGAGAAAATTTCATTATGCCAGAAATAAAAAGGCTTACCAAAGACAGCGATCCGGGGATATACCTCAGCGTAAACCGGCGGAAGTATAAAACTGGCCGGACTTAGCGATTACGAAGAACCGGCTGACACTTGGCGGTTCAACTGGCGACCCGACGGTTCACAGTTCATTGGTAATCCGGAGTGGGTCGGAGGAAGCGATAAGACCCGGTGGCCCGATTGGCGGTTCATGAAGGCCGGTTCAACTACGGTGGGCCGGTTTAATAGGGAAAGGCATAAGGAATATTTATCTTACAAAGAGTTAAGACCTGGACTTGTATCCGGTTTGTATTAGAGATAGACTAGTCCTAATCCTAATAGGACTCTACATGTAACCCGCCCCTTCAACATATATAAGGAGGGGCAGGGCTCCTCAAAGAGGAACAAGCTAGAAGCAAGAAACAATCTCTAGGGCTAGACACAAAGAGGAGAGCTGGTTTACGGCAACTCCCTCATGATGATAATGAGACCTAGCCACAAACAGCATGTAGGGTTTTTACCGGATGATGTTTCCCGGGGCTCGAAGCTGTCTAAACCCTTGTCTTGTGTTGCGTCTCTCGATTCCGCTCAACCCCTCTCAAGCTATCACATAGATGCGTTGGCCTCGCGACTAAGTCCTCACACTAAGGACATCTGACGTGTTAATTCCACGACAGTTGGCGCCCACCATGGGGCTGCGCACGGTGATGTTGAGTTCTTGGAAGGATCTTTCATAGGATCGAGAAGCTCGCGAATTGATGGATGAAGAAGAGCCAGGGTGAAACAATTATGCAAGGTAACTCGAGGTACAAATTGTGATCGAGAAAGCTAGATTCTGATCCGCTCACATTTATTCTTTGTCAAGAAAAAAATCGCCGAGACCGTGATCCAACTTTCATGGAGTTTTCCTTCTCGGTTTATCTTGACGCGTAGCCACCAAGGCTGACATGAAGCAATCCTGCCCTGTGGTCAAATCGCCCATGATCCTCGGTTTCCTCGGACCAAATTAGGCACCGCAGCGCATGCATTCAAGGAATCGGCTCCCGTGTCTATCTGAGAAGCACCGCAAAGCAAGCTGGAAGCGCCTCCATTAAGTACTACGCCGCGTGATGGCCAAGTTGATCTACAACTCCGGATCTTCTACCTAGCCAAAATTGCTATATGAGGAGGAGATCGGATCTACTTTAACAAAGTCGTACAAAAATATATGCCTTTGAAGCTCTCACGTGGTCGAGGAAAAAAGACAGTCCATCACATCAAGCCAACATAGTACCACATGTTGTTACTAGTACGCATAAGGTCAAAGGGCAAAAAGACTATGGATCGTGGCGAGTCATACGCATCTAGAACACACTCACACGCACACAAAAAAAGAAAAAAGGAAACATTGACCGGAAAAAGGAAAAAGGCCCAAGACCAGCAGGTAGCGGCCACGACCCGGACTGGTCCATCGCCTGCGCCCGCGTCCTCGCCTCGAGGCGCCCGTCTCCACCTTCCGCTCCACTGTGGCCGATTCGCCCTGCTCGTGATATCGCCGTTGAGCCGGAAAAAGGGAAAAAGGCCCAAGACCCAAAAACAGAGACGGCCACGCCCCGCCGTGAATCGCCGTTGAGCGCCACAAATCGCCCGCCTCACTTGGGCCGGCCTCGACCTCACTCCGCCGCGGACGAGTCGTCACCCCTCGCCCGGAGCCGGGTCGCTCGCCTCCGAGACGCCGTGGTTTCAGCCGCTCCTCCGGCCTATTTCTTGTATCCGTGGCCTCCGTCGAGTCGCTACTTCCGCCACCTCCGAGGCTTCGGCGGGCTGCCTCCGCTTCTACTGTGACAAATTCCGGATCACTTCGCGCTTGGCCCGGCCGCCCGCCGGTTTGCTTGCTCCGCCATTGGGATGTCCGCTGGCTGTGACCCGGCCTCGTCGCACCACCTCCTCATGAACCGACCACGGCTGCTCCATCTTTGACGCGGATGAACCGGCCACGGCTGCATCTCTCTAATCAATTTGGTGCGCCCGTTGATCCGCTGGTGGCTACAAACGTCGGCGGCCCGTTTCTAAACCGTCGTCCACCCGACGGCCGTGCCGCCAAAGCGTGGGCCTTGCTTGCCCTGAATCCGCCACGCCGTGGTTTGCTTGGTCTAAGCGTTAAGCCATTCGGACATGACTCGGGTTACCATCGTCTTCTCAGGGATCCGGCTCTGTCGAGCCGCCTCCGCTTCGACCTCGGGTTGAGAAGCCGCCCGCGGCCCCGAAGTCGCCATCGCCCGGCAAGCTGCTTCCTAAGCGCCTCGGCCTGGGCGTTTCCACTGGTCTACCGTCTCTGGCGGAGCCGCTGGGCGAACCGGCTGCTTTCAATCTGACGGCGTTGGATCACATGTCGCCGAACCGCCGAGGCCGGACAAGCAACTCACGATGATCAATCGATACATTGCAAGAAAACCATTATTCAGCGGCGGTGGTAGCATTGTTATCCACGTGCATCAATTACTAATGAGCGCTTGCTGTGTGTCAAGCACATTGACTTGGATCTCAAGGGCCAACGATATTTAAAGAAAGGAGTGAATTGATTGCCTTCTTGAGCGTCATGCAAAAATCCATCGGATGCTCTACGTACTAGTGCTCGGCGCTAGAATTGTTATTCCCGTGGAGATTATCTACGTGAGGAAGTTTTGGGAGGATAACATCTTTTGCAAAATTATCTACGGATGCCACATACGATGTCGTCCATCGTCCGGATGAATCGGTGAAATCCATCCGATCAATTTTTATGATATTTCTTCATTCTTTCGAGAACAATTACTCTCGTTTGTGATCCTTGTGCAGGAAAATTACTCATTATAAGAGTGGCTATCATGCCACGAATCACGGAGAAGCACATTCTTTGGCGTTTGTCTACACCGACAATCGGCCGTGCGGTTTACAAATGCCCATGACCGACTATCTGCCGCGCCGGTTTACAGCGTGGTACGACTCGGCCGTCATTAATTTCAGCTTCACCATGGTGAGCATCAACTCCATGGTGAATAAACCTGGCATGATATATCGGTGAAATCCATCAATATATTTTATATTATATATTGCCTTCTTCAAAAGAGCAATTACTTTGGCCTGCAAAGTTGTCTAATGCACGAGGACCCTAGCGGCCATATTGGTGCAAATTTAAAGGCCGTCGAGAAAAATTTCCGGCCTAAAGGAGGGATTCGGTTTAAAATCCGGTTCAAAGGGAAAAGAAGTCTCCCACAAAGCTTTGAAGCTCTCAATATCCGGTTTAATGTCCGGTTCAAGAAGGATTTATCGCTTGCAAAAAGTTAAAGGGTGCCAAGAGGACCTGCTTCCATGATCTTGTGGTTCAAACATGGGTATCATGCCTTATTGGCTTATCGTATTATTGATCACTTGGGGGGCTTGGTCATGTCTGAACCATAGTCACACCTCTTTATCGACCTAGTGCCACAACATCACTTGGGGGCTTGGTCATGTCGAACCAATGCAACACCTTTTGATGGCGAAAGCCACGGATCACTTGGGGACATGGTCAAGTCTGAACCCGATCACGCCTCTTGATCGGCCTAAGGCCATAGAGTCACTTGGGGCTTGAGTGAACCAGAACCATTGCCACGCCACTTGATCGGCATAATGCCACGGTTTGAGTTGAGGACTGGCTGACTTGAACCATAGCTACACCTTATTGGGAGCTTGGTGGGTGTCCGACCATGGTAACACCATCGATCGACTCAATAAAAGCCTCTTTTTGCAAAGCGGTCTTATCATTGCCTTTGCTTCCATATTCTTTTCATAGCTGTTATTTACTTTTTGTTGCGGTTTTAAACCGACATTATTAATCCGGTTCAAGCTGTCAATTACAAATTGGCGGAACACGGTCAAATCCTAATCAGGAGACTATCTGCCCGGGTTTGATTCTATGTTACCATCTTATTATGGAGTAAACGGTGTTCATTAACCCGGCTTGACTTTCAATTACCAGTTGTCGATTACATGATCAAATCATAATCCGGAGACTATCAGCCCGATCTGGTTGACTTCTGATGCATGATATTATATGGTTAAACCGGTGGTTATTACAACCCGATACGGTTTTCATAAATAAACCGACACGGTATGAAAGGAGTTATCATTACTCAAGATTGGGGTCATCACCCTTACTACAAAAAATGGGTAAACCAATGATGTGATTCAATGTCACAAAGACAGGTTGAATAAAGCATGATGATAAATTATCCGGTGTTTATTAAACCGGCCTGGCTTTAAGACGATAAATTAGCCTTGATATATGATGAGAAATTATCCGGTGTTTGTTAACCGGCACGGCTTTGGACTATAAATCGCCAGTTTATATTTGGATTGTGCCATTGGAATCGTAAACTTATAAATCATTGAGGGTTATATTATTCAAATAGCCAAACTTGGCTAAATGTTTATTATGATATTGAATGAATAAAGGTTTTCATACGGTTTATATTATCTTGAATAGCCAACATGGCTGGATTTTTATTATGGTTATTAATAACCGATATTATTGAGGTTTTCAAAAGTAAACTTTAAGCGCAATGGCTATTATTTTATCAAAGGATATGATTTATTCTACGATGGAAGGAATAGTCACGAGTCGGCTGCAGCTTACGACGACACTTGGGGCTACATTATTCAACTTAAGATTATATCAAATATACAAGTCTCATGTATCACGCAAGCATGCACCATGACACTTGGGGCTAATGCAAAGTCATTTTTTTGCTCCTCTTATTGAAGACCCGACTCATCACATTATAATGAGCGGCCCTTGAGAACTACCAATTGCTCTGTCGACAATTCAAGGTACAAACCTTTTATCCATTATCTTTGAAGGGTGCCTTTGCTTTCGATTGGTAAAGCACAAGGCTCTTAACCTTGTGGACGTGGATTCAAGCCCCATGATGGGGGTATATCATATGATGTTATTTTCATTGAAGTATATATCAAGTCGGCTCAATATTATCTTCTTTGAGCCGGCCCTTGGGGGCTATACATCATTGCTCAAATATACATGATTATATTTACAAAGTCCTGCTCATTATTGCATAATGAACCGGCCCTTAGAGGGCTATCTTGGTTGAAGTTTTTATGAGCATCGAGGCAATTACAAGTTCGAGGTTCTTGCAAGCATGACAACCCGACACTTGGGGGGCTATATAGGTGGAATACTCAATTACGACTAGTGATTGAGATGAACAACTGGATTTATTCAAGATTGTGATATTTATATTGAAGCAAGTCTAAAGGCTGTTGCTATGCTACCTTCTTAAGACTTGGGGGCTACAAGTGATAGGTATATAAGAGGTATATTTTCAAGCTGGATGTTAACTACAAGTATGACCCGGCACCATCAATATTTATAAACGGTGATCTTGGCAATGATAAACCGGCAAGTTCTACGATCCTTACAATTTGAAGATTGGATGAGTATTTCAAGGACCGATATTGTTTTTAAGCATTGGGAGCTGAATCAAAGGAGTTATTCTTCACAATATATTTTCTATGAGAAACCAATGTCGACAAGTTGATTATGAAGCTGGCCTATTAAACCGGATTTTCTAGAAGGAGGAAATAACAAGGATTTAAGGATGATGGGATCTTGCGGTTTATAAGAATTCTTAACCGGATCATAATCATCAAGTTTGTTCTTGTGTTTATTTCACGGGATCGGTTTAACATGGATAAATCCAAAATTAAGCGGGGGCTAATGTCGAGGATATACCCTTGGCGTAAACCGGCGGAAGTATAAACCGGCGGACTTAGCGGATTTACGAAGAACCAGCGACACTTGGCGGTTCACTGGCGACCCGACGGTTTATGGTTCATTGGTAATCCGGCAGGCAGGTCAGAGGAGCGATAAGACCCGGTGGCCCGATTGGCGATTCATGAAGGCCGGTTCAACTACGGTGGGCCGGTTTAATAGGGAAAGGCATAAGGAATATTTATCTTACAAAGAGTTAAGACCTGGACTTGTATCCGGTTTGTATTAGAGATAGACTAGTCCTAATCCTAATAGGACTCTACATGTAACCCGCCCTTCAACATATATAAGGAGGGCAGGGCTCCTCAAGAGGAACAAGCTAGAAGCAAGAAAGAATCTCTAGGGCTAGACACAAAGAGGAGAGCCGGTTCTGGCTGACTCCCTCATGATGATAATGAGACCTAGCCACAAAGCGACATGTAGGGTTTTGCGGATGATGTTTCCGGGGCTCGGCTGTCTAAACCCTTGTCTTGTGTTGCGTCTCTCGATTCCGCTCAACCCCTCTCAAGCTATCACATAGATGCGTTGGCCTCGCGACTAAGTCCTCACACTAAGGACATCTGACGTGTTAATTCCACGACAGCGACGGTCATGGCATGCACTTGCCGCTTTACACTGGACAGTTCATCCACCACCGGTTTAAGGGCAGCTTGACATTTACTTGGCCGAGTTAAAGCGGCCTTTTCGGTGGCCCAATCCGCCGCTCCTTGTTGAAGCTCTCCTTAAGTTTTTCCATGGCGGCAAAAGCGGCTGGTTAATTCATTTTTGCCTTGGAGGTTTCAGCTTCTTTGGGATTTCAGGTTTTCTTGGAGATCAGCGATTTGGCTTTCTTTCTTGTTCACATCAGCCTACATCTGAAAATCATTAAGATCTGAGACTTGAAGTACCAACCCCATAACAAGTTATGCCTTTGGTACTTGGGGGCTAATGCATATTTGTTGTTCATCCTACAATTTCTATATATCAAAAGTCCCAAGCTCAATACAAGTATTCAGTTTGGCACTTGGGGGCTAATGCTTATTTGCTCTGTCCTTGAGGGATACTGGATTTCTTATGAAAGTCCCGGTTTAAGTTCACATTTTAAACCGTCACTTGGGGGCTATTAGAGTTGACAGATTGAAATATACAAGCAGGGAGTTATGGAGTTTACCTCATATTTGTCCATCATCATGTTCACCAGACCGGCTTCATAATCACGGTGGTATATAACTTAGATTCCGATAGCAAATGAAGATCTTGTGGATTCAAAGCGGCGTAAGTTGCCAAATCGGCATTCCACTTGCCTTTACCAAACGCATTAAATTCATCCTTGGCAGTATGCTTGGACAAGGCGACAGGATTACCCGGCTCAGAATGGCCAAAGCCAGTAATCACAACAGTGTCATCCTTGGCTTCGCCGGTTACGCCTTTGAGGGTCGCGGTTTATCAAATGCCTTTGGTGGACTTCATTTGTCTTGTTAGTTTGAGCAGGACTTGTGGGTTGATTTGAAGGACCGGTGGTATCAATATACGCCTCTTCAATAGTAACATCATGGCCTTGCAATGGTGGGTCAGTCAGTATATCATCTTGGATGTGTTCCTCAGGATTTGGTATTTGGGTCGGTTCAGGAGCCTTGTCTTCTGCCGCTTTATCGAGCGAGCTTTCTTGCTTGGCCTAGGCAGCTCTGAAAGGAAAAAGGCGGATCAGTCAATGAACATTGAAAGTGGTATACCAAACAGCATTATCGAGAATATGGCTCACCCAAGCCTTTGTCTTGGCGGTGGGAGTTGGGTGCTGTCGACTCGCCGGAGGAAGAATGAGAAGTCACGATAATCGGTCGGATGGATTAAGAGGTTGACGAATGCAACCCGCTTTAGGATAAGCATTGGCCAAGCAGTTAGAGACCTCTGAGCGGCGTTTCGAACCGGAATTTATTCGATGGCGGAGGAGGTGACTACACGGCATTGTCTTGGGGTTGCTTGTGACGAGCTTCATCTTGTTGTGTCTTCATAAGAAAGTTCGATCCAAGTAAGCAAGAGGATGAGAAAATTTAACTTTCCGGTTTGCTCGACGGATTTTCTTTGAAGGTAAAGGGTTTGAATCGGAAGAAAGGCGATTACCTCTACAACATCAGCATGACTAGCTTCAACATCATCACAGCAATAATCATTATCAATAAGGCGTGTAAAAATAGACCAAGTGAGTCAAGTTCTACCACAAGGTCCGGATTACCCACATCATGTCGATAAATTTGGTGGATTGGAGGAGGTAGTGGTTTTCTTTCTATTAGCTAGTTTCTTCACAACTTTGGTCTTGGGTCGGAGTTATTGCCACGGTTTCTCTTGTGGAGTCTTCTGCTCCAAAATGGATCATCACCCTATTTGAAAGATGTTAACATCAACAAAGAGTACTTGAACATAGTCAGATTTTATAAAGGCATAAGATATGAGTCTTACGGTTGGCGGTTTATCAATGGCAGAGAAGGGAGCTAGGCCGGTTTGGGCGCAAGCAGCTTCCGGTTCGTTCAATATCCTCTTAACAGCCTCAGTAACTTCATAAATACGTAATTTGGATCTCAATATACGTAGATGGTCTTTCACATCTTCTATGTATTTGCACATCAAACCGGAGCCTTGAGCTTAGGGCGATATACTCCAAGATATCCGACAGCGAGCAAGATCAATTCTTGTCAACCCATTGGCCATGAAGGCCCGGAGCTTGGATAGTTGAGGGGCATATTTGCTTCTCTCCTTAGCTTGATCACTCTGTGAGGAGGGGATGTGTGTTGCTTAGCCGCTCGGACGGTAACGGTGAGGGATTTTCTCCCTCGGGAGAGGTATCTTTCTTGATAAAACCATGTTGAATTCCACTCTTTTGGATGGCTGTGTGCAGTTTGGCGTGAGGGTAAGTGACCTCTTTCCGCTTGGATCGCCACACCACCCAACTCGGTGTTGGGACCCGTCGAGAAAATTCAGTGCAGCGGTTTAGATGGAAGCAATCTACGAACAATTCAAGCTATGGTCTCCTCTTGAAAGAACACCTCACAGAGCACTTGAAAATGACAGATATTGGTTATGGAGTTGGGGCCAATGTCTTGTGGGCGCATGATTGGAAGCTAGCCAAGACATCTCGATAAAACTTTGAACCAAGATTGGTGAAGCCCGGGCTAAGTGGTCGGCAAAACAACAACTTCTCCATCCTTGGGTTACGGAGAACTCTCGGGCGAGGACCCTCCAGTGAATGTCATCTTTTTGCCTAAAGGCGCGGTGCGGACTAAGTTATCGATTGAGTTTGATCACTTTCGAGAAGGGACCGATTACACTCGTACACTTGTTTGGCCATGATGCAATCTGCCAAAGCAGTAATACCTGTTCAAGAGTATGTTGGAAGGCTATATATTGATACATTCATTGTTAAACCGGAAGAAATTGCTCATAAATCGGAGTTTTGCAAGGTGGCAATACATAAATCGGAAAAACCCTGGCGGTTCAACAAGGGGACTAATGGTACATGCCGAGTTATCAATTTCTCTACAAAGTTAAACTGCCTGGTCTGAAACATTGGTGAATCAAAAGTAGATGTGTGAAAACAGGTTTCACAAAAAGCTTATCATAGTTTTGGATCTGGAGCATATCCAGGAAAACAAATAAATATTCAAGACCCAAAAAGCGGATGATGCGAATCAATGAGAAAGGATGCAAGGAGATCTATGACCTTGAGATGCATAAGTGACAGCGGATGCTAAAAAACTACCGTTACACGGAACAAAAACTCACAGACTTCACTAAAAGTTAGCATATGAGCAAGAATAAAGCGATGAGCACCGAAGAACAGGGAAACCCTAGAACAGATCTATGGTAAAAGGACAGAAGACTTACCGGGGCTGAGGAAGAAGCGGAAGGTCGCCGCGATGCTACTGAGTACGTTCGAGGTGATGCAGCGGCCAAGGTTGGTGCGAAGTTGATAGCGGCGGCGGAACTCGAAGGCTAGTAGCGAGGAAGAGGCAAGCGGAGGGCACGAAGGGAAAAGAAATGACCCTTGATCTATTTATAAAGGCAAAGAGATATGTGTGTGTGCGCGAAAATCAAGGGGCATAAGTTTGGAAGCGGCTGTCGCCTCGATTTTTGCGGACTTCGTTAATGAAAAGATGTTATATCACAGTTCTTTATGACGAGATGACGTCAAGCCGGTTCACCACAATGCGAGAAGATAGCGTCACGGCGGTTCAACCAAGAAGATGTTGAAGGCGAAGTTTTACTAAGGATTGACATGAATCTGTTCAAATCAATACGGGGCCTAATGTTGGGGATATTACTCTTTGGCGTAAATGGCGGCGAGAGGTCGGAGTTAACTTCATCGGTAGTCAAGTATGCTTGAAGCCCATGAGAATATTCTATAAGGGCCCAAGGCGGAGAACCGGTTTCGGGCTTGTAGCCACGAACCGATGTCGATATGTAAATTGTGTTGTAAGTTAGAAATACTAGAGACCGAACGGACAAGTCTATGAGCCGGTCTCGGGACTACCAAACCGACAGGCGTCACCCATGTATATAAGGGGCGACGGCGGCGATCGAGGACAACAGACAACAACTTCGAGACTTAGGAGAAGCTTGTTTGCTCCTAGTCATTGAAACCCCATCAATTCCATCACAACTAGACGTAGGCTTTTACCTTCATCGAAGGGGCCAAACTAGTATAAACTCTCTTGCGTCCTTGTGTCCGCTTTAACCCCTTTAAGCTAACCCGTAGCGATGGCTCCACAACTAAGTCCTTTCATGAGGACATCTACCGTGACAAAACCACGACACAAGGCGAGGCGGACCCGATGAGCAAAGTTCTAAATCCATCGGTGACTATCGGGATGTCATCAACAATAGTAAGAAGGTCTTACTGACAGAGTTGTATATTGAGGCATTTACATAAGCAGCGAATTATTGCTACTCAAATATGTTACATTACAAGAAAGGTTAACATAACAATGGAAAGGAAAGTGTAGACAAGAATTAGTTATTGCCGTCCTCGAGTGTCTACCAACTCAGAACCCGTGGAAAATTTTGAATCGGCGAGAAATAACAGTTGAGGAAGAACTCATAAGAAGTTATGTAGTTCCGTGATATTCTCGAGATACCTAAGGGTAATACTAGAAAGGTAGACCAAACTAGAGGTTGGGCAGGTTAAACGATCTGAAGAAGACAAGTACTATAACTTGTCAGAAATGGAATCGGGGAGATCAATCATGAGTTAGAACCACGGTTGCAAAGGACCAATATAGATACAAAATGAACTTATCACAAGGGGGTCATTATTATCATAACAAGAAGCTTCCATGATAAGTTCCACATCAGGTCCATGGGCATGAACACAAAGGTTCAAGGTTGACTCCCACTTCATCAATGCACAACCTTCCATTCACTTCTCGCATTCAAAGAAGTTGTAGCATTGAAATGTTATCCGAAGAAATGCTAGTAGATATAACCCGCATAACCTTCCGGTTCACACGGATTAGGCAAGGCGTAGATTCAATCCACTGGGGCATCTCAGGAACATATACCACAAACTTTTAGGAAAAGGTAATTCAAAGTCAAAAGTAGAGCATGGTTAAGGAAGCAGAGGATACAATTCACCAAAGGCATTATGTATCCAAGGAAAGGCTCACAAGGTTCTTGATTATGAAGGGCGTTGCGGGATAAATCGACCAAAGGACACAGTGGTCCACAAAGGGATATGATGTGAGCATCGATACTCACCGAGAAGAAGAAAGAAGGCAAGGACATCAGATTATAGAAATAACTGACTAATTCAAAGCTCAAAATACAAAATATGATTTCCAAAGCAGTGGATCGAAGCGAGAGGCTCACGATCAAAGGCGAGTAAGTTGAATAGACATAGATCGACAATCAATCAAGGTTTGATTTGCGAACACCGGCTCATGTCGGGGTGACGTCTGGCGAAGGAAGAATTCTACTTGTGATTGATGATTGCAAGCATACACAAACATACGAATCAAATGTTCAAAAAGCGATGACAAAGGATACTACTAAATTTTATGTCGGACATATGGAAAGTATCCATAATGCAAGCAGACAAGTATTTGCGAGCAATGGTTGGAGAGGATTATTGGAAGATCGGACAATATTCCAAATAATCTGTGAAACACATGAACATTTGTGGATGAGCGGATACTCGGCAACAGCGAGTAATTATCCGTGAGGGGTATTCATGTGGATAAGGGTTGCAAAGGCGGTTGGATCAGCGGGTTCTCGGGACAACAGAGAGAGTAATGATGCGGGCATCTTGTAATAACAAGAGCAACTGGGGACGAAAGTATGAAAGACAACGTAGGTAGTTACGCATAAGGATTTATCGATGGTAGGGATCGCAATGGCGAAGGTATAAGGGTCTCGCGAAAACATCTAAGAGTATCTTCAGAATCTTCTGGTGCACCAAGCAATCATTTGGAGTGAGGGCTCTTCGGGAGAAAGTATTCTGAGAACCTAGAGTTAGAGTTAGCAAAACCATTTAACTTTGAATAGGCGAGAGGTCGAGTCGAGTATAGGCGAGGAGTAAAAAGATCCTAAACCACCCAATGGCGGCGTGGGCCCGTAAGCCACACAGACCATGTTAGTAAAACCTTTTTTAAAGACTAGACTCAACTTGGCCAAGGAGTTGGAAAGGTGATCCTACAGCGATCGGCTCGTACATTAACTTGTGGACGCCCGATTCGATTGTACACTAATCATACACGCAAATGTGTGCGATCAAGATCGAGGACTCACGAATTGGATAGCACAACACAACTCTAAACACAAATCAAAAATAATACAAGCTTTATATTACAAGCCGGGGGCCTCGAGGGCACGAATACAAGCTCAATACACAAGAGTCGTGGAAGCAACAATATCTGAGTACTGAGACATAAGTTAAACAAGGATGCCTTAAGAAGGCTAGCACAAAAGCAACACGATTGAAGAGGCAAGGCCTCCTGCCTGGGACCTCCTAACTACTCCTGGTCGTCGGCGGTCTACATGTAGCAGAATCCATTGGCGGTGGCATCTGGCTCCAAGGATCCACCATCTGGTTGCGACAATAGGAAAAAGAAGGAAGAAGGGGAAAAGGGTAACAAAGCAACCGTGATTACTCATCCAAAGTACTCGTAAGCATCGAGATCTATACTAAGTATGCATTGGTATCAAATGGAAGGGTTGTATCTATGGTGAGGCTGCAGAATGCGAATAGAGAATGCCTAGCCTATCGAAGACTAGCATCTTCAAGCAGCTCCAAGCGTCTTGCAGCATGTAAAAGAGTAAAGAATAACAATTTATATTTATCAAACATGTTGTAGCATCAACGCCCAGAGATCCTTCCTCGACTACCTACGAGAAAGCAATCCCGGGGCCACATATTTTAAGTATCCATTTCTAGTTGTATTAGATCAAGATATAAGTATAAACATCCATTACCGTGGAAACGGTATTCGAATAAAGATCTTCCCTGCGAGGGTGCACCACGTTTTCCAACACGCTCGATCACTCTGGCCGGACAAACCTTTCGGGTCAATGCCCGACCTCGAAAGATCAACACACGTCGTAGCCCTACCTAGGCTCAGCAGTGAGAGGTCCCCGCCGGTCTACATCCTAAGCACTCCGGGGTCTGGGCCCATCGCCCGTAGCACTCCGGGTCATTACGTGCAGGGCGGACCTAGGCACCACCACTGGGGTGCCGACCCAGCCATGCCGCAATGCTGAACTGGACGTCTGACAAAGCCTCGGCTGATACTGCGACGTCAAGGCCCATAACTATTCTTGCATGGTGGTTAGTGCGTAAAGGCCAAAGGCCAACTCAGAACAAATAACCAAACCATAGTATATTAGTAGTAAGGATGGCAATGGGTCGGGTTTGGATCGGGTTGAACAAAATCAAATCCATATCCATATCCATGAAGATAGTCTCTATCACTTGGTGAAAAAACCCATGGAAGAAAAATTGTGTCCATGTCCAAACCCGATGGATATCGATATCCACTGGATATCCATGGGTCCTCTCAAAACATATATATATATAAGACACAACACAACATGCACATAGGCTATTGCACCCATGCATCAATGCGCGTGTGAAAAAAGCTGAGACAGAGGGGTCGAGGGGATACTTAGTTGTGTTGTCATAGGCCATTGGTCTTTGGTACGTTGAAGTGCTCCAACATAGAGATAGCGTCTGACAGTGTCGACCATCTCTCGGGATGCAGGAGGAGTAAGAAGAGGAGACCTGGCTGATATTTAATGATGAGTAATTCAACAACAACATAAACGATCTGAAGGGGCAGAAATAATATTAAGGCGGGGATTGAATGTCAACTAGTAAAGTTACAGTGGGGATTGTGCAATTTTCTTTGAATGTTTTAGATTATACTGGGTGAAATTACAGTGGGACATGTGACTGTGGGGTATGGATAGCAGAATATCGCCATTAAGTCACACTATCGGGTCGGGTTTGGATATATACATGGGTGCAAGATTATGTCCATGCCCTACCCATGAGTAATCGGGTCAGGTTTGAAGCGGCGCCCATAGGCGCAAAAGCATATCCAAACCATGTCCATATGGGTCGGATATCCATGGGTATCCATGTCCATGGGTGAAATTGCCATCCTTAATTATTAGCTTGCGGAGACGAGCAGAGACTCACGATAATGTGACCCCGTCGCCCCGTCTCGAGGAAATACGGCAAGGGCAAGCTCAGCCCACTCGAGGGCTGCCTGACTTCTCGACCGTGCCTCGTAACCATCTTGCGGGTGCTCTCCGGGCCTGCCCGACTTTCCCAAAGGTCTCAAGTAATGTCAAGGTAACCATGTGTCCAAACATCAAGGGGAAAACCTGAGGAATCACCCCCTGGAGGATTCCACTTAATGTAATCATCAAGGTGAACGTAAGAGGGACCACCCTTGAGGTTCACGCTTGAGGTGTTGAGCAACGGCGAGCCGTATCGGGAATGGTGAAAGAGGAAATCATCCTCGATGACCACGACCGAATAGCTACACTCTGAAATTATCATCGAGTGCGTTATGAGGATCACCCTCGGCACTTTCGATAGTAGCTTCTGTGAGTCGAGGAACAAAAGGCGTGATGTGATGTGAGGTGTCGGGCTCTGGTGCGTCGATCACGTTGATCGAGTCATCGATGATGAAGCGAGGCAACAAGGACAAGGGTGAGGGTCAGCGGCGGATCTCTAACCAACCTATACTAAGCGATTTAGGATAGCGGTGAGGTACAACCGCGGTACAAAAGCGGGCTATGCATCGAATAGGGCGATCAATAACCGTAGCAAAATCTAATGCAAGCATGAGAGAATGGAATGGGCGATATCGGGCTGACCAAAGGGGGCTTGCTGGTTGCTTTCGGAACAAGAAGAAGAAATTAAATCGTCGGCGTAGTTGATCCTGGCGGCATCAATGACGATCTCGGGAGTCTACGGAGAGAAGAGGGGAGAAATAGTAAATACATAGCAAGCAAGAGCATAACGGGACAACGAAGTGAGCTAGATGTGTTCTAACAGCGGTGCTACGTTACAGTGAAGGGAGATAACATCCGGGAATGTTTCCCTAGGTTTAGCATTTTCGGACGAGATGAAACGGAGGAAAAGTTCCATGTTTTCTATTCTAGGGGCGTGTGGCGACGAAGCGGACCGCGTATTCGATTTGTCTAAATGCGTTACGAGCAACTTTCATGTAGAAAACATTTCATCCGAGTTACGGATTATTTATTATGATTTTTCAAAGTTTTATACATTTTAAAATTAATATTAATTGAAAATAATTGCTAAATTGCTAAGCGCACCCAGCCTGAGGTACCTGAAGCTGTACCAGTGGGCGACAGTAGTGGGCAGGGGTCCCAGTTGACCAGTCAACGTTTGACTAGTCAACAGGGGGTGGGGCCCCCCTGTCATAGACTGTTCTAACAACTACATATTTAACTAACTAATATAGTTCATTAGGTTAATTAAGATTAATTAATTAAGTTAATTAAGCGTTTAACTAATTAATTAATTATTTTTAATATATATATATATATATATATATATATTTCCCATTTTTTAAAGTAAGCAGGCGTGGGGCCCGTTATGATAAAGCCAGTGGCTTGGCGGGCGCGCGATGCAGGCGTGCGTGCCCTGAAAGGCCACCGGGGCGGGAGGCACTCGGGCGCCAGGAGGGTCGCGGTCAGTGGCCCAAGGCTGATCGGACGGAGGCCGCATGAGGGTCGGAGGCGATCAATGAGGGGGGCCTTGGTGCAAGGGTGGGCCTTGGGGGCAAGCGGCAAAGTGGGCGCGGCCCGGAGACAAGGCCGGCGGAATCACGGCCGGGCGGTGAGGCGGCGAAGCGGCAGGAGGCGGCAATGGCGGCCACCTCTGACAGCAGACGAGGGGAGGAGGGGAATCGTGAGGGGCTCACGGCGGAGCGTAGAAGTGTGATGGGCTCGGGGAGGCGAGGTAGCAAGCGGCGGCGGTGTCGAGGCGTCGGCGTCGAGTGGAGGCGACTTGGGCGTCGGTGTCCAGCGGCGGGCGCTACTCGATCCGGCAGCTGGGTCGATGACGGGCGAGGCGACGGGCGATGCAAAGGCGGCAACGAGGACGCTGGCCGAGGAGTGGGGTGTGTGATCGCCGAGGAGAGGCGGCGAGGTCGGACGAGGCCGACGGCGATGGGATCATGTCGGCCGAAGGCTGGGCGCCCGATCCAGATCATGCGATGATGGGGGGAGGGAATGGGGATCGTGGGGAGCGAGGGAGTGGGGGATCCGGGGGCAAAAGTGCACGGTTAGGGTTGGGAGGCGTGGGGGTATGTAGGCCGAGGTTGGGCTGGCACTGGGTCGGCCTGGTGGAATGGCCGGCTGGGCCTGAGGCCCACTCTGGGAGGGTGGGTTTACTGTTTACATTTTTATTTGAACTTTAACCTTTTACGCTTTCTTTTCTTGTTTTTATTTTATGTTAAGCGCCAAAAAGTTGGTTCACCACCAAAATTAAGAAGTGAATATTTGTCACATGATCAACATTTTTTTCCATGTTTGTGAACTTTGAATTTTGGACTTAAATTTGAATTTAAATTTGAATTAAGATTTGAATCAAGCGAGGATTAGCAGTAGTAAAGTGATGATGTGGCATCATTAGCGAAGATTATTGTAGCTTAATTATCCGGCATGAGGTGGTAGCTGAGTGGTGAAACTATATCATGTTGTACTCTGATGTATTTCAATTATGAAATTCTGCTTCCTTAATATGGAAATGAAATATATTGTGTGCTTAATATGAAATGTCAATTATATTAATAAATGGATTATGAATAATCAGATAATTAGCCTGCTAATGGAAAATATGCCTGCTCATTGGATTTTGCTATTGCAAGCGGTTGCTTTGAAAAAATACTGTGGGCGATGACCTCGGTAGCGCGCACGATTTCTAAAGAATAAACCGTGTTGGATCAATGAAAATCACACACGACTTTCTCTTGAAAACTGTTTTGCGTTAGGCCACCTTGCATAGCGTTTACTACATAAAAATTGTGTGTGATGGACAGCCTTTGCCACCGCAGTTTCTTCTACGGACCGTGTGCGATACATTCAATAATGCAAGCGATTCAACGGGAAAATTGTGTGTGATGTACATGTGAGCGGAAGCGTTTTCCTTGGAAGCGATTTGTGTGGGATGTACACTCTGACGGAAATGTTTAGCGAGGGACTGTGTGTGAGATGTACTTGTGACGAAACAATTTGGCTGTATAATTGTATTTTTTAGCTCTCTGTCGTATTTCCGTATATGAGCTCGCTGGTACTTTACAACTTCATTTTGCCGAGCGTGTGTGCCAGGAGGGCATATCCCTGATGGTTTCTGGGTCGTGTGGGAAGGACCCTCCTATCGCCCACACTCACTTGGCGACGGTTCCAAATGCCGTCGCGGAAAGGGGTTAAAAACCGTTTGTTTAGGACCGACGCGCACTAGTGGAAACAAACACAGGTTGCAGATTGGTGCTTGATGATGTGAGGCATGTCCCCGACATAAGGCTAAATTTGTTGTCGATTGGGCAAGCTTGATGATATCAAACATCCTAGTTATTTTGGTGAAGGAAAATGGAAGCTCACCAAAGCCTCTTTGATTGTGGCTCGAGGAAGTAAGCAAGGTAATCTCTATGTGACTAAAACCAAGTTGTGCAATGAGGTGTTGAACATTCTTTGAAAAAGACACTTCGGTTGAATTGTGGCACAAGAGGCTTGGGCATATGGGTGAGAAGGGCATGCATGCTCTTGCTCGCATGGAGTACCTCCCTGAGTTGAAAGGTATATCCTTGAAACCCCGTGCACATTGTTTTGCTGGCAAACAACATAGGGTTGCATTTCGTACACTCCCTCCACATCGTGCGAAAATGTTCTTGATATTGTGCACACGGATGTTTGCTCCATGGTGAAAAAATCTCATGGTGGAGCATTGTACTTTGTGACTTTCATTGATGACCACTCTCGAAAGGTTTTTGTGTATGTCTTTGAAACACAAATGCGGATGCTTGAAGCCTTCAAGGAGTTCCATGCCAAGGTTGAAAGAGAAACTAGCAGGAAATTGAGGTCCTTTTGAAAGGTATTGCAGAAAGTTTGGCATCAGGCTTGAGAAGAGTCCATCAAAGACTCCTCAGCTCAATGGTCTTCTTTGAGAGAATGAGCAGGACACTCACGAGAAAGGGACTATGCTCTCTCATGCTCATTTACTAATTCATTTTGGGATGAAGCATTGATGAATGCTATGTATGTGGTTAACCTATCTCCTTCAGTTCCTCTTGCAGGTGATATTCCTCAGAGAGTTTGGTCAGGGAAGGAGGTATCATACAAGCACTTGAAGGTCATTGGTTGCAGGGCATTTGTACATGTTCCTGAGGACGAGAGATCCAAGCTTGATAGCAAGACAAAGCGGTTCATCTACCTCACCAACCAAGTGAAGAGTTCGGCTACAGGTTGTGGGATCCAGCCAATAGAAAGATTGTGAGAAGCGAGATGTGGTGTTCATTGAAGATGAAACAATAAAAGATATTGGGAAACGGAGAAGCCAATGACCAGCACACCTCGAGGTTGATATGGATCCAATCATCCTCCTCTCGCATGACAATCATGGGGAGATGATAACAACGAAGGCGATTGGAGATGCAAGCGATCAAGGCGTTACAAGTCAAAGTGGCGAGCAGCCATCAAGTGATGATGATGATGAAGTTGGTAATGATGATGCCAACAAAAATCCACGATTCACCACCCGGTCTTTGTTGGGGAACATAATATTTCAAAAGATTTCCCTACGATCACGCATAAGATCTATCTAGGAGATGCATAGCAACGGCGGGAGAGTGTGTCCACGATACCCTCGTAAATGGCTGAAAGCGGAAGCGTTAAATGCGCATGATTGATGTAGTCGAGCGTCTTGGCGATCCAACCGATCAAGTACCAAGCATACGGCACCTCCGCGATCTGCACACGTTCAGCTCGGTGATGTCCCTCGAACTCTAGATCCAGCTGAGACCGAGGGAGAGTTTTGTCAGCACGATGGCGTGGTGACAGTGATGATGAAGTTACCGACGCAGGGCTTCGCCTAAGCACTATGACAATATGACCGAGGTAGAAATCTGTGGAGGAGGGCACGCACTGCAGCTAAGATCAACTTGTGTGTCTATGGGGTGCCCCCCTCCCATTATATAAAGGAGTGGAGGAGGGAAGGGGCTCTATGGCGCGCCCAAGGGGGATTCCTACTCCTACTAGGAGTAGGTTTCCCCCTTTCCTAATCCAACTAGGAGGGAAGGAAGGGAAGAGGGAGATAAAGGAAAGGGGGGGGGCGGCCCCGTCCCCAATTCGGACTGGGCTTGGGGGGCGCGCCTCCTCCGGTCTTCCTCTATGGCCCATTAAGGCCCATTAACTCCCCGGGGGGTTCCGGTAACTCCCGGTACTCGGAAAATGCCGAACTCATTTGAAACCATTACGGTGTCCAAACATAACCTTCCAATATATCAATCTTCATGTCTCGACCATTTCGAGACTCCTCGTCATGTCACGTGATCACATCTAGGACTCTGAACAACCTTCGGTACATCAAATCACAAAACCCATAATACATATCGTCATCGAGCGTTAAGCGTGCGGACCCTATGGGTTCGAGAACTATGTAGACATGACCGAGACTCATCTCCGGTCAATAACCAATAGCGGAACCTGGATGCTCATATTGGTTCCTACATATTCTACGAAGACCTTTATCAGTCAAACCGCACAACAACATATGTTGTTCCCGTTGTCATCGGTATGTTACTTGCCCGAGATTCAATCGTCGGTATCATCATACCTAGTTCAATCTCGTTACCAGCAAGTCTCTTTGCTCGTTTCGTAATGCATCATCCATAACTAACTCATTAGTCACATTGCTTGCAAGGCTTATAGTGATGTGCATTACCGAGAGGGCCAGAGATACCTCTCCGAGCAATCGGAGTGACAAATCCTAATCTTGATCTATGCCAACTCAACAAACACCATCCGAGACACCTGTAGAGCATATTTATAATCACCCAGTTACGTTGTGACGTTTGATAGCACACTAAGTGTTCCTCCGGTATTCGGGAATTGCATAATCTCATAGTCGTTGGAACATGTATAAGTCATGAAGAAAGCAATAGCAACAAACTAAACGATCATAGTGTTAAGCTAACGGATGGGTCTTGCCAATCACATCATTCTCTAATGATGTGATCCCGTTCATCAAATGACAACGCATGTCTATGGCTAGGAAACTTAACAATCTTTGATTAACGGGCTAGTCAAGTAGAGGCATACTAGTGACACTACATTTTGTCTATGTATTCACACATGTACTAAGTTTCGGTTAATACAATTCTAGCATGAATAATAAACATTTATCATGATATAAGGAAATATAAATAACAACTTTATTATTGCCTCTAGGGCATGTTTCCTTCAGTCTCTCACTTGCACTAGAGTCAATAATATATATTACATAGCAATGATTCTAACACCCATGGAGTCTTGGTGTTGATCATGTTTTGCTCGTGAGAGAGGCTTAGTCAACGGGTCTTCAACTTTCACACCTTGTAACACAGGCAAGAACCCTTTCTTTGCTTGATCCATTTTGAACTTCTTCAAAACTTTATCATGGTATGTACTTTGTGAAAGTCCAATTAAGCATCTTGATCTATCTCTATAGACCTTGATGCCCAATATATAAGCAGCTTCACCGAGGTCTTTCATTGAAAAACTCTTATTCAAGTATCCTTTTATGCTATCCAGAAATTCTATATCATTTGCAATCAACAATATGTCATCCACATATAATATTAGAAATGCTATAGAGCTCCCACTCACTTTCTTGTAAATACAGGCTTCTCCAAAAGTCTGTATAAAACCATATGCTTTCATCATACTATCAAAACATTTATTCCAACTCCGAGATGCTTGCACTAGTTCATAAATGGATCGCTAGAGCTTGCACACTTTGTTAGCATCCTTTGGATCGACAAAACCTTACAGTTGCATCATATACAACTCTTCTTCCAGAAATCCATTCAGGAATGCAGTTTTGACATCCATTTGCCAAATTTCATAATCATAAAATGCGGCAATTGCTAACATGATTCAGACGGACTTAAGCATCGCTACGGGTGAGAAGGTCTCATCGTAGTCAACTCCTTGAACTTGTCAAAAACCTTTCGCAACAAGTCGAGTTTGTGAAGCGATAACATTACCGTCGACTTGGTCTTCTTCTTGAAGATCCATTTATTCTCTATGGCTTGCCGATCATCTGGCAAGTCAACCAAAGGCCATAATTTGTTCTCATACATGGATCCCATCTTAGATTTCATGGCCTCAAGCCATTTCGTGGAATCTGGGCTCATCATCACTTCCTCATAGTTCGTAGGTTCGTCATGATCAAGTAACATGACTTCCAGAACAGGATTACCGTACCACTCTGGTGCGGATCTTACTCTGGTTGACCTACGAGGTTCGGTAGTAACTTGATCAGAAGTTTCATGGTCAACATCATTAGCTTCCTCACTAATTGGTGTAGGAATCACTGGAACTGACTTCTGTGATGTACTAATTTCCAATTCGGGAGAAGGTACAATTACCTCATCAAGTTCTACTTTCCTCCCACTCACTTCTTTCGAGAGAAACTCCTTCTCTAGAAAGGATCCATTCTTAGCAACAAATATCTTACCTTCGGATCTGTGATAGTGTAGCGACCCGACCTCAGACGGTCAAGCCTCAGTGTTGCTGTGCCATCCCTGGATCAGTATGCTGGCACACACAGTACATCAATGTATATATCAAAGTGCAATCACATGTATAATTAACGTAAAAGCGATATATACCTCGGAAGTCACAGTGGAAACAAATAGTCGGGTGGGGAGTCCCATCAACGCCATCGGCGAGTTGAGTGTAGACCGTAACCCTGTATCGTAACTCTTACTCGTCGAGGAAATATCTCGCAACATGATACGTTGCAGCCGTGTAGGTCGATTACATTGAATGTCTTAAGCAAGATCACAATAAGAGAAAAGCGGATGATAAACTATACTATATGCAGTATGGCTTTATGGCTCTGTATCGAGTTTTGTTTTGCGTAAAAGCTGGTTTTATTTTCCCTACATCAAAGGAATATCGAGTACGTGCTATGGAGTTTTCTATCATGACATGGTTCCGCCAACCGATGTCTCATAGCCCAAAATCATCATAAGTTGCCCACAATTATGTTATCGAGTCCGGTGTTGAGAGTTACGAGATAGATCCAAGTCCGGATGCTCAAATTGTCCGTGAATGGCGGGGACACGGCTAATCGATTAGGTTTTAACCCTCTGCAGAGGTTTGTACACTTTACATAAGATTCGATCCCTCTTTTTACGTTCTCGCACTCTGAGGTGTTTGAGAACAAGATGGCCAAAACATGGTCTTAGAAGAGTTCCTCGACCCTTTGTCCGTACTCATCCCATCCTACCGTAGTTCTACATCTACTAGTACCGTCCCAGCCAGTCACCACTAAGGTCAACCAAGCCAGAGCCCATAATGACTTGCGGTTGCACAGGTAAGCTTAGGGCATGAAGTATTCTTCCGTCTCTTTGAGTCTGGGTGAAGCTTTCCGCAAGATGTCATGGCGCTTTCTCCATGCATCGGCCATCCACTGGGTTCTCCAGGTGCCCGTCAACCGTCCTTCACCCGATGAGTGTGTATTGAATTCTTGTCTTGAGTCTTGAAGTCTTGAGGCCTTGAAAATGCAGTCCTTGCAGATGCCATCATGGAGTTGTCGTCATTGGCGTAGATCCTGCATTCTCACACCACTCTGTGCACTCTTACCAAACCCCGTCTACTATAGCATAGCATTAAAATAAATAACGTCCGGGCTTGGTAACAGGATGATGGGTTCCTACCTCATGCACACTACTCAACTACAAGGATTCAATAACACTACTGAGGGGTGGTTGCAAAGATGACACTAGATGCAATAAAACACATAGGTATGAAAAACATGGTCAAAGTGAACTTGCCTTGTTGACGATCTTCGAAAACTAGGGTTTCGTAGTAGCAATCTTCTCACTCCGGAAATTCTACCGAGGTAAACAATAACTATAATAAGCACATAGCATATGATCACAACACAATAGCATACATAGTAACACACCAAACAAACAAATCAAAACTCATAGGAAAAGCTCAAAAGAAAACCCATTCAAAGTTTTCCTACTTCAAACAACAACTAAAATAGTTTTATATAACAAAAAAATTTCTAACATAACCTAATCATGGTTTTATGTTAACTTAACAGAAAATATTTCATTAGGCAACTAGGAGCAAAAAGAATTAATTTAAAATCTATTATGAAACTCCTATTAGGCCTAATCCAATTTATATTAAGAAAAATAAAATAAAAGTTTTATTTATTATAAATAAAAGTTCATCCTATAAAGTGACAGAAACTATCCTAGAATAATCAATCACATGTGAAAAATAAATTTATTTACTAATTAAAATAATAGGAAAACAGTAGCTAGTTAATTAATTAGGATTAACAAGATTCTGCTTAAAACTAATTATTTATTAATCCTAAAATACCCAAATTAATTTTTATGGTTGGCAATGCCAAAATAAAGTTGGGACAAAAAGAATCATCCAAAAATAATTTTTCTAACTCATGTTATAACAGATTTACTATTCTGACTAAAATTAAATTAAAGCAATTATAAATAATTTTAACATAGCTAATAATATTTTCTACAGAAACTATAGAAAATTTGCAACCCAAGAAAAAAAGAATCACCTAAAAATATTAAACAGAATAAAAGATATGAATTTTTCAAAACAGAAACTATTCTGCTAAAACAGAAAATCAAAAATAAAAGAAAAAAGCCTAATGGGCCTAAAAGCTGTACCTTTGGGCGTAATTTAGTCTAAACGGGCCTAGGAGTTAATCTAAGCGGACCGGCCTAAAAATAAACCTAACTAATATTAAACCGAATGAACCGGGCGGTTTTCTAAATAAAACTTACCCTTGAGGTCTAATCCTAACCGTTCGTGGGGATCGGACGGTGGAGGGTTTTCCGGCTGACGTCTAGGAGTTCGGCTGACGGCGGCGGTGGCCGAGGAGGCGGCGAGGTTCAGCCGTCAGGAGGTCGGGAAGTAGCCTGGGGGGTGGGGGCGTGGTCGGGGTGGGGTTTGGTGGCGTCGGGGGTGGCCGGGGTGGTCTAGGGCGGCGACGGCGGCGACAATGGCGGTGACGGGAGCTCGGGTCTCCGGTGAGCACGAATGGGAGGGCGAGGGGGTCCGGCGAGGTCTCGGGGTGGGGGGGGAATGGGGTGCGGAGGCGTGGGCTTTTATAGCTGGAGGCTCAAATCCTGCTTGAGGCTATCGAGCGTCGGGATCCGGATCGCCGGGATCCGGCGATCTCCGGCGGTCTTGGCGATCGTGGGCGAGGAAAGAAGATGGGGCGCCCACATCGTGGAAGAAGCGGGGACGGGTCGGTTGACCGGGCGGTAGGGGTTTTGAGGCTGGGTCGATGCAAGCTGCTGGGCAGTTCACCGGGCCGGGTGGTGTTGGCCGGGTGGCTTTGGCCGGGCGCCAGAACTTTTTTTTTTTTTTTCTTAATTCTTTTTGAAAAATAAAAACAGAGAGAAATATAAACATTTATATAAGACATATATATATCAAAATGATCAGGGGAATATTCCCTATCATTTGAACATTTTTGCAGGGGCAAAATCCAAAGTTTAAAAAAATCATTTTTCTAGAAATCCCAAATAAAAATCAAATTTGAATTCAAACTTTTTGGCAAAGTTTTTCATCGACTTTTTGGAGTGTCATGTTTACTCCTCTCATACTTTTCTCAAGTATTTGTCAGGCATAGTTTTGAAATAAATTTCAACTGCCAAATTTTGAATTCAAATCCCATCAACTCAAAATCTTACGAAACTTCAAATGCCACTCAAATTCACTCAATCAATCAACCAAACAATCAAACAACAAGCATAGTTATTTATTTAATATAACATTCCAAAATTTAGAATTTTGGGATGTTACAAACCTACCACACTTAAAATGAATCTCGTCCTCGAGATTGAAGAAACTAACAAGAAACGGTTAGGGGTTGGGGGTCTTCTAGTAAATATTTTGGTCGGAAGATCAGGGGTGCTACCACACTTAGAAGCATGGTTATGTTCCGACAAAACTCATGTACTTCATCCTTAGGGTTGGTGGTGTCGATCTTCTCATATCTTCGGTATGAATCCTTTACTGATACTCTTCCGGTAGAGGGGCATAACCCTTTCCACAATATCATGTGTCGATTCATCATGGTAAGGTTCTTCCGAGGCGTGTCTTCATCTCGGCAGATACGTCGCCAATACTAAACAACTATCGAAAATCTCATGGTGGTCGACAATTCATGGTTTCTCCTGCAGGAAAATGGTCGGGGTTGGATCTCAGCGTATAACCTACGATTGGCAACGGTTGCCTGTAGAGGGTTCCATCGTCCTACCATTCTATGGTTTTATGGCTTGTCGTATCGACGCTCTTCTAAAGTTTTCAAGGCTCTCTGATTTTCCATCAACATATGATAGTTCATGATAGAAGTCTCCGGTATGGGGGCCAATCCATCCCGTGCTTGAATCATTACCACATCGTGAAAGCAGTGAATCACGTATTCTAACACTTGGGCATACTCACAAGCATTGCAGAATTTCTCTTGTCGACGAACCAAGTTCGGAAAATCCATTGATTCTGCAGGCCAAACAAACATCTATCGTTTCTTCCCAACTCTCAGGTTTTTGCGTAACCTCCTATGAAACGTATGCTGATTGGATCACTGATTCTTCCAAATTTCTTCCTTCGTCAAGGTTACATTTGTTCCTTTTCAAAATCCACGGGCACATGGGTTATGGCCCACTTCAACACTAGTGCAGCTTTAACTCTTCCTTGGAGTAACTCTCATGTTACACCTCCTTTAAATCCAGTAGTACTCTGTTTCTTCATACCATCATATCAAAAGCAAAATTCCAACTTTTTTTTTTCCTTCGAACTACAGTCCGTGGAATATATATATTTTCCTATTCATTAGTCTAGTCTTCTTCATAGGGTACTACCACCCTTAAAATGAAATTCACAAATCCATCCATAGACCATATTCCTCATATCCTCGAAAATGGTCAAAATCTTTGTTCATAGAGTAACAACTCAAAAAATCCATGTATGAAATCATGACACATTAACTTTATTGATTTCATGAATTCATTACAATATCAAGAGACTTTCATTACATAAATTCAAATCCATATCCTTATGGAAACAATTGCTTCCTACTACACTTATTACCAATATCAAAATTCCAACTACTCAGCTCCGACTTTCATCTTGTCGGGACATTTAGTAGCATAATGTCCTGCCTCCTTACAGCGAAAACAAATAACTTTCGATAAGTCTTTGGGCTTCTTGGAGATGGTGTCTACTCTTTGGGTTCTTGGCTTCTTCTCTGGACATTTACTAGCGTAATGACCTAAATCCTTGCACCTGTAACAAGTGATGTGACTCAGGTCCTTCTCTGCAGAAATTGGGTTGTTCTGGGGATGCCTTCGTTTTCTCTTCCTGGATTTCTCCGTAATGACTAGAGCTTCTATTTCCTGAGGGTCAAACTTCACTTCTGCTGTCGGGAAATCTCTGAGATCCTCTTTGCATTCCTTCGTGCAATACACTGAAAAATGTCCTTCTTCCCCACATGAATAGCAGACTTGGGCGAAAAATCTGTTTAGGCCTTCACCATCAGGGTCTTCAATAACTTGCTTCATCACAAGTTCTTCTAAATTTTTCTGCGGGCTTCTTCTGCTGCTTCATAACTTCTTGTACCTTGGGGTAAATCGACATTGAGCAGGGTAGTGTGTAGTTCCTTCACCACGGGAAACAAGTAACACCTTGATTGGGCATTCCTCAGCTGGGTGTTTCTCCTCACAATGAGGGCATCCATCCTTGGGTTCTTCATTGGTGTGTCCTATTTCTCCGCAAATCTTGCAGGCACAAGGTTTACTTCTTGGTGTATCATTGTGCTTCGGATAAGGCGTGATCTCATCGGGTCTTCTTGAGTTCCTCCCAAGTTCTTACTCCATCAAATCCTGTGTGGCTTGATGCATTTTCCACAGGTTGCAGCACTTTACGTAAAATCTTGAAGAGCATATTGAACCTCATACTTCCTTGAAACCAAATTGTTCCCAGTGATTTTCCATGTTACGCAACCATAGCTACGCCTCGAAATTTGAGTCTTGATCGAAGAATATCAGGTCCAACTTCTTTCATCATCTATAGGGGTTCAAAAGTTTTGGGATGAGATATGAGGGAGGTGGGAGGATATACACTGTCTGAACAATAGTTTTTGAAGAAACAAGTTTTACTTTGTGATTTGCCGGAAAACATCAAACAATTGACAACTCACAAATCGTTGCATCTAACGTAGGTGTATAACAGGGTTTGGTCTTCTAAAGGCCAAATAATTCTTCAGATCCTTCAAGTCTTCGGAGTCTTCAACTGTTGTAGCTTCTAATACATGGTGAAATCCTCTTTACTCGGAAGAGGTCATCAGTTCTCCGATATCAAATCCTTCTTGGAGCGTCTTCAGTTGATCCTCCGGGCGATCAAAGGATAAGGGGTATATTCTAACTATTTGAGGTGAGAGTGTCTATTTGATAAAATCAGAAGAGATGAGAAGTAAGAGTTTTTTTTTTGAAAATAAAGTTTTTTTGTGAGACATCCTGTCCTAGGGGCTTTCCGATTTCTAGGGTCACGTCCTACAGTCAACATGTGCTCTGATACCATTTCTGTAGCGACCCGACCTCAGACGGTCAAGCCTCTGTGTTCTTGTTGCCATCCACGGATCAGTATCTTTGGCACACACAAGTACATCAATGTATATATCAAAGTGCAATCACATGTATAATTAACGTAAAAGCGATATATACCTCATAAGTCCTGACGGAAACAAATAGTCGGGTGGGGAGTCCCATCAGCGCCATCGGCCCGAGTTGAGTGTAGACCGTAACCTGTATCGTAACTCTTACTGCGTCGAGGAAATATACGCAACATGATACGTTGCAGCCGTGTAGGTCAAGTACATTGAATGTACGGCAAGATCACAATAAGAGAAAAGCAGATGATAAACTATACTATATGCGGTATGGCTTTATGGCTCTGTCTGAGTTTTGTTTTGCGTAAAGCTGGTTTTATTTTCCCTACATCAAAGGAATATCAGGAGTACATGCTATGGAGTTTTCTATCATGACATGGTTCCCGTAACCGATGTCTCATAGCCCAAAATCATCATAAGTTGCCCACAATTATATTATCGATCCGGTGTTGAGAGTTACGAGATAGATCCAAGTCGGATGCTCAAATTGTCCGTAGCAGGGACACGGCTAATCGATTAGGTTTTAACCCTCTGCAGAGGTTTGTACACTTTACCCGCAAGATTCGATCCCTCTTTTACGTTCTCGCCTTTGCGAGTGTTTGAGAACAAGATGGCCAAAACATGGTCTTAGAAGAGTTCCTCGACCAGCTGTCGGTACTCATCCCATCCTACCGTAGTTCTACATCTGCTAGTACCGTCGGCCAGCGAGTCACCACTAAGGTCAACCAAGCGAGCCCATAATGACTTGCGGTTTGCACGGGTAAGCTTCCGGGCATGAAGTATTCTTCCGTCTCTTTGAGTGCAGGTGAAGCTTTCCGCAAGATGTCATGGCGCTTCTCCATGCATCGGCCATCCACTTTGGGTTCTCGGGGTGCCGTCCAACAAATCCTTCACCCAATAGTGTGTATTGAATTCTTGTCTTGAGTCTTGAAGTCTTGAGGCCTTGAAAATGCAGTCCTTGCAGATGCCATCATGGAGTTGTCGTCATTGGCGTAGATCTGCATTCTCACACCACTCTCGTGCACTCTTACCAAACCCGTCTACTATAGCGTAGCATTAAAATAAATAACGTCCGGGCTTGGTAGCAGGATGATGGGTTCCTACCTCATGCACACTACTCAACTACAAGGATTCAATAACACTCTTTGAGGGGTGGTTGCAAAGATGACACTAGATGCAATAAAACACATAGGTATGAAAAACATGGTCAAAGTGAATTTGCCTTGTTGACGATCTTCGAAAACTAGGGTTTCGTAGTAGCAATCTTCTCACTCCGGAAATTCTACCGAGGTAAACAATAACTATAATAAGCACATAGCATATGATCACAACACAATAGCATACATAGTAACACACCAAACAAACAAATCAAAACTCATAGGAAAAGCTCAAAGAAAACCCATTCAAAGTTTTCCTACTTCAAACAACAACAAAAATAGTTTTATATAACAAAAAAAAATTTCTAACATAACCTAATCATGGTTTTATGTTAACTTAACAGAAAATATTTCATTAGGCAACTAGGAGCAAAAAGAATTAATTTAAAATCTATTATGAAACTCCTATTAGGCCTAATCCAATTTATATTAAGAAAAATAACATATAAGTTTTATTTATTATAAATAAAAGTTCATCCTATAAAGTGACAGAAACTATCCTAGAATCATCAATCACATGTGAAATATAAAGTTATTTACTAATTAAAATAATAGGAAAAGCAGTAGCTAGCTAATTAATTAGGATTAACAAGATTCTGCTTAAAACTAATTATTTATTAATCCTAAAATACCCAAATTAATTTTTATGGTTTGGCAATGCCAAAATAAAGTTGGGACAAAAAGAATCATCCAAAAATAATTTTTCTAACTCATGTTATAACAGATTTACTATTCTGACTAAAATTAAATTAAAGCAATTATAAATAATTTTAACATAGCTAATAATATTTTCTACAGAAACTATAGAAAATTTGCAACCCAAGAAAAAAAAAAGAATCACCTAAAAATATTAAACAGAATAAAAAGATATGAATTTTTCAAAAGCAGAAACTATTACGCTAAAAGCGAGAAAATCAAAAATAAAAGAAAAAGCCTAATGGGCCTAAAGCGTACCTTTGAGGCGTAATTTAGTCTAAACGGCCTAGGAGTTAATCTAAGCGGACCGGCCTAAAAATAAACCTAACTAATATTAAACCCGAATGAACGGGCGGTTTTCTAAATAAAACTTACCCCTTGAGTCTAATCTCAGCTTCGTGGGGATCGGACGGCCGGAGGGGGTTTTCCCATGACGCATCGGGAGTTCGGGCGGGCGCGGGCGGCGAGGAGGCGGCGAGGGTTCCGGGTCGTCGGGGAGGTCGGGAAGTAGCCTGGGGTCTGGAGAGGTCGGGGAGGGTTTGGTGGCGTGGGGTGGTGGGGTGGTCTAGGCGGCACGGCCCGGCGACAATGGCGTGACGGAGCTCGGGTCTCCGTTGAGCCTGAGCAGGGAGGGCGAGGGGTCAGCGAGGTCTCGGGTGGGGAATGGGGAGTGCGGGCGTGGGCTTTTATAGCCGAGGGCTCGTCTGCCCGAAGGCGATCAGGCGTCGGGATCCCGGATCCTTCGAGATCCGGGCGATCTCATCGGCGCGTGGGGCGAGGGGAAGAAGATGGGGTGACCCACACTGTCGCGGAAGGGGAACGGGGACGGGTCAGGCTGACCGGGCAGGTAGGGTTTTCAGGGCTGGGTCGGTCGGTCTGGCCTTGGGCTGGTCGTTACTGCCAATGGCCGGGTCACTGGTGTTGGTCAAGGTAAGGTTCGGCCAAGCCAGGGGCTTTTTTTTTTCTTAATTCTTTTTGAAAAATAAAACAGAGAGAAATAAAAACATTTATATAAGACATATATATATCAAAATGATCAGAGGAATATTCCTATCATTTGAACATTTTCTTGAGGTAAAATCCAAAGTTTAAAAAAATCATTTTTCTAGAAATCCCAAATAAAATCAAATTTGAATTCAAACTTTTGGCAAAGTTTTTCATCTGACTTTTTTGGAGTGTCATGTTTACTCCTCTCATACTTTTCTCAAGTATTTGTCGGGCATAGTTTTGAAATAAATTTCAACTGCCAAATTTTGAATTCAAATCCCATCAACTCAAAATCTTACGAAACTTCAAATGCCACTCAAATTCACTCAATCAATCAAACAAACAATCAAACAACAAGCATAGTTATTTATTTAATATAACATTCCAAAATTTAGAATTTTGGGATGTTACAAAGGTGTACCCAATAGTCTCCTTTGGGTAACCTATGAAGACACATTTCTCCGATTTGGGTTCGAGCTTATCAGGTTGAAGCTTTTTCACATAAGCATCGCAGCCCTAAACTTTAAGAAATGACAACTTGGGTTCTTGCCAAACCACAGTTCATATGGTGTCGTCTTAAAGGATTTAGATGGTGCCCTATTTAACGTGAATGCAGCCGTCTCTAAAGCATAACCCCAAAACGTTAGCGGTAAATCAGTAAGAGACATCATAGATCGCGCCATATCTAATAAAGTACGATTACGACGTTCGGACACGCCATTACGATGTGGTGTTCCGGGTGGCGTGGGTTGTGAAACTATTCCGCATTGTTTGAAATGAAGACCAAACTTGTAACTCAAATATTCTCCTCCACGATCAGATCATAGAAACTTTATTTTCTTGTTACGATGATTTTCCACTTCACTCTGAAATTGTTTGATCTTTTCAAATGTTTCAGACTTATGTTTCATCAAGTAGATATACCCATATCTGCTCAAATCATCTGTGAAGGTCAGAAAATAACGATACCCACTGCGAGCATCAACACTCATCGGACCGCATACATCAGTATGTATTATTTCCAACAAGTGTGTTGCTCGCTCCATTGTTCCGGAGAACTGAGTTTTAGTCATCTTTCCCATGAGGCATAGTTATAAGCATCAAGTGATTCCAAAAGCCCATCGGCATGGAGTTTCTTCATCGCTTTACACCAATATGACCTTAACAAAGAAGCGTTATACAAATAAGTTGCACTATCATTCTTAAACTTATATCTTTTGGCTTCAATACTATGAATATGTGTATCACTACTATCGAGATTTAGTAAAAATAGACCACTCATCAAGGGTGCATGACCATAAAAGATATTACTCATATAAATAGAACAACCATTATTCTTTGATTTAAATGGATAACCGTCTCGCATCAAACAAGATCCAGATATAATGTTGATGCTTAACGCCGGGCACCAAATAACAATTGTTCGGTCTAAAACTAATCCCGAAGGTAGATGTAGAGGTAGCGTGCCGACGGCGATCGCATTGACTTTGGAACCATTTCCCACGCCGCATCGCCACCTCGCCCTTAGCCAATCTTCGCAATCAGAGGCCCCTGCTTTGAGTTGCAAATATGAGCAACAAAACCAGTATCAAATACCCAGCGCCATCTGCGAGCATTAGTTAAGTACACATCAATAACATGTATATCAAATATACCTTTCAAATTGACATCCATCTTATCCAACAAATACTTGGGGCAGTCTACGAGCTTCTTTCGTTGATTTCCGAAGAGGAGAGGATGATGCAGCATAGTAGCGTAAAGTATTTCCCTCAGTTTTGAGAACCAAGGTATCAATCCGATGAGGAGACCACGCGACAGGTCCCTCGTACCTGCACAAAACGATAGCTACTCGCAACCAACGCAAGGGGGTTGTCAATCCTTCACCATCACTTACGAGTGAGATCTGATAGAGATAATATTTTGGTATTTTTGGTATAAAGATGCAAAGTAAAAAGTAAAAGCAAAAGCAAGTAAATAAAGTGATAGAGATTGATATGATGAGAATAGACCCAGGCCATAGGTTTCACTATTGGCTTCTCTCAAGAGCATAGATATTCTACTGATTGGGTGAACAAATTCTTTGTTGAGCAATTGTGTGAATTGAGAAGAGTTATGAGGTTATCCATGCAATGATCATGTATATAGGCATCACGTCCGTGACAAGTAGATCAAAGCGATTCTCATCTACTACTATTACTCCACTCATCGACCGCTATCCAAAGATGCATCTAGAGTATTAAGTTAAAAAGCAGTAACGCCTTAAGCAAGATGACATGATGTAGAGGAATAAATTCATGCAATATGATAAATACCCCATCTTGTTATCCTCGATGGCAACAATACAATCGTGCCTTGCAACCCTTTACATCCTTTGGGTAAGGTCACCGCAAGATTGAACCCAAAGCTAAGCACTTCTCCATTGCAAGAACTACCAATCTAGTTGGCCAAACCAAGCGGATAATTGAAGAGACTTGGAAAGATAACTTAATCATACATAAAAGAATTCAGAGAAGAATCAAATATTTTCCATAGATAAGCTGGATCATAAACCCACAATTCATCGATCTCAACAAACACACCTTTGCAAAAAGAAGATTACATCGGATAGATCTCCACGAGAGAGGGGGGAGAACATTGTATTGAGATCCAAAAGAGAGAAGAAGTCATCTAGCTACTAGCTATGGACTAGAAGGTCTGAAGTAAACTACTCACACTTCATCGGAGGGGCTATGGTGTTGATGTAGAAGCCCTCCGTGGTTGATGCCCCTCCGTGGAGCTCGAACAGGCCCCAAGATGGGATCTCGTGGATACAGGAAGTTCTGGCCCGGTGGAATTAGGTTTTTACTCCGTCCCGATTTGTTGAAGTGCGAGGTATATATAGGAGGAAGAATGCGTCGGTGGAGCGTCGGGGGCCCACGAGGCAGGGCGCGCCGGGGCGCCCCCACCTCGTGACCGCCTCGCACTCCTTGGAGTAGGGTCCAAGTCTCTGGATCACGTTCGGTGAGAAAATCACGTTCCCGAAGGTTTCATTCCGTTTGGACTCCGTTTGATATTCCGTTTCTTCGAAACTCTGAAATAGGCAAAAAAACAGCAATTCTGGGCTGGGCCTCGGTTAATAGGTTAGTCCCACAAATAATATAAAAGTGGAAAACAAAGCCCAATATTGTCCAAAACAATAGATAAAGTAGCATGGAGCAATAAAAATTATAGATACGTTGGAGACGTATCGGGCATCCCCAAGCTTAATTCTGCTCGTCCTCAAGTAGGTAAATGATAAAAAGAGAATTTTTGATGCGGAGTGATACTTTGGCATAATTTCAATGTAAATCTTCTTAATCATGGTATGAATATTCAGATCAGAAAGATTCAAGACAAAAGTTCATATTGACATAAAAATAATAATACTTCAAGCATACTAACAAAGCAATTATGTCTTCTCAAAATAACATGGCCAAAGAAAGTTATCCCTACAAAATCGTATTGTCTGGCTATGCTCCATCTTCCCCACACAAAGTATTTAAATCATGCACAACCCCGATGACAAGCCAAGCAATTGTTTCATACTTTAACATTTTCAAAACTTTTTCAATCTTCACGCAATACATGAGCGTGAGCCATGGACATAGCACTATATGTGGAATAGAATGGTGGTTGTGGAGAGAAGACAAAAGAGGGAAGATAGTCTCACATCAACTAGGAGTATTAACGGGCTATGGAGATGCCCATCAATAGATATCAATGTGAGTGAGTAGGGATTGCCATGCAACGGATGCACTAGAGCTATAAGTATATGAAAGCTCAACAAAAGAAACTAAGTGGGTGTGCATCCAACTCGCTTGCTCATGAAGACCTAGGGCATTTTGAGGAAGCCCATCATTGGAATATACAAGCCAAGTTCTATAATGAAAAATTCCCACTAGTATACGAAAGTGACAAAATGAGAGACTCTCTATCATGAAGATCATGGTGCTAATTTGAAGCACAAGTGTGGTAAAAGAATATTAACATTGTCCCTTCTCTCTTTTTCTCTCATTTTTTTATTTTTTTTATTTGGGCCTTTTCTCTTTTTTTTATGGCCTCTTTTTTTTATATTTTTTTTCGTCCGGAGTCTCATCCCGACTTGTGGGGGAATCATAGTCTCCATCATCCTTTCCTCACTTGGGACAATGCTCTAATAATGATGATCATCACACTTTTATTTTTCTTACAACTCGATACTTAGAACAAAATATGACTCTATATGAATGCCTCCGTGATGTCAGGATATGCAATGAAACATGAGTGACATGTATGAAAGAATTAAGAACGGTGGCTTTGCCACAAATACAATGTCAACTACATGATCATGCTAGCAATATGACAATGATGGAGCGTGTCATAATAAACGGAATGGTGGAAAGTTGCATGGCAATATATCTTGGAATGGATATGGAAATGCCATGATAGGTAGGTATGGTGGCTGTTTTGAGGAAGGTTTATGGTGGGTGTATGATACCGGCGAAAAGTGCGCGGTATTAGAGAGGCTAGCAATGGTGGAAGGATGGGAAAAAGTGTGTATAATCCATGGACTCAACATTAGTCATAAAGAACTCATATACTTCTTGCAAAAATCTAGAAGTTATCAAAGCAAAGTATTACGCGCATACTCCTAGGGGATAGATTGGTAGGAAAAGACCATCGCTCGTCCCCGACCGCCACTAATAAGGAAGACAATCAATAAATAAATCATGCTCCGAGTTCATCACATAACGGTTCACCATACGTGCATGCTACGGGAATCACAAACTTCAACACAAGTATTCTTTAAATTCACAACTACTCAACTAGCATCACCCTAATATTATCACCATCATATCTCAAAACAATTATCAAGCATCAAACTTATCTTAGTATTCAACGCACTCAAAAGAAAGTTTCACATATCTTGAATACCAAGTATATTAACATTAAGCAAATTACCATGCTATTAACGACTCTCAAAATAATCTAAGTCAAGCATGAGAGATCAATTTTCTTTAAAATAAATCCACCACCGTGCTCTAAAAGGTATAAGTGAAGCACTAGAGCAAAAATTATCACGCTCAAAAAGATATAAGTGAAGCACTATGAGCAAACTATCAAGCTCAAAAGATATAAGTGAAGAACATAGAGTATTCTATCAAATTCCAAATAATGTATGGCTCTCTCAAAAGGTGTGTACAGCAATGATGATTGTGGTAAACTAACAAGCAAAGACTCAAATAATACAAGACGCTCCAAGCAAAACACATATCATGTTGGTGAATAAAAATATAGCTCCAAGTAAATTACCGATGGGCCCCAGACGAAAGAGGATGCCTTCCGGGGCATCCCCAAGCTTTGAATTTTGGTGTCCTTGGATTATCTTGGGGTGCCATGGGCATCCCCAAGCTTAGTCTCTTGCCACTCCTTGTTCCATAATCCATCAAAAGAATTCATCCAAAACTTGAAAACTTCACAACACAAAACTCAATAGAAATCTCGTGAGCTCCGTTAGAGAAAGAAAACAAAAGACTACTTTAAGGTACTGTAATGAACTCATTCTTTATTTATATTGGTGTTAAACCTACTGTATTCCAACTTCTCTATGGACCATAAACTATTTTACTAGCCATAGATTCATCAAAATAAGCAAACAACACACGCAAAACAGAATCTGTCAAAAACAGAACAGTCTGTAGTAATCTGTAACTAACGCAAACTTCTGGAACCCAAAAACTTCTAAAAAAATTAGACGACCTAGGAAATTTGTTTATTGATCATCAGCAATTGGAATCAGTATTTTATCACGTTCTGGTGATTTTTAACAATTCGGGCACTGAGCACAAAGATTCTGGAAATTACAGCAAGATCAAATAACTATCATCCAAGAAGATCCAATAGGTCCAACTTGGCACAAACACTAATTAAAAGATAAAATCACATCTAAACAGAGTACAGATGGATTATTTATTACTAAGCAGCAAGTAAAAATATTGGGTTGTCTCCCAACAAGCACTTCTCTTTAAGGCCTTTTTAGCTAGGCATTGAGATTTCAATGATGCTCACAAGAAAGACAAGCATTGAGGCACAAAGAGAGCATCATAAAACATGTGACAAACACACTTAAGTCTAACATACTTCCTATGCATAGGCATATTATAGGCAAACAAATTTGCAAGGCAAGCAAAAACAAGCATATGCAAGGAGGAAGAAAGTGACGATAGCAATCTCAACATGAAGAGAGGTAATTTAGTAACATGAAAACGTCTACAACCATATTTTCCTCTCTCATAATAATTACAAGTAGGATCATAAGAAAATTCAAAAAAATAGCTATCACATAACATATTCTTAACATGATCCACATGTATGCAAAGTTGACGCTCTTCCAAAATAGTGGTATTATCATTAACTAAAGTCATGATTTCTCCAAGCCCACTTTTATCAAAATTTCATAAGATTGAATGTTATCCAAATATGTGGGATCTAAAGTTGACACTCTACGAACCCACTTTCAATATTATTGTAAACAATATTATCAATCTCATATTCATCATGGGGCTTAAATAAATTTTCAAGATCATAAGAAGAATCACCCCAATCATGATCATTGCAACAAGTAATAGACATAGCAAAACTAGCATCCCCAAGCTTAGGGTTTTGCATATTATTAGCACAATTGACATCAAAATAATTTATAATAAAATCATTGCAATCATGCTTTTTATTCAAAGATCTATCGTGAGTCACTTCACGGATTTTAGGCAAAACCTTATAAAGATAATCTAGTGCATCCAAATCACTAGGAATTGGTCCATCATAATTGGATCTCTTACAAAGATTGGCAAGCGGATCAGGATTCATAGATATTGGCTTCTTTGTTTAGGAATAAATAAGCATCTAATCCAACCAAACGAGAAACAAAAGGGCAAGCAAATGAGAGGAGGAGATTGGGAAAGAGAGGGCAAATAAAGCGGCAAAGGGTGAAGTGGGGAGAGGAAAGCGAGAGGCAAATGGCAAATAATGCAATGCGAGAGATAGGGATTGTGATGGGTACTTGGTATGTTGACTTTTGCGTGAACCTCCCGACAACGGCGCGGAAATTCTTCTTGCTACGTCTCGAGCTTGCGTTGGATTTCCCGAAGAGGAGAGGATGATGCGACCTGATGGCGTAAGTATTTCCCTCGGTTTTTGAGAACCAAGGTATCAATCCGATGAGGAGACCACGCGCAAGTCCCTCGTACACTGCACAAAGCGATAGCTACTGCAACAACGCTTAGGGGTTTTCAATCCCTTCACAGTCACTTACGAGAGTGAGATCTGATAGAGATAATATTTTTGGTATTTTTGGTATAAAGATGCAAAGTAAAAAGTAAAAGCAAAAGCAAGTAAATAAAGTGATAGAGATTGATATGATGAGAATAGACCCAGGGGCCATAGGTTTCACTAGTGGCTTCTCTCAAGAGCATAGATATTCTACGGTGGGTGAACAAATTACTGTTGAGCAATTGACAGAATTGAGCATAGTTATGAGGTTATCCGAGCAATGATCATGTATATAGGCATCACGTTCGTGACAAGTGAATCGAAGCGATTACGCATCTACTACTATTAATCCACTCATCGACGCTATCCATGCATCTAGAGTATTAAGTTAAAAAGCGAGTAGCCTTAAGAAAGATGACATGATGTAGATGAATAAATTCATGCAATATGATAAATACCCATCTTGTTATCCTCGATGGCAACAATACAATCGTGCCTTGCAACCCTTTACATCCTTTGGGTAAAGGTCGCATAAGATTGAACCCAAAGCTAAGCACTTCTCCCATTGCAAGAACTACCAATCTAGTTGGCCAAACCAAGCGGATAATTCGAAGAGACTTGGAAAGATAACAATCATACATAAAAGAATTGAGGAGAAGAATCAAATATTTCCATAGATAAGCTGGATCATAAACCCATAATTCGCCGGTCTCAACAAACACCATAAAAAGAAGATTACATCGAATAGATCTCTCCACGAGAGAGGGAGAACATTGTATTGAGATCCAAAAGAGAGAAGAAGCCATCTAGCTACTAGCTATGGACGAAGTGCGAAGTAAACTACTCACACTTCATCGGAGGGGCTATGGTGTTGATGTAGAAGCCCTCAAGTGGTTGATGCCCCCTCGTGGAGAACTCGAACAGGCCCCAAGATGGGATCTCGTGGATCTGAGGAATTCTGGCGGTGGAATTAGGTTTTGGCTCCGTCCCGATCTGTTGAAGTGCGTAGGTATATATAGGAGGAAGGAGTACGTCGGTGGAGCGTCGGGGCCCACGAGGCAGGGGCGCGCCCGGGAGGAGGCGCGCCCCCACCTCGTGACTGCCTCAGCACTCCTTGAGTAAGGTCAAGTCTCCTGGATCACGTTCGGTGAGAAAATCACGTTCCCGAAGGTTTCATTCAGTTTGGACTCCGTTTGATATTCCGTTTCTTCGAAACACCGAAATAGGCAACAAAAAAGCAATTCTGGGCTGGGCCTCCAGTTAATAGGTTAGTCCCAAAAATAATATAAAAGGGGAAAATAAAGCCCATTATAGTCCAAAACAATAGATAAAGTAGCATGGAGCAATCAAAAATTATAGATACGTTGGAGACGTATCATGATACGTCTCCAACGTATCTATAATTTTTTATTGTTCCGTGCTATATTATATTCTGTTTTGGACATTAATGGGCTTTATTATACACTTTTATATTATATTTGGGACTAACCTATTAACCGGAGGCCTAGCCCAGAATTGTTGTTTTTTGCCTATTTCAGAGTTTCGCAGAAAAATAATATCAAACGGAGTCCAAACGGAATGAAACCTTCGGGAACGTGATTTTCGAACAACGTGATCCAGAGGACTTGGACCCCACGGGCCAAGACATCAACCAGGAAGGCACGAGGTAGGGGGCACCTACCCCCCAAAGCGCACCCTCCACCCTCGTGGGCCCCATGTTGCTCCACCGGCGTACTTCTTCCTCCTATATATACCTATGTACCCCAAACTATCGACACGGAGCCAAAACCTAATTCCACCGCCGCAACCTTCATGCCGTGAGATCCCATCTGGGCATTTTAGGAGCTCACATGGAGGCATCGATATGGAGGGCTTCTACATCAACACCATAGCCTCTCCAGGATGATGTGTGAGTAGTTTACCTCGGACCTTCGGGTCCATAGTTATTAGCTAGATGGCTTCTTCTCTCTTTGGATCTCAATACAATGTTCTCCCCTCTCTTGTGGAGATCTATTCGATGTAATCTTCTTTATGTGTTTGTTGAGACCGATGAATTGTGGGTTTATGATCAAGTTTATCTATGAACAATATTTGAATCTTCTCTGAATTCTTTTATGTATGATTGGTTATCTTTGCAAGTCTCTTCGAATTATCAGTTTGGTTTGGCCTACTAGATTGATCTTTCTTGCAATGGGAGAAGTGCTTAGATTTGGGTTCAATCTTGCGGTGTCCTTTCCGATGATGAGGGGCAGCAAGGCACGTATTGTATTGTTGCCATCGAGGATAACAAGATGGGGTTTGTATCATATTGCATGAGTTTATCCTCTCTACATCATGTCATCTTACTTAAAGCGTTACTCTGTTCTTATGAACGTAATACTCTAGATGCATCTTTGGATAGCGGTCGATGTGTGGAGTAATAGTAGTAGATGCAGTGGCGAGTTGGTCTACTTGTCGCGACGTGATGCCTATATACATGATCATACCTAGATATTCTCATAACTATGCTCAATTACATCAATTGCTCAACAGTAATTTGTTCACCCATCGTAATACTTATGCTCTCGAGAGAAGCCACTAGTGAAACCTATGGCCCCGGTCTATCTTCCATCATATTAATCTTCCAATACTTAGCTATTTTTATTGCCTTTTATTTTACTTTGCATCTTTATCATAAAATACCAAAAATATTATCTTATCATATCTATCGGATCTCACTCTAAGTAAGTGACCGTGAAGGGATTGACAACCCTTTATTGCGTTGGTTGCGAGGATTTATTTTTTGTGTAGGTGCGAGGGACTCGTATGCGTGGCCTCCTCTTGGATTGATACCTTGGTTCTCAAAAAGCTGAGGGAAATACTTACGCTTTGCTTATCGCATCACCCTTTCCTCTTCAAGGGAAAACCAACGCAGTGCTCAAGAGGTAGCAAGAAGGATTTCTGGCGCCGTTGTCGGGGAGTCTACGCAAAAGTCAACATACCAAGTACCGATCACAAACCCTTACCTCCTGCATTACATTGTTTGCCATTTGCCGCTCATTTTCCTCTCCCTCACTTCACCCTTGCCGTTTTATTCGCCCTCTCTTTTCCGTTCGCCTCTTTTTTGCTTGCTTCTTGTTCGTGTTGCCATGTGCCTTCTATATGCTTGCATCTTCGCTTGCTGAAAATCTATTGATATGGATCCACTTAAAGTGTTCTACTTGGATCATCTTCGATCCCTATGCGCTTTCGTCTTTGAAACCCCAACTAGCCTAGTTGATGGGAAATCTTTAGATGAGCATGCTCATTTTGTGCGTCACCGTTTGTCTGAAAAAAGGGAGACTCTTATGGAATCAAATAAACAAATTGATGTGTTATGCTTGGAATCTTTGTGAAATTTATGATTTTAGTTGTTGCTCTGAAAATATTAAGAAACACCTTCCCTACCAATGTGAGTTTAGTGACAATGGAATTGTATCTTCATATGTTAGGGGTGTTTATAATTACTATGATGTTCAACAAAATGAAGAATTTGTTGCTTTTAAGGGTGCTTATGAAATTGCTTCTTTGATTGAAACGTATGGTGCTACTCTTTACAACTCTGAAAATTTTGCCTTACTTAACTATTGTTATGATAATTATGCTTCCAATGCCTATGTTAAACCATATATTGAGGACTCCTCCGCTTGTCCAAGAAGAAGCTAATATTTCAGCAGGAGTCTATTAAAGAAGAAAATAATGATATGCATGAATCTATAGATAATTATGATTCCGATGATTTGATTGAAATATCCCTTGATGAACATGATGCTTGCTATTCTTGTGGCCATGATGCCAATATTTATGAATATGAATTTCCTATAGTTCCTTATGTTAAACATGAGATCGTTGCTATTGCACCCATACTTGATAGTTCCTTCGATGAAAAGCACAATCACAATGATTTTACTATAAATTCTCTTGATGTCAATTGTGCTAATAATATGCAAAACCCTAAGCTTGGGGATGCTAGTTTTGCTATGTCTACTACTTGTTGCAATGATCATGATTGGGGTGATTCTTCTTTTGATCTTGAAAATTTATTTAAGCCCCATGATGAATATGAGATTGATAATAATTTTTGCAATAATATTGAAAGTGGGTTTGGACGAGTGTCAAATTTAGATCCCACATATTTGGAGAATATTCAATCTTATGAAATTTTTGATAAAAGTGGGTTTGGAGAGGTCATGACTTTAGTCAATTTTAATCCCACTATTTCGAAAGAGTGTCAACTTTGCATGCATGTGGATCGTGTTGAAAATATTTTATATGATAGATATATTGTTGAATTTGCTTATGATCCCACATGTAATTATTATGAGAGAGAGGAAAATATGGTCATAGAAATTTTCATGATAATAAATTACCTCTCGTTATTTTGAGGTTGCTATTGTTTCTTTCCGCTTCCTTGCATATGCTAGTTTTTGCTTGCTATGATAACTTGTTTGCCTATAAGATGCCTATGCATAGGAAGTATGTTAGACTTAGATGTGTTTGTCACATGTTTCATGATGCTCTCTTTGTGCTTCAATTCTTGTCTCTCATGCGAGCATCATTAAAATTATCTATGCCTAGCTAGGGGCGTTAAATGATAGCGCTTGTTGGGAGGCAACCCAATTTTATTTTTAGTTTTTGCCTTTTGCTTCTGTTTAGGAATAAATATTTGATCTAGCATCTGGTTATATGTGTTTTTATGTTTTAATTAGTGTTTGTGCCAAGTTTAACCTATAGGATCTTCTTGGATGATAGTTATTTGATCTTGCTGGAAATTCCAGAAACTTTCTGTTGATGAAAATAATTGTTAAAAATCATCAGAACGTGATAAAATATTGATTCCAATTTATGCTGATCAATAAACAAATTATCTAGGTCTTCCTATTTTGGCTGAATTTTTGGAGTTCCAGAAGTTTGCGTTAGTTACAGATTACTACAGACTGTTCTGTTTTTGACAGATTCTGTTTTTCGTGTGTTGTTTGCTTTATTTTGATGAATCTATGGCTAGTAAAATAGTTTATAAACCATAGAGAAGTTGTAATACAGTAGGTTTAACACTAATATAAATAAATAATGAGTTCATTACAGTACCTTGAAGTGGTGTTTTTCTTTTCTTTAGCTAGCAGAGCTCACGAGATTTCTGCTGAGTTTTGTGTTGTGAAGTTTTCAAGTTTTGGGTAAAAGATTTGATGGATTAAGTAACACGGAGTGGCAAGAGCCTAAGCTTGGGGATGCCCATGGCACCCCAAGATAATCTAAGGACACCAAAAAGCCAAAGCTTGGGGATGCCCCGGAAGGCATCCCTCTTTCGTCTACTTCCATCGGTAACTTTACTTGGAGCTATATTTTTATTCACCACATGATATGTGTTTTGCTTGGAGCGTCTTGTATGATTTGAGTCTTTGCTTTTTAGTTTACCACAATCATCTTTTCTGTACACACCTTTTGAGAGAGACACACATGATTCGGAATTTATTAGAATACTCTATGCGCTTCACTTATATCTTTTGAGCTATATAGTTTTTGCTCTAGTGCTTCACTTATATCTTTTAGAGCACGGCGGTGGTTTTGTTTTATAGAAACTATTATTCTCTCATGCTTCACTTATATTATTTTGAGAGTCTTAAACAGCATGGTAATTTGCTTAAATTGGGAAATTAATCCTAATATCTTAGGTATTCAAGACTAATTAAAAACTTTCTTATGAGTGTGTTGAATACTAAGAGAAGTTTGATGCTTGATGATTGTTTTGAGATATGGAGGTAGTGATATTAAATTTGTGCTAGTTGAGTAGTTGTGAATTTGAGAAATACTTGTGTTTAAGTTTGCAAGTCCCGTAGCATGCACGTATGGTAAACGTTATCTAACAAATTTGAAACATGAGGTGTTCTTTGATTGTCCTCCTTATGAGTGGCGGTCGGGGAATGGCGATGGTCTTTTCCTACCAATATATCCCCCTAGGAGCATGCGCGTAGTGCTTGGTTTTTGATGAATTGTAGATTTTTGAAATAAGTATGTGAGTTCTGTATGACTAATGTTGAGTCCATGGATTATACGCACTCTTACCCTTCCATCATTGCTAGCCTCTTCGGTATGTCGTGCGATTGCCCTTTCTCACATTGAGAGTTGGTGCAAACTTGGCGGTGCATCCAAACCCCGTGATATGATACGCTCTTTCACACATAAACCTCCTTATATCGTCCTCAAAACAACCACCATACCTACCTATTATGGCATTTCCATAGCCATTCCGAGATATATTGTCATGCAACTTTCCACCGTTCCGTTTATCATGACACGTTCATCATTGTCATATTGCTTTGCATGATCATGTAGTTGACATCGTATTTAAGCAAAGCCACCATTCATAATTTTTTCATACATGTCACTCTTGATTCATTGCTAACCCGGTATACCGCCGGAGGCATTCATATAGAGTCATACTTTGTTCTAGTATCGAGTTGTAATCATTGAGTTGTAAATAAATAGAAGTGTGATGATCATCATTCATAGAGCATTGTCCCAATAAAAAAGAGAGAGAGAGAGAGAGAGAAAGGCCAAAAAAAAGAAGGCCCAAAAAAAGGGAGAATAAAAAGGGGCAATGCTACTATCCTTTTTCCACAGTTGTGCTTCAAAGTAGCATCATGATCTTTATGATAGAGAGTCTCTTGTTTTGTCACTTTCATATACTAGTGGGAATTTTTCATTATGGAACTTGGCTTGTATATTCCAACAATGGGCTTCCTCAAATGCCCTAGGTCTTCGTGAGCAAGCAAGTTGGATGCACACCCACTTAGTTTCTTTTGTTGAGCTTTCATGCATTTATAGCTCTAGTGCATCCGTTGAATGGCAATCCCTACTCCGTGCATTAACATCAGTCGATGGGCATCTCCATAGATCATTGATTAGCCGCGTTGATGTGAGACTTTCTCCTTTTTTTGTCTTCTCCACATAACCCCCATCATTATATTCTATTCTACCCATAGTGCTATATCCATGGCTCACGCTCATGTATTGCGTGAAGGTTGAAAACGTTTGAGATTACTAAAGTATGAAACAATTGCTCGGCTTGTCATCGGGGTTGTGCATGATGAGAGCATTCTTGTGTGTGAAAATGGAGCATGACTAAACTATATGATTTTGTAGGGATGAACTTTCTTTGGCCATGTTATTTTGAGAGGACATAATTGCTTAGTTAGTATGTGTTACGTCTCCAACGTATCTATAATTTTTTATTGTTCCATGCTATATTATATTATATTTTGGACATTATTGGGCTTTATTATACACTTTTATATTATTTTTGGGACTAACCTATTAACCGGAGGCCCAGCCCAGAATTGCTGTTTTTTGCCTATTTCAGAGTTTCGCACAAAAAGAGTATCAAACGGAGTCCAAACGGAATGAAACCTTCGGGAACGTGATTTTTGGAACGAACGTGATCCACAGGACTTGGACCCTATGTCAAGACATCAACCAGGAAGGCATGAGGTAGGGGGGCGCGCCTACCCCCCTGGGCGCGCCCTCCACCCTCGTGGGGCCCATGTTGCTCAACCGACGTACTTCTTCCTCCTATATATACCTACGTATCCCCAAACTACCAGATCCGGAGCCAAAAACCTAATTCCACCGCCGCAACCTACATGAATCGTGAGATCCCATCTTGGGGCATTTTGAACTCATGGGAGGGCATCGATCACGGAGGGCTTGTACATCAACACCATAGCCTCTCCGATGATGTGTGAGTAGTTTACTTCAGACCTTCGGGTCCATAGTTATTAGCAAGATGGCTTCTTCTCTCTTTTTGGATCTCAATACAATGTTCACCCCCTCTCTTGTGGAGATCTATTCGATGTAATCTTCTTTTGCGGTGTGTTTGTTGAGACCGATGAATTGTGGGTTTATGATCAAGTTTATCTATGAACAATATTTGAATCTTCTCTGAATTCTTTTATGTATGATTGGTTATCTATGCAAGTATCTTAAAAATATCAGTTTGGTTTGGCCTACTAGATTGATCTATCTAGCAATGGGAGAATTGATTATCTTTGTGTTCAATCCTGCGGTGTCCTTTCCCGGTGTGATGGGGCAGCAAAGGCACGTATTGTATCGTTGCCATCGAGGATAACAAGATGGGGTTTATATCATATTGCATGAATTTATCCCTCTACATCATGTCATCTTACTTAAGCGTTACTCTGTTCTTTTGAACTTAATACTCTAGATGCATCTTTGGATAGCGGTCGATGTGTGGAGTAATAGTAGTAGATGCAGGCAGGAGTCGGTCTACTTGTCTTGGACGTGATGCCTATATACATGATCATACCTAGATATTCTCATAACTATGCTCAATTCTGTCAATTGCTCAACAGTAATTTGTTTACCCACCATAATACTTATGCTCTCGAGAGAAGCCACTAGTGAAACCTATGGCCCCCGAGTCTATTTTCCATCATAACTAATCTCCTGACAACAAGTTATTTCTTGCGCCGTTTTTATTTCACTTTATTTACTTTGCATCTTTATCATAAAAATACCAAAAATATTATCTTATCATATCTATCAGATCTCACTCTTGTAAGTGACCGTGAAGGGATTGACAACCCCTTTATTGCGTTGGTTGCGAGGATTTATTTGTTTGTGTAGGTGCGAGGGACTCGTGCGTGGCCTCCTACTAGATTGATACCTTGGTTCTCAAAAACTGAGGAAAATACTTACGCTGCTTTACTGCATCATCCTTTCCTCTTCAAGGGAAAACCAACGCAGTGCTCAAGAGGTAGCAAGAAGGATTTCTGGCGCCGTTGCCGGGGAGATTCACGCCAAGTCAAGTCAAGATTTGATTTCCCATCCAAGAGCCATTTCTGGCGTCGTTGCCGGGGAGTCTATGCAAAAGTCAACATACCAAGTACCCATCACAAACCCTTATCTCCCGCATTACATTATTTGCCATTTGCCTCTCGTTTTCCTCTCCCCCACTTTACCCTTGTAGTTTTATTCGCCCTCTCTTTTCCGTTCGCCTTTGATTTTGCCCCTTGCACTTTCTGCTGTTATGTCTGAAATTGGGGAAATTATTGTCGATATGGACAATAATAATAATATCATGAAAAATTCTGACGCTCCTGCTGAAGAACCCCCTATCTTACATACAAAAAATTCAATTGGTAGTGGTAATATTATTGGAAAAGGAGTTATCCAAGATTTCTTTACTTGTGTCGATTGCTTTTTTGCCTTCTATGGGCAGTTCTATTCTTCATAGAACTAGTAGTCTTCAGACGCTATCGCCATGCTTGTAGTTGAACTTGAAAGGCAATTTATGCACATGCACCCTTGCATCTGAGGATTTTCCTAGAATTTTCTAATATTGAGCATTCTTACATTAAGCGTGCATAACCATCTTTTTGGCTCATGAGTTTAGATTTATAATAAAAGAGGCCAAGGAAATCTTTGCGCACTATAGGGTGGGCGCTGGCCGTCCCCCCATAGAGACTATCTTATTTGCTCAAGAGGAAATAATGCGTTTTCAATCTCTAGACTATGTTGCTTTTAATGAAAACCTTAGAAAAAAGGTTCCTACCAATGTTCTGGTTGATAGAATTTCTGAACTTAACAATGATTTTGCTATTTGAAATAATGAGCTAGGATATTCTCTCGAGTATAGGCTCACAAAGTTCTGTCAGAAGAATGCTTATAATGATGAATTGGTTGTGCAATACGAAGGGCCGAAGGAGGAACCTATACCTCCTAAAGTTGATCTTGGGGACTTTTGTCTCATTAAATTTAGCCCTTTTTGATTACTTTTGCTTGCCTCAAAGAAAACTTGATGCTGAACGTAGAGAATATGAAATGAGTTTTAATGATCTATCCTATTATTGTGGCAATACTTAGATCTATCCTTGCTTTTATGCCTAGCTAGGGGCGTTAAACGATAGCGCTTGTTGGGAGGCAACCCAATTTTATTTTTTGTTTTTTGCTTTTTGCTTCTGTTTAGGAATAAATATTTGATCTAGACTCTGGTTATACCTGTTTTTATGTTTTAATTAGTGTTTGTGCCAAATTTAACCTATAGGATCTTCTTGGATGATAGTTATTTGATCTTGCTGAAAATTCCAGAAACTTTCTGTTCATGAAAATAATTGTTAAAAATCACCAGAACGTGATAAAATATTGATTCCAATTGCTGCTGATCAATAAACAAATTGTCTAGGTCTTCCTATTTTGGCTGAATTTTTGGTGTTCCAGAAGTTTGCGTTAGTTACAGATTACTACAGACTGTTCTGTTTTTGACAGATTCTGTTTTTCGTGTGTTGTTTGCTTATTTTGATGAATCTATGGCTAGTAAAATAGTTTATAAACCATAGAGAAGTTGTAATACAGTAGGTTTAACACTAATATAAATAAATAATGAGTTCATTACAGTACCTTGAAGTGGTGTTTTCTTTTCTTTCGCTAACGGAGCTCACGAGATTTTCTGCTGAGTTTTGTGCTGTGAAGTTTTCAAGTTTTGGGTAAAAGATTTGATGGATTATGGAACAATGAGTGGCAAGAGCCTAAGCTTGGGGATGCCCATGGCACCCCAAGGTAATCTAAGGACATCTAAAAGCCAAAGCTTGTGGATGCCCCAGAAGGCATCCCCTCTTTCGTCTGCTTCCATTGGTAACTTTACTTGGAGCTATATTTTTATTCACCACATGATATGTGTTTTGCTTGGAGGGTCTTGTATTATTTGAGTCTTTGTTTGTTAGTTTGGCACAATCATCCTTGCTGTACACACCTTTTGAGAGAGACACACATGATTCGGAAATTGTTAGAATACTATATGTGCTTCACTTATATCTTTTGAGCTATATAGTTGTTGCTCTAGTGCTTCACTTATATCTTTTAGAAACGCAGTGGTGGATTTGTTTTATAGAAACTATTGTTATCTCATGCTTCACTTAGTTTATTTTGAGAGTCCTACAAAACAGCATGGTAATTTGCTTTAATTATGATAGCCATTCAAGATTTTTCTTCTTATGAGTGTGTTGAATACTATGAGAAGTTTGATGCTTGATAATTGTTTTGAGATATGGAGATGGTGATATTAGAGTCATGCTAGTTGAGTAGTTTTGAATTTGAGAAATACTTGTGTTAAAGTTTGTGATTCCGTAGCATGCACGTATGGTGAACCGTTATGTGATGAAGTCGGAGCATGATTTATTTATTGATTGTCTTCCTTATGAGTGGCGGCCTGAGGACGAGCGATGGTCTTTTTCCTACCAATCTATCCCCCTAGGAGCATGCGCGTAATACTTTTCTTTGATAACTTGTAGATTTTTTACAATAAGTATATGAGTTCTTTATGACTAATGTTGAGTCCATGGATTATACGCACTTTTCCTTCCTTCCACCATTGCTAGCCTCTCTAATACCACGCACCTTTCGCCAGTATCATACACCCACCATATACCTTCCTCAAAACAGCCACCATACCTACCTACCATGGCATTTCCATAGCCATTCCGAGATATATTGCCATGCTACTTACCACCATTTCGTTTACTATGACACGCTCCATCATTTTCATATTGCTTCGCATGATCATGTAGTTGACATCATATTTGTGGTAAAGCCACCGTTCATAATTCGTTCATACATGTCACTCTTGATTCATTGCATATCCCGGTACACCACCGGAGGAATTCACATAGAGTCATATTTTGTTCTAAGTATTGAGTTGTAATTGTTGAGTTGTAAGTAAATAAAAGTGTGATGATCATCATTTTGTGGAGCATTGTCCCAAGTGAGGAAAGGATGATGGAGACTATGATTCCCCCACAAGTCGGGATGAGACTCGGGACTAAAAAAGAGAAAGGCCATAAAAAGAAAAGGCCCAAAAAATGATGAGAGAAAAGAGAGAAGGGACAATGTTACTATCCTTTTACCACACTTGTGCTTCAAAGTAGCACCATGATCTTCATGATAGAGAGTCTCCTATGATATCACTTTCATATACTAGTGGGAAATTTTTTATTATAAAACTTGGCTTGTATATTCCAATGATGGGCTTCCTCAAATGCCCTAGGTCTTCGTGAGCAAGCGAGTTGGATGCACACCCACTTAGTTTCTTTTGTTGAGCTTTCATACACTTATAGCTCTAGTGCATCCGCTGTTTGGCAATCCCTACTCACTCACATTGATATCTATTAATGGGCATCTCGATAGCTTGGTTGATACGCCTAGTTGATCTCAGACTATCTTCTCCTTTTTTGTCTTCTCCACAACCACCATTCTATTCCACATATAGTGCTATGTCCATGGCTCACGCTCATGTATTGCGCGAAGATTGAAAAAGTTTGAGAACATCAAAAGTATGAAACAATTGTTTGGCTTGTCATCGGGGTTGTGCATGATTTAAATACTTTGTGTGGTGAAGATAGAGCATAGCCAGACTATATGATTTTGTAGGGATAACTTTCTTTGGCCATGTTATTTTGAGAATACATAATTGCTTAGTTAGTATGCTTGAAGTATTATTGCTTTTATGTCAATATTAAACTTTTGTCTTGAATCTTTCGGATCTAAATATTCCTACCACAATTAAGGGAATTACATTGAAATTATGCCAAGTAGCATTCCACATCAAAAATTCTATTTTTATCATTTACCTACTCGAGGACGAGCATGAATTAAGCTTGGGGATGCTTGATATGTCTCCAATGTATCTATAATTTTTTATTGTTGCATGCTATAATATATTCTGTTTTGGACATTATTGGGCTTTATTATACACTTTTATATTATTTTTGGGACTAACCTATTAACTCGGAGGCCCAGCCTGTAATTGCTGTTTTTGCCTATTTCAGAGTTTCGCGAGAAAAAGAATATCAAACGGAATGAAACCTTGAACGTGATTTTTGGAGCGAGCGTGATCGGAGGACTTGGACCTGCGTCAAGACATCAACCAGGAAGGCACGAGGTAGGGGCGCGCCTTACCCGAGGCGCGCCCTCCACCCCTCGTGGGGCCCATGTTGCTCCACCGACGTGCTTCTTCCTCCTATATATACCTCGTGCCCCCAAACTACCGGACACGGAGCCAAAAACCTAATTCCACCACCGCAACCTTCATGCACGCCGTGAGATCCCATCTTGGAGCCTTTTTCCTGAGCTCATGGGAGGGGCATCGATCATGGAGGGCTTCTACATCAACACCATAGCCTCTCCGATGATGTGTGAGTAGTTTACCTCAGACCTTCGGGTCCATAGTTATTAGCTAGATGGCTTCTTCTCTCTTTTTGGATCTCAATACAATGTTATCCCCCTCTCTTGTGGAGATCTATTCGATGTAATCTTCTTTTGCGGTGTGTTTGTTGAGACCGATGAATTGTGGGTTTATGATCAAGTTTATCTATGAACAATATTTGAATCTTCTCTGAATTCTTTTTATGTATGATTGGTTATCTTTGCAAGTCTCTTGAATTATCGGTTTGGTTTGGCCTACTAGATTGATCTTTCTTGCAATGGGAGAAGTGCTTAGCTTTGGGTTCAATCTTGCGGTGCCCTTTCGGATGATGAGGGGCAGCAAGGCACGTGTTGTATTTTTGCCATCGAGGATAACAAGATGGGGTTTATATCATATTGCATGAATTTATCCCTCTACATCATGTCATCTTACTTAAAAGCGTTACTCCGTTCTTTTTGAACTTAATACTCTAGATGCATGCTGGATAGCGGTCAATGTGTGGAGTAATAGTAGTAGATGAAGGCAAGAGTCGGACTACTTGTCATGGACGAGATGCCAATATACATGATCATACCTAGATATGCTCATAACTATGCTCAATTCTCAATTGCTCAACAATAATTTGTTTACCCACCGTAATACTTATGCTCTCGAGAGAAGCCACTAGTGAAACCTATGGCCCCCGGGTCTATTTTCCATCATATTTAATCTCCTGACAACAAGTTATTTCTTGCGCCATTTCTATTTCACTTTATTTACTTTGCATCTTTATCATAAAAATACCAAAAATATTATCTTATCATATCTATCAGGTCTCACTCTCGTAAGTGACCGTGAAGGGATTGACAACCCCTTTATTGCGTTGGTTGCTAGGTTTTATTTGTTTGTGTAGGTGTGAGGGACTCGTGTGTGGCCTCCTAATGGATTGATACCTTGGTTATCAAAAACTGAGGGAAATACTTACGCTGCTTTACTGCATCACCCTTTCCTCTTCAAGAGAAAACCAACGCAGTGCTCAAGAGGTAGCAGTATGCTTGAAGTATTATTACTTTGATGTCAATATTAAACTTTTATCTTGAATCTTTCGGATCTGAATATTCATACCACAATTAAGAGAATTACATTGAAATTATGTCAAGTAGCATTCCACATCAAAAATTTTGTTTTTATCATTTACCTACTCGAGGACGAGCATGAATTAAGCTTGGGGATGCCTGATACGTCTCCAATGTAAAAATAATTTTTTATTGTTCCATGCTATATTATATTCTGTTGTGGACATTAATGGGCTTTATTATGCACTTTTATATTATTTTTGGGACTAACCTATTAACCGGAGGCCCAACCCAGAATTGTTTTTTTGCCTATTTCAGAGTTTCGCAGAAAAAGAATATCAAACGGAGTCCAAGCGGAATGAAACCTTCGGGAACGTGATTTTTGGAATGAACGTGATCCAGAGGACTTGGACCATACGTCAAGACATCAACCAGGAAGACACAAGGTAGGGGGCGCGCCTACCCCCCTGGGCGCGCCCTCCACCCTCGTGGGGCCCATGTTGCTCCACCGACGTACTTATTCCTCATATATATACCTCATTGCCCCCAAACTACGGAATCACGGAGCCAAAACCTAATTCCACCGCCGCAACCTTCATGTACCCGTGAGATCCCATCTTGGGGCCTTTTCTCGAGCTCATGGAGGGGGCATCGATCACGAGGGCTTCTACATCAACACCATAGCCTCTCCGGAGTGATGTGTGAGTAGTTTACCTCAGACCTTGGTCCATAATTATTAGCTAGATGGCTTCTTCTCTCTTTTGGATCTCAATACCATGCTCGCCCCCGCTCTGGTGGAGATCTATTTGCTGTAATCTTCTTTTGCGGTGTGTTTGTTGCTAATCGATGAATTGTGGGTTTATGATCAAGTTTATCTATGAATAATATTTGAATCTTCTCTGAATTCTTTTATGTATGATTGGTTATCTTCGCAAGTCTCTTCGAATTATCAGTTTGGTTTGGCCTACTAGATTGATCTTTCTTGGAATGGAAGAAGTGCTTAGCTTTGGGTTCAATCTTACGGTGTCCTTTACCAGTGACAGTACAGGCAGCAAGGCACGTTTTGTATTGTTGCCATCGAGGATAACAGGATGGGGTTTATATCATATTGCATGAGTTTATCCCTCTTCATCATGTCATCTTACTTAAAGCGTACTCTGTTCTTATGAACGTAATACTCTAGATGCATGCTGGATAGCGGTCGATGTGGAGTAATAGTAGTAGATGCAGGTAGGAGTCGGTCTACTTGTCGCGGACGTGATGCTTATATACATGATCATACCTAGATATTCTCATAACTATGCTCAATTCTGTCAATTGCTCAACAGTAATTTGTTCACCCACCATAATACTTATGCTCTCGAGAGAAGCCACTAGTGAAACCTATGGCCCCCGGGTCTATCTTCCATCATATTAATCTTCCAACACTTAGCTATTTTTATTGCCTTTTATTTTACTTTGCATCTTTACCATAAAAATACCAAAAATATTATCTTATCATATCTATAAGATCTCACTCTAAGTGAAGTGACCGTGAAGGGATTGACAACCCCTTTATTGCGTTGGTTAAGGATTTATTTGTTTGTGTAGGTGCGAGGGACTCGTCATTGGCCTCATAATCGGATTGATACCTTGGTTCTAAAAAACTGAGGGAAATACTTACGCTACTTTACTGCATCACCCTTTCCTCTTCAAGGGAAAACCAACACAGTGCTCAAGAGGTAGCATGCAGCAATGAGGATAATCCTCAAGTTACGGACCCAGTCCGTGTAGTTGCTACCATCATCTTTCAACTTAGCTTTCTCTAGGAACGCATTAAAATTCAAAGGAACAAAGAGTACGTGCCATTGATCTACAACAACATAGACATGCAAAATACTATCAGGTACTAAGTTCATGATAATTTAAAGTTCAATTAATCATATTACTTAAGAACTCCCACTTAGATAGACATCCCCATCTAAGTGATCACGTGATCCAAATCAAGTAAACCATGTCCGATCATCACAAGAGATGGAGTAGTTTTCAATGGTGAACATCACTATGTTGATCATATCCACTATATGATTCACGCTTGACCTTTCGGTCTCGATGTTCGAGGCCATATCTCGCATATGCTAGGCTCGTCAAGTTTAACCCGAGTATTCTGTGGTGTGCAAAACTGGCTTGCACCCGTTGTATGTGAACGTAGAGCTTATCACACCCGATCATCACGTGGTGTCTCGACACGATGAACTGTCGTAATGGTGCATACTGTGGAGAACACTTATACCTTGAAATTTAGTGAGAGATCATCTTATAATGCTACCACGAACTAAGCAAAATAAGATGCATAAAGGATAAACATCACATGCAATCAATATAAGTGATATGATATGGCCATCATCATCTTACGCCTTTGATCTCCATCTCCAAAGCACCGCCATGATCACCATCGCCACCGCTTGACACCTTGATGTCCATCGAAGCATCGTTATCGTCTCACCAACTATTGCTACTACGACTATCGCTACCGCTTCATGATAAAGTAAAGCAATTACATGGCGTTTTCATTTCATACAATAAAGCGACAACCATATGGCTCTTGCGATTCGATAACTATTATAAAACATGATCATCTCATACAACAATTTATATATCATCACGTCTTGACCATATCACATCACAAAGATACCTGCAAAAACAAGTTAGACGTCCTCTACTTTGTTGTTGCAAATTTTACGTGGTCGCTACGGGCTTAGCAAGGAACGTTCTTACCTACGCATGAAAACCACAACGATTTTTCGTCAAGTGTGCTATTTTAACCTTCAACAAGGATCAGGCGTAGTCAAACTTGATTCAACTAAAGTCGAGAAAGCAGACACTCAAAGTAGCCACCGTGAGCAAAGCACGGCGGTAGAACTAGTCTCATGAACGCGGTCATGTAATGCTCGGTCCGAGTCGCTTCATCCAACAATACCGCTGAATCAAAGTATGACATGTCGGTAAGCAAGATGACTATTATCCCCCACAACTCTTTGTGTTCTACTCGTGCATATAACATCTATGCATATACCTGGCTCTGATACCACTGTTGGGGAATGCAGTTTTTAAAAAAAATTCCTACGATCATGCAAGATCTATCTAGGAGATGCATAGCAACGAGTGGGGGAGAGTGTGTTCACATACCCTCGTAGACCGAAAGCGGAAGCGTTAAGTAACGCAGTTGATGTAGTCGAACGTCTTCGCGATCCAACCGATCAAGTACCAAACGCACGGCACCTCCGCGATCTGCACACGTTCAGCTCAGTGACATCCCTCGTACTCTAGATCCAGCTGAGGCCGAGGGAGAGTTTCATCAGCACGACGGCGTGGTGACGGTGATGATGAAGTTACCTATGCAGGGCTTTGCTTAAGCACTACGACAATATGACCGAGGTGGAAATCTGTGGAGGGGGCCACTGCACACGGTTAAGATCAACTTGTGTGTCTATGGGGTGCCCCCTCCCTCAGAGCATATAAAGGAGTGGAGGAGGGGAGGGCCGGGCTCCTATGGCGCGCCCCAAGGGGGGATTCCTACTCCTACTAGGAGTAGGTCCCCCCCTTTCCAGTCCAACTAGGAGGGGGAAGGAAGGGAAGAGGGAGAGAAAGGAAAGGGGCGGCCGGCCCCCACCCCAAATCGGGTCGGGCTTGGGGGGGGGCGTGCCTCCTCCACTTGGTCGTCTCCTCCTCTCTTCCACTATGGCCCATTAAGGCCCATTAACTCCCCCGGGGGTTCCGGTAACTCCCCAGTACTCCGGAAAATGCCCGAACTCATCTGAAACCATTCCGGTGTCCAAACATAACCTTCCAATATATCAATCGTCATGTCTCGACCATTTAGAGACTCCTCGTAATGTCCTTGATCACATCCGGGACTCCGAACAACCTTCAGTACATCAAATCACGAAACTCATAATACATATCGCCATCGAACGTTAAGCGTGCGGACCCTACGGGTTCGAGAACTATGTAGACATGACCGAGACTCATCTCCGGTCAATAACCAATAGCGGAACTTGGATGATCATATTGGTTCCTACATATTCTACGAAGATCTTTATCATTAAACCACACAACAACATCGTTGTTCCCTTTGTCATCGGTATGTTACTTGCCCGAGATTCGATCGTCGGTATCATCATACCTAGTTCAATCTCATTACCGGCAAGTCTCTTTACTCGTTTCGTAATGCATCATCCCGCAACTAACTCATTAGTCACATTGTGTAAGTGCATCTAGTGCCCCTTAGTGATTTTGGTGTATTGAAGACTTATAGGTTAAGGAACTAATGCGTTTGTGAGTGTACACAGGTCTATAAGTCTATGAGGAGTTTGATATTTACACAGAAAGTCGACCCCTAAAAATGAAGTTCTTCGACTGAAGACTTTGGTATTTTGAAGACTTTCTAAAGACTTTGAAAGTGAAGAAATTGGTGTGACCTTGAAGACTTGGTATTCATTTGAGGAACATGAAGCGTGAAGACTTTTGTTTTCTAGTTTCGCTTTTTCTCTTTCTTGAGTCATAGGAAACACCGCAGACCGTTAAAGGGGTCGAGGAAATACTAAGAAAAGTTTTCCATGTGATGCTCAACTCAAAATCCTACACCTACCAATCCCTTCGAGTGAAGCCTTTGGAAATCTCATACAGTTCGGTCAATTTCTTCAAAGGATGAGACGAAGTTCTTACGGTCACGAGGAATTTGTTCTGACCGAGGAGTTAGGAATTCGCCAAAGGCGGATTGCCTACACAAATGAGGAACATGATAGCCCCGAGAAATTTGAGATTCAAATTTCCGATCGCTGGGTGTCAAGGCGCGCCACCTGTCCCAAAATATCTTATCCACCTAACGGTCATATCATTGAAGGGCATTTATGTCTTATCATGTCGGGCTGCTCCCTAGGCTATAAATAGCCGCCCCCCACAACCACTAGCTGGTTGGCTGCTCCGAGAGAAACTTGACACTTGTCATTTGAGAGCAACCCATCCTCTGAGGACTTTGGGCGAAAATCATCGAGTGAGGAAAAACCCCAAAAACCAAACCCCTACAAACCCAGAGTGATTAAGCATCACTGAAGAAATTGATCCTGCGTGGATCCGACGCTTGTTACCTTTGAAGACTGTGCTTCTTCCAGACGGGTAGGCGTCATGGTCTAGAGCATCCAAGAGGAATTGTGGATCGCCGAGTGACCAAGTGCATGAAGGTTTGGAAGTCGCCTCAAGACTTACCACGAAAGTGATTGGACGAGGTCTGCATGTGACCTTAGTTCAAGGAGAATACGGTGAGGACTTGGTGTCCCGAGCTGCGTGCTCGGCCGATCGGGTGTCCGGACTGTGTGTCCTCGAGTTTAAATACTCACCGCTCCAACCAGACGCATAACCGAGACAAAGATTTGAACTGGTCTACCAAATCATTGTCTCCATCAACCTAATCGGTTCTATATCCTCAACCCTTTCATTTCCTCATTACCGTGTTGAGTGTTTGTTCATATCTGTGTTTGAAGACTTTGATCAAGACTTTCTCAATTTCCTTAGTTCAATTTCTTCACCGCTTTGTCTTCATCTTGTGTTATCCTGTGATTACGCTTTTACATGTACTGTGCTAGTCTTCATTTCATCATGATGACCATGCGTGTATTCTGTTATGCTTACTTGAGGTACTTATTATGCTGTAAGTAGTTCTTCGCTAAGGAATTTCCTCACCGCAAATTCCTCGCTGAAGAATTCATAAAAATCGCTTATTCACCCCCCTCTAGTCGATATAACGCACTTTCAATTGGTATCGAGCAAGGTACTCCCTTGTTCTCAGGTGATTTTGGTTTAACCACCGGAGTTTTAGTTATGTCGACCGCAGTATGAAGAAAGTGACATGCCCTATCTTTTGACGGTCACGATTATCCCAAGTGGAAGGCCATGATGAGGAAGCGCCTCATGGCAATGGACATGACGAGTTGTGGTATCACTTTGAAATTGGTCTTCTCGATTCAGGTAAGACGGCGAACGTAGATGATATTCGCAAGTACACTCGACTTGACATCATGGCGAAGGATATCATACATTCCTCGCCTATCTAGAGATGAATTCAAGCGCATTATGCATCTTTGCAATGCGAAGCTTATCTGGGACCGAATCTCCGACGTCTATGAAGGTCATCGAACCCGTCATGATCCCTGGTTTGAGGACTTCAAGGAATCTCTCGAAACGATGACTTTCGAACCAGAATCATCATCTTCTGCATCATGTCTCATGGCAAAGGGTGTCGAGGTAACCGAATGCTCCTCATATGAATTTAGTGACTATGAATCTGATGATGATGGATCTGATGATGATATTGAACCTTGCTATACCAAACTTGTTTGCATTGCCACTAAACAACAAACGGCCTTGGAAAAGGTTCAAAACATGTTAGGTAAAAGTGATGATATGTTAGGTGAAGAAATGGATCACACTAAGGCCCTGACTGAAAATCTTCAGAGACTTCAGTCTAGGTTTGACAGCCTTTCAAGGTCATCATAACACTCTCTTGTCTCGATCATGAGAAACTTTCTTATGAATTTCTTCAAAGAAAGCAAGATCTTGAGAAGCTAAGAGTGAGTTATGAAGATCTTGAAGGAGCGCGATTCACTACTTGCTCAACAAATCGGCGCTTCGTGAAGAATTTGTTCCTCCATGCTTGAAGTGCATTGAACGTGAATCGCTAATTCTTCACCTGAATGTTCAAATGCTTCAACTGTTACAAATTCTTCACCTGCCTCGCTATCACTAATTCCTCATCCGAGGACATTGCTAGTATCATTGACGATGTGTTTGAAGGAATTGTACATGACAGTATGTACAAAAGCCTCAAAGGGCATCGACTCTTTGTGATGTGCTTAAAAGGCAGATCCTCAACAGGAACCCTAGGAAAGAGGGTATTGCCTTTGAGAGGAAACTCAATCTGATGGAACATATTGGAAGCTTTGGCGGTATCCCAAAACCTCATGGGTTCTTTGCAAAGGGACCTCCATTGATCCATCTAACTTATCTGGCTTTACATGCGAATCTCCTCATTCTTCCGATGAGTCATTTGACTCAACTATAAACTGTTCAAAAATCAGAATGGTGAAGTATTTGCTAGATATGTTGGCACTAATCGCAGAACGGTTCCCCTATGAAGAAAATCTGGGTTCCCAAGAAGTGCCTTGAAAGTCTTCGTGAATGTCCTCATGACACCACACGTGAAGAACAGGAACCCAGATCAAATTCTTCATATGGACCAAATTCTTCATATGGATCCAAGTCCTCATACAGACCAAATTCCTCACGTGGATCAAATTCCTCAAAAGGATCAAAGTCCTCATATGATTATCATCGTTAACGACTCTGTTTCGAGGGTAGAGCTAAGGGCTATGAATATGTGCATTATTCTTCAAACCAATATGTTCATAAGTCCTCGAAGAATTTCTCCGCTTATTCATATGCTTACCCTAACCCCTCTTATGTGAAACGAAATGGTTTGGCTTCTATTCCACCATTCTCGTATGGTGCTCATGAGAATGATGAACTCTTTGCCACCCCTTCAGATGTGGGTGGTGAAGAAAAAGAACTAATCTCTTCTGCAGTCGGGTCTCGACGTGCCTTAACGTCTGAAGAATTTGCTGGGGACCTGACGAAATCTACTAAAAGGACGCAGGCTAATCATGATGAAATGAACTTTCATTCCACACGTCCTCATACTGCTTATCTTTAATACTGACTGATGAAATTCATCTGATGAACTTGATATCATATTCTTCACTGATGAAGTATATGAGATCGTAAGTTGTACTAATTCATCTGCAGGATGATCAACCCAAAGCCACCGAAAGTGGGTTCTCGATAGTGGATGTACAAATCACATGACCGGTGACAAGAATCTATTGATGGATGCTCCCTTATCACCATCACATCCAAGCATATCATCTTTGCGACAAAGGCAAAAGTCAGGTATTGGGTTTTGGTAAGGTTGCGATCTCTAAGGACATACACATGGACAAAGTCATGCTTGTTGAGTCCTTAGGATACAACCTCATGTCGATCTCAATGCTTTGTGATCTTGATATGGTTGTTATCTTTGGCAAGTATCGTTGTGTTGTGATTATGGAAGTCGACAATTCCAAAGTCTTGAAGGCTTTAGGAGAGGAGACTTGTATATTGTTGATTTCTCTACAGGACCTCAACCACCGTCTGTCTACTTGCAAAAGCCTCAGAAGGCTGGCTATGGCATCGACGACTTGGTCACGCAGGCATGAGGAATTTGCACATGCTTGCAAAGAAGAAGCATGTCATTGGCATTGAAAATGTCAAATTCCTCAAGGATCACTTATGCGGAGCCTGTGAAGCTGGAAAATGACCAAGGCCAAGCATCCAGCGAAGACTATCATGACCACTACTCGTCCCTTCAATTGCTTCACATGGACCTCTTTGGTCCCAATCATTACTAAATTGTCGTTAATGATGCATCTCTATATGGCTTTGTTATTGTTGATGATTACTCTCGTTACACATGGGTACACATTGTTACTTACAAAAAATCAAGTGCGGAAGTCTTCAAACGATTTTCCTCGAGGGCTTCAACTAACTTTGGTGTGAAGATCAAGCACATCAGAGTGACAATGGAACTGAGTTCAAGAATTCGGTCTTGATGCCTATCTTGATGAACTTGGTATTACTCATGTGTTATCTGCTCCTTATAATCCTCGGCAAAATGGCATCGTGGGAGCGCAAGAATGTAACTCTTGTTGAGATGGCTCGCACTATGCTTGATGAATACAAAACGCCTAGTCGCTTTTTGGATTGATGCAATTGATAATTGCGTGCCACATCATCAACAGAGTATATCTTCACAAATTCTTCAAGAAGATCGCCTATGAACTCCTCACCGACAAGAAACCCAATGTAAGTTATTTCAAAGTCTTGATTGCTAAATGCTGGATTAGAGATCCTCATCACAATTCTAAATTTGCACCGAAAGCACATGAAGGTTTTATGCTTGGTTACGGAAAGGACTACACCTACAAAGTCTTCAACATCGCCCTTCACAAGGTTGTTGAAACTGTAGATGTGCTTGGTTCGATGAAACTAATGGCTCGCAAAGAGAGCACCTACCTTCTGTGTTAGATGAACCAGCACCGAGGAGTCCATCAAGTTCAAGGCAACCGAGGATGTCATTCCTCTTTGAAGAAACTTTGAAGAATTCATTCCTCAGACTTGAAGAACGTGGTGATGCACTCAAGATAATGCTTGAAGACAATGGTGCCGAGGAAAATGATCAAATTCCTCGTGACCACCGGCTCATCCTCGTGTTGCAAAAGAAGTGCAAGTGGAGAAGATCATCGATGACATTAAAGCGCCAGTCCTCCTACACGCTCAAAAGCTTCACATTTATCTAACTTTTGTGGGTACTATGCTTTTGTCTCTATCCACAGAGCCCACTAAGGTAGATGAAGCATTTACGAGCCGGAGTGGATTCAAAGCTATGCAAGAAGAATTACATCGGTTCGAGCTCAACAATGTCCTGAACTGGTCAAACGTCCAGATCCTCGCAAGCATAATATCATTGGCACAAAGTGGATCTACCGCAACAAGCAAGATGAAAATGGCCTTGTGGTGAGGAATAAGGCACGACTAGTAGCTCAAAGGCTACACAAAGTTGAAGGAATTGATTTTGATGAAACTTTTGCACTGTTGCTAGACTTGAGTCTATTCGCATATTACTCGCCTATGCTAACCATCACAATATCACTTTATATCAAATGGATGTGAAAAGTGCATTCCTCAATGGTAAGCTTGAGGAAGAAGTATATGTTGCTCAACCCCCTGTGTTTTGAAGATCCAAAGAATCTGACAAAGTCTTCAGGACTTAATAAGGCCCTCTATGGTCTCAAGCAAGCCCCTCGGGCGTGGTATGATACATTGAAGGAATTCTTCGTGAAGAATGGCTTCACACCAGTTCACTCGACCCTACTCTCTTTACTAAATCTTATGATGGTGAACTGTTTGTGTGCCAAATATATGTTGATGATATTATCTTTGGTATCTTGACCAACGTTATAGTGATGAATTTGCCTATATGATGAGTGAAGAATATCAAATGTCTATGATGGGAGAGTTGAAATTCTTCTTAGGTCTTCAAATTCGGCCAACAACACAATGGCATATTCATATCTCGGAGAAATACCTCAAAGATGTCTTGAAAAATTCGGCATGCAAGATTGCAAAGGCGTCAAAATTCCTATGCCCACAAATGGCCATCTATGCAATCGATGAAAATGGTATTGACTTGATCACAAGGTATACCGCTCCATGATTGGTTCTTTATTGTACTTATGTGCATCTAGGCGGATATAATGCTTAGTGTTTGCATGTGTGCCCGATTTCAAGCTACACCAAGGAATCACACCATAAGGTTTGTGAAGCATATTCTTGATATCTAGCTCACACACCAACACTAGGATTATGGTACCCCAAGGGCTCTGCTTTTGATCTCATTGGATATTCGACTGACTATGCCGGTGATCGTGTGGACCGCAAGTCAACTTCCGGCACTTGTCATTTCTCGACGATCTTTGGTCATTGGTCCTCGAAGAAACAGAATTGCGTATCATTGTTCATCATGGAAGCTGAATACATTGCTTCTTGGCTCGTGTTGTGCTCAATTGCGTGGATGAAGCAAACTCTCAAGGACTACGCATCAACGTGAAGAATGTGCCTCTCATCGTGACAATGAGAGTGCCATCAAGATTGCTCACAACCCAGCCTGCACTTTCGAAGACAAAGCACATTCAAATTCGCCATCATTTTCTTCGTGATCATGTGTTGAAGGGCGACATCTCCATCGAGAACGTGAAGACTGAAGAACAGCTAGCCGATATCTTCACTAAGCCCTTGGATGAGAAGAGATTTAGCAAGTTGCGGTGTGAGCTAAATATCTTAGAATCTTCGAACGTTCTTTGAAAAGGATACACATCCTCACACTTATGCAAAATTGATGACTTAGATGTGCAACACATGAAGAAACGTTTTCTTCAATCAATGAAGAATAACACTCTAAGTGTGAAGAAATTAATGAAGAATTTGATTCTCGTAACTCTCGACAATTGTAATGCTGTGTCCGAAATCATCATTCTTATACGGTGGGTCACGCCACCACCAAAGTTGAAAATCTTCAATTTGAGTTTTTCCTCGCTTTTGAAATTCTTCGATTTTTCAAATTCTTCAACTTTGCAAAATCTTCATTGTTTCCGTCGTCTTTCTTCATTGGCTATATATATATATATATATATATATATATATATATATATATATATATATATATATGGGTTTATGTCCTCTACAAAGATTCACTTATTGCTATTTCTTCAAGTCGTTTTTTCTCGCTAAGTGAATGTGATCGGACCCTTCCCTCTATGCTATACTCAACCCAATCTATTCACAAATTCTTCATGTGCATTCTATTTGAAACTCGCTCAAAATCTTCAATCGAGTCCTTGTCACCAAGAAATTGCGTAACGAAACTTTAAAACTGATCTTATCCAAATATTCGGTTTTGTCATTAAACCGCTCCGCATCCCATGATGCATTATTTTATTCACCCACGATCGCATTACGATCTCCACTACACAAGACGTGGGTGACACATGTCGTGAGAAGGAGAATGGTCGTGGGCACGCTCGTCCCAAATCTACGGGCCAACAGTTTTCACCGTGTCTATAAATACCCTCTCTCCCTTCCTCACTTCTTTTACTCCGCCGACCTCTCTCTCCCGCCGAGCTCCTCAAACCCTAGCGCACGCAGTACTCCATAAATCGCCGGTGAGGAAGAGCTTCACTACCTCGACCTCGTCAGCCGACGATTTCGCTACCGATCAAGGAAATCCTCACTCCGCTGGCCACAGAAGCTGTCTTCCTCCGCCGAAGTTAGGGCGTGGAAGATCCGAATGCATTTAGCTTCACATCTACAACACCCAGTTCGTCATTATGTTCTTCATTTAGGGTAATTAAAAGTTACTTTTACTACCCTCGTTGATCCAAATTTTACACTACAAAATCTTCAAAGGTGTTTTATTCTTCAAATCCTCACACACAAACACCTCACTAGTTATATGCTTTTGATTCGCTTCTCTAAGCAATCATTTTCTTCAAGATTCCTCAATTGTGTGGATCCTCGATCTGCATAACTCGAACCTAAGACAAAGAACGCTTAGTGAAATTCTTCAAGGCTCATCCGGTTAAAATCCTCAAAACTTGTTCTTTTGAAAACCTTCCGAGAACGCATATGACCTCTCCAAATTCCTCGCAACTATACTCTGTTCACAGGTACCCATGTCATTCTTTGAATCACTAGGTTCTCATCAACTTAACTCATTTGCGCTGCGTTCCTCGAAGAAAAACTGCATACTTCTTGAGAGAACTCAATTGTTCAATTTCCTCAATCAAGAATATGGCGTACGGTAAGAAGCCACGAAAAGGAGGAAAGAAGCACGAGGATATGACTGCTTTTGAGATCCCCGAGGAAATTTATGCTGACTATTGCACACCGATGATGAAAACAAAAATCAGCTTAAGGTGCGTATTCGGAAGATTGAACGGAGATGGGCAAGGGAATGGAGGGAATATGATATGTGACTCCAAAGTACATGAAGAAATTCGCTCTCAATCCTCCATGCCCAAGAGCTCCATTGGCACTGGCCAAGTAGCTGATCCCACAAGCATCAAACATGGTGAGGACTTTCACGAAGAATGGGCTAAGCGCCAAGCTAAATTGGCAAGACAAGCCAAGGAGGCGTGAAGAAATTCAATGAGGATTCTGCCATCGCCATCGCCATCGAGGCCTCGGTCAAGCCAAGGAAATCCATGCCTAAGAAGCCTGCTCATAAGCCAAGTGCTTCACCTTCAGCACCCTCACGGCCAAGTTCCTCACCAGCGCCCTCACGGCAAATTCTCACACTGCTACAGCTCCACCAAAGTCCTCAATAGCCTCCTTCAAAGTCCTCGGCTCCTGTGCATCCGGCTACATGTCAAAGGACTGCTGGTTTCTCGATTGCCTCGTGTTTCAAAGAAGTTCCTCAAGAGCACCAATTTCATCATCCGCCCGACTAGCTGAAGACCAAAGCAACAAATTGGACGAGGTCCTCACCAAGTCCAAAGAAGAAACAGGTTGCATTCCATGTGCCTTCGATGATGAAGCTTCGATGATGAACTTGCGGAAATCATCGAGATCGCCAAGAAAGGGCCGCTTAGAGCCAAAGGCACATCTGCAAGCATTGCTGTTGATCCGAGGAAAATCCTCGATTATATTGATCTCCGGCACAAGGATCCAAATACCCTATGCGACTTTCATCTGACCCTTGGACAAAGTCATATGTTGACCCATTTCATCGCTGAAGAGAAATGGAAGTTTGAAAAGGCAAGAGAGATCAAGAAGGCTCAATACAGAAAGGAGAAGTTCCTGAAGAAAAACGTTGTCAAAATGACACCTGAGGAACTTCTCAAGGTCCAGACTGAAATTCAAGACCTCATGTAAGTGCATCTAGTGCCCCTTAGTGATTTTGGTGTATTGAAGACTTATAGGTTAAGGGACTAATGTGTTTATGAGTGTACATGTGTCTATAAGTCTATGAGGAGTTTGATATTTACAGGAGAAAGTCGACCCTAAAAATGAAGTTCTTCGATCAAGACTTTGATATTCGAAGACTTTCTCAAGACTTTGAAAGTGAAGAAATTGGTGTGACCTTGAAGACTTGATATTCATTTAAGGAACATGAAGTTTAAGACTTTTGTTTTCATAGTTTCATTTTCTCTTTCTTGAGTCATAGGAAACACCGTACTGTTAAAGGGGGTCGAGGAAATACTAAGGAAAAATTTCCATGTGATGCTCAACTCAAAATCCTACACATACCAATCCCTTCGAGTGAAGCCTTTGAAATCTCATACTGATTCACCAATTTCATCATGATGTGAGACATAGTTCTTCCGGGTCACGAGGAATTTGTTCTGACCGAGGAGTTAGGAATTCTCCGGCGCGGATTGCCTACACATGAGGAACATGATAGCCCCGAGGAAATTGAGAGTAAAATTTCCGACCCGTTCTGTCTTCTTGCGCCACTGTCCCAAAATATCTTATCCACCTAACGGTCATATCATTGAAGGGCATTTATGTCTTATCATGCTCGGGCTTGCTCCCTAGGCTATAAATAGCCGCCCCCTACAACCACTAGCTGGTTGGCTGCTCCGAGAGAACTTGACACTTGTCATTTGAGAGCAACCCATCCTCTGAGGACTTTGAGTGAAAATCATCGAGTGAGGAAAAACCCAAACCCAAACACCTACAAACCCAAAGTTATTGAGCATCACTGAAGAGATTGATCCTGCGTGGATCCGATGCTTGTTACCTTTGAAGACTGTGCTTCTTCCAGACGGTTAGGCATCATGGTCTAGAGCATCCAAGAGGAATTGTGGATCGCCGAGTGACCAAGTCTGCGTGAAGGTTTGGAAGTCGCTCAAGACTTACCACGAGTGATTGGACGAGGTCTGTGTGACCTTAGTTCAAGGAGAATACGGTGAGGACTTGGTGTCCCGAGCTGCGTGCTCGAGAGATCGGGTGTCCGGGATCGTGTGTCCTCGAGTTTAAATACTCACCCGCTCCAACCAGATCGCATAACCGAGACAAAGGTTGGAACTGGTCTACCAAATCATTGTCTTCACCAACCTAATCGGGTTCCATTTCCTCAACTCATTCATTTCCTCATTATCGTGTTGATTGTTCATTCATATCTGTGTTTGAAGACTTTGATCAAGACTTTCTCAATTTCCTCAGTTCAATTTCTTCACCGCTTTGTCTTCATCTTGTGCTATCCTCGTGTTTACGCTTCTGTACTCTTTGATTGTCTTCATTTCATCATGATGACCATGCATGTATTCTCGCTATGCTTACTCGAGTAGTTATTCATTGCAAGTAGTTCTTCGCTAAGGAATTTCCTCACCGGCAAATTCCTCAGTGAAGAATTCATAAAAATCGCCTATTCACCCCCCCTCTAGTCGATATAACGCACTTTCACCTCAGCAAAAACTTCGATTCTTATTATGCTGATTGGCAAGGAGCCAAGGTCAGATTCGTCAATCTGACGAAGAAATTCACAAATGTTGCTGCCCCAACGCAACATGAAATTCCTCAGGCTGAAGCCTCGTCAGCCGATCGAAGAACATGCCAAAGACACCGATGACGTTCAGCTGGCGATGAAAATGCTAGTTCGGGGCTGATGATCCCATTCCACCGAAGAAATTGCGAGGCATCCACTAGTGGTGCGCTGAAGAAACTAAACAAGACAGGCAATCAGACTGGGCCAGCTCGAAGAAATTCAACCAGATTCTCAGCTCCACCTGCGCCAACACCAACTCCAATTCTTCCATCTGCCTGCGAGGTGAAGAAACGAAGGCACGCAGAATCTAGCCGCAGTTGAAGAAAAGGAAGGCATCACCGTGTCACATTCTTCTATCGCGAAGAAAATGAAGCCAATGACCAGCTCATTTGAAAATCCAATTGATGTTGTTCCGATTTCCTCCATGCCATCAAAGGACCTTGTTCCTTTTGGAGAAGACTATGAGATCCCAATTGGATCTCGATGAAGAACATCATTCTCCGCCGTCGAGCAGATTGATGAAGAAATTGAAGTGGACGCAATCCCTTCAACCCCAAATATTTCCTCACCTATGCCTCAGTTCCTGGATGAAGAGGCTGGTGTTGAGGAAATTGAAGATGAAGATGTGGATATAGGGTGCACCACACCAGTGATGAATGATGACTTTTGGGAAAGTCTGCATCCCAATACTCCTCTCTTCACCCCGCTCCAACAGATTCCTCGAGTCCCTGCGACAAACAAATCCAAATGGACTCAAGAAACTCAACCCACCTGCTCTATGCATGAAGAAATTCCAGCCACTAGTGTTGATGAACCCGCTGCGATCCTCGGCACTTTTGTTGAGGAACAAGAAATTCCTCAGCCTGAAGAACCTGAACTTGTGATTCCTGAGGTGGTGATGCAACTCACTGACACCCCTCTGCCCAAGCAAAAGAATCCGTTCTCAAGCAAACAAAGGTTCAAGGCTGATGATTTCTTTGCCAAGCACGTATTCTTCACTAACTATAATCCATATGATTACGCCGCGCATAAGGAAGAGGCGTTTACGGACTGCCACCAAGCCAACTTCTATTAAATGGTGCTCTTCAACAAAGACAAAGTCTTCGATCATGCTCATATTCCTCATGTGGACATGGAGTCTCTGCCCGGCTTTGAGCCAGTCCTCAGTGTTCTTCATGACGCAGGACTTCTGAATTTCTGCACTGATATTCGTGGATCGGAATGAAGAACTCATTCTTCAATTCTATGCAACGCCGCACATCACCGGAGACGTCAAGACGTGAACTCATGGGTATTAGGCGGATGTCCGAAAATACTCACTACAAGGCACCAACAATCGAATTGCTTCGTGCTCTACCAATCAGTCCTCCACTTGATGGTGCTCGTTGTATCTACAATGAACCGTAACTTTCAAATCACTATATGCAAGTCTTGATGAAGCCTTTGAAGCCAAGGCAGGCCCCAAGAACCAAATTCTCGTCAAGGAATTATTGTATGTGCCTCGACTGCCTATCGGATTCGACGAAGACAATGAGTCCTATCAAAGGCCACGACTCGAATGATGAAGAAGTCGTTGGCATCATGAAGAATATGCTTTTCAACATCATCCATGGCGTTCCGTCAACTTCCATGATTTCTTCATGAGGACTCGGCAAACATTGCTATGTCACCATTTGAGCTGAAGCCTTATGCGCCTTGGATAATGAGATTCATCGGGACAAGGTCTTCACTCAATTACAAGGGCGATACTCTGAACCACTTGTAGCTACTTGCCCCGATTGAAGTCCTCAAGCGGGCATTTACCTCGGTGATGACAAGGGCAAGGCTACTGCTGTGATCGATGAAGGCATTCGTCCATTGGATGGACAGTTTAGCAAGCGACATCCTACTCCACCAATGATGACTCGCCACCCATGACTCTGCTGCAAATACCTCGGTCAAGCAAAGTCCTCAAGCCACAAGACACCTGTGGTGATGACCGATCGTGAGTTACTCCTCGGTCTTCATCTGAAGGTTGATCGCAATCATAAATGGGTCAAGCGTCAGTTTGGTTCAATTCTTCACAACATGACCTCAACACACAATGCAGTGAAGAAAAACCACTACTACCTCCATGAAACCTTCAAACGCACCTGGGTTGTTCTTTCACATGTCTACAGTGCGGAAGAACTGACGACAATGGGACTCAAGGACACTGATGAAAATGAAGACTTGGACGACACCGCGGCAGGCCCTACTACAACAACCGACCCCAACAACGCTGGCGCTCCTTCTTCAACTTGAAATTCTTCAGGGGCGTTAGTCCTCAGTTTCGATCCTTTTGGTCATTCGATGACAAAGGGGGAGAAATTTGAGTTAGTCTTCAAGCGGGTCTATTTTATTGCCCTTATACAACAATTTATTAAGTTACAACTCTCGTTCTTCTGAAACTTTTATTGGATCGAGTTGTAATCTTAAACCCGATGGTGCCTTGATACTTTTGATGCATTATGCTCTTGCACTATACTCTGATTCTCTTGAGCTTTTTGAAAATCCTCAAAGCGGATCTTTTTGAGCTCTGATACTCTTGATGCGTTACTTTGCATGCTTGTTCCTCATTAATGTTATCGCACGCATGCTGAATTACATCAAGCACCATATTTCATCATGCATTTCAAATTCTTCATATTATATGTCAAATGCGTGTATGAATTACAAGATATAGGGGGAGATCTCCATGATTCAACTTTTCAAATGTGCATTGCCTCAAAAGCAAATTCCTCACTATGCACATCTTCGTGGGGAGTTCTTCTATATCTTGCAATCAAATTCCTCAATATCAGATTTACACTTCATATGTTTATCCCCGTTGAAAACTTAACCTATATTGTCATCAATCACCAAAAGGGGAGATTGTAAGTGCATCTAGTGCCCTTAGTGATTTTGGTGTATTGAAGACTTATAGGTTAAGGAACTAATGCGCTTGTGAGTGTACACAGGTCTATAAGTCTATGAGGAGTTTGAGATTTACAAAGTGAAAGTCGACCCCTAACAATGAAGTTCTTCGACTGAAGACTTTGATATTTTGAAGACTTTCTGAAGCCTTTGAAAGTGAAGAAATTGGTTTGACCTTGAAGATTTGGTATTCATTTGAGGAACATGATGTGTGAAGACTTTTGTTTTCGTAGTTTCGCTTTTTCTTTCTTGAGTCATAGGAAACACCGTGACCGTTAAAGGGGGTCGAGGAAATACTAAGGAAAAATTTCCATGTGATGCTCAACTCAAAATCCTACACCTACCAATCCCTTCGAGTGAAGCCTTTGGAAATCTCATACTGATTCAGGTCAATTTCTTCAAAGGATGTAGACGAAGTTCTTACAGTCACGAGGAATTTGTTCTGACCGAGGAGTTAGGAATTCTCCAAAGGCGGATTGCCTACACAAGTGAGGAACATGATAGCCCCGAGGAATTTGAGATTCAAATTTCCGACCGTTGCTGTCAAGGCCACCTGTCCCAAAATATCTTATCCACCTAACGGTCATATCATTGAAGGGCATTTATGTCTTATCATGTTGGGCTGCTCCCTAGGCTATAAATAGCCGCCCCCACAACCACTAGCTGGTTGGCTGCTCCGAGAGAAACTTGACACTTGTCATTTGAGAGCAACCCATCCTCTGAGGACTTTGAGCGAAAATCATCGAGTGAGGAAAAACCCCAAAAACCAAACCCCTACAAACCCAAAGTGATTGAGCATCACTGAAGAAATTGATCCTGCGTGGATTCGACGCTTGTTACCTTTGAAGACTGTGCTTCTTCCAGACGGTTAGGCGTCATGGTCTAGAGCATCCAAGAGGAATTGTGGATCGCCGAGTGACCAAGTCTGTGAAGGTTTGGAAGTCGCTCAAGACTTACCACGAGTAATTGGACGAGGTCTGTGTGACCTTAGTTCAAGGAGAGAATACGGTGAGGACTTGGTGTCTGAGCTGCGTGCTCGTAGACCGTGTGTCCTCGAGTTTAAATACTCAGCCGCTTCCAACCAGACGCATAACCGAGACAAAGAGTTGGAACTGGTCTACCAAATCATTGTCTCCATCAACCTAATCGGTTCTATATCCTCAACCCTTTCATTTCGTCATTCGTGTTGAGTGTTTGTTCATATCTGTGTTTGAAGACTTTGATCAAGACTTTCTCAATTTCCTCAGTTCAATTTCTTGATCTGTTTGTCTTCATCTTGTGTTATCCTGTGATTACGCTTTACGTACTCTGTGCTAGTCTTCATTTCATCATGATGACCATGCGTGTATTCTGCTATGCTTACTTCGAGTACTTATCCCACATAAGTAGTTCTTCGCTAAGGAATTTCCTCACCGGTAAATTCCTCAGTGAAGAATTCATAAAAATCGCCTATTCACCCACCCCTCTAGTCGATATAACGCACTTTCACATTGCTTGCAAGGCTTATAGTTATGTGCATTACCGAGAGGGCCCATAGATACCTCTCCGACAATCGGAGTGACAAATCCTAATCTCGATCTATGCCAACTCAACAAACACCATCCGAGACACCTGTAGAGCATCTTTATAATCACCCGTGATATCGCCAGGACGCTTTGATAGCACACTAAGTGTTCCTCCGGTATTCGGGAGTTGCATAATCTCATAGTCATAGGAACATGAATATGTCATGAAGAAAGCAATAGAAACAAAATAAACGATCATAGTGCTAAGCTAACGGATGGGTCTTGTCAATCACATCATTCTCTAATTATGTGATCCCGTTCATCAAATGACAACTCATGTCTATGGCTAGGAAACTTAACCATCTTTGATCAACGGGCTAGTCAAGTAGAGGCATACTAGTGACACTTTGTTTGTCCATGTATTCACACATGTACTAAGTTTCCGGTTAATACAATTCTAGCATGAATAATAAACATTTATCATGATATAAGGAAATATAAATAACAACTTTATTATTTCCTCTAGGGCATATTTCCTTCAAGTGCAGCAGCAAAGAAGAAGTGAAAGAGCTCACATTCCTTCTTCTAAATATCCACCACATCAGTATGTGTTGATGATGAGATCTTGGGTGAGCCCTCATGCTATGAGGAGGCAATGTCTAATGAGAACAAAGAAGAATCAGAAGCCATGCATGATGAGATGAATTCCCTGTATGAGAATGATACTTTTGAGTTGGTGAATCTGCCAAAGGGCAAGAAAGCACTCAAGAACAAGTGGGTGTACAGAGTGAAGATCGAAGAAAACACCTCACATCCAAGGTACAAGGCCAGATTGGTTGTGAAAGGATTGATCGAGAAAAAGGGCATTGGTTATGGTGAGATATTCTCTCTGGTGGTCAGGATGTCTTCGACCCGAGTTGTGCTTGGCATGGCTGCCACCATGGACTTGGAAATTGGACAACTTGATGTGAAGACAACATTCTTACATGGTGATCTAGAGGAGGAGATATACATGGAGCAGCCAGAGGGATTCATGGTTGTAGGCAAGGATCACTTAGTTTGCAAATTAGAGAAGAGCTTGTATGGATTGAAGCAATCTCCTCGGCAGTGGAACAAGAAGTTTGAGCCTTTTATGACTGGGCTTGGTTACCATAAAGCACAACCTGATCATTGTGTCTTTATGAAGAGGTACACCGAGGGTGACTTCATTATTCTCTTGTTGTATGTTGATTATATGCTGATTGTTGGAAATGGCACAAAGAGGATTGCTCTCCTCAAGAAGGCATTGAGTAAATCATTTGCCATGAAGGATTTAGGACTAGCTAAGCAAATACTTGGCATGAAGATCTCCCGTGACAGATCAAAGAAGCTGCTTTGGCTCTCACAGGAAAGATACATTGAGAAGGTACTTGAAAGGTTCAATATGAAAGATGCAAAATCTGTTATCTCTCCGCTATGTGCCATCACAAACTGAATTCAAAACAATTTCCTACAAGCAAGAAGGAGAAACAATAAATGAGGAAAGTACCTTACCAATCATTGTGGGCAGTTTGATGTATGCCATGGTATGCACTAGGCCCGACATTGCCTATGCAGTTGGAGTTGTTAGACGGTTCATGACAAATCCGTAAAGCTCACTTGGAAGCGGTGAAGTGGATTCTCAGTATCTCAAGGGAACTTCTACATCTTGTTTATGCTTTGGAAGCAGTGATCCTGTATTGCAGGGCTATACAGATGCAAATTATGCAGGTGACAAGGATCGTAGGAAGTCCACATCTGGATACCTGATGACTTATGCAGGGGGAGCAGTGTCATGGAAATCAAGTGTAGCGACCCGACCCGAATGGATCAAGTCTCTGTGCTTTCGTGTCATCCCTGGATCGGTATGCTGACACACACAGATCAAGGATTTATAACAGAGGTAAATCACATGTATAAAGTAACGTAAATACTATTACCTCGATCCAAAATATAGCGGAAGCAACAAGGTTGTGGATTCCCATCAACACCAACGGCAAAGTTGAGTATAGGAAATCGTAACCCTAACGTATCACTTACTCGTCGTTCGAAAAGTCTCGCAACATGAAAAGTTGCAGCCCGAAAACGGGTCAAGACATGGAATATCTTTGGCAATGTAACACATAGAGAGTAATGAAAGAATAAGCTATACTACATGCATGTATGGCTGGTGGAAAGCTCTATGGTTACAGCTTATGCGTAAAGCCAATTTTTCCCTACTACAAAGCAATAAATTTATTTAACTATCATGGTGGTTGTTAAACATTGAGAATGGTTGACGACATCCTCAATCCCAATTAAAAGTACTCATTAAAACCCAAACAAATTATATTAAGTAATGTGATGAGATCAACAGGATATCCGGTACTAGATACTCAAAATTGTCCATAACCGGGGACACGGCTAATCATGATTAGTTTGTACACTCTGCAGAGGTTTATGACTTTTCCCCACAAGACTCGATCGCCTCCGCTTGGTTTCTCGTGACCTTTGCATGGTGTTTGAGAGACGGATGACCGAGACACAGGTCTTTCGAAGCGCTTAGCACCTTACGATGGGTGGACCGTACACCTACATCCCCTACATCTCGCTAGTCCACCGCTATAAGAGTTCATGACGACTTAGTCAACTATGCCAGAGCCCATAGTGGCTTGTGGCTGCACACGTAAGTTACTAGTATGAATTATCTTATGATCCCTTTGAGCTGGGTGGCGGTCCCAAAAAAAACAGGCAAGTCCTCGCTTGAAAACAGGTGCCTCAATCCACCCGTATGTGTGTTTAAGTTGCCACCTTAGATAAACCATTAATTATCAATCTCACATACATCATGGATATTCACTCACCCAATCCACGTCTACTAGCATAGCATAGCATAATAAGCAAACGAGAGTAACTCCCAAAGGTTTCATAAGTAAAACAGGTAATAGGTACTACCTCAATCTACTTCCCATCCCACAATTTAATTAGATCCTATTCATGCAAGTGTTTGAGGATTGATCTAATGCATAAAGCTGGGTATGAGAAAGTATGATCAAAGTGTTACTTGCCCGCAAAGTTGATGAAGATGATTCAAGCACTCAAAACTCTTGATAGATCTACTCGTCACACTCCGGTCAATCTATCGTAATCAAGCAATAGTAACCACACATAAGCAATCACTCAAAAGATCGGAAAGATCGAAGAAAACAATTCAGAAAACGTCAAAACCAAATCTAATAACTCTTGCAGCATAAAACAATTTCTAACAGTACCAAAACTATGTGTATTTGGCCTTATCGGAAAGTTTAGGTCAAGAGCTTCGATTTGCAAAAAGAATCAACTAAATCGGAGTTACGAAACTCAAGTTATGATCAAACGAAGTTCAAATTCAAATCTGATCTAATTCAAATTTTAAACTTTCAAAAACATGTTTGAGTTGGATTACTGGATAGAGGGAATCATAACGAAGACGTGGGCGTTGGTTTCGTTGAATTTGGACAAACGAGTAAAAAGTTATGATCGTTTGAAGATTAGGGACTACGGATAGGTCCATGACGGAAATTAAAAATAAAAAGAAAAATCTATCGAGCGAACGCTCGCTAAACAAAACCGGAAAGAAAAACCGCGAGAAAACCGATCTAGGGTTTGGAAAGGAAACCGAACTAGAAAACGTGACGCTGCTGGGCTAGTACCTCGAAAAGGCGAGGGCTCGGCGGTGGCGTAGAGGGCGGCGGCTGGTGAGGGGCGGGCGTGAGGGCGGCGGTGGCGCGGCTATGGCGGCGGCGCACTGCTGCGGAGGAGGAGGAGAGGAGAGTTGATTTGATGTGTTGGAGGGGGGTGCTTGGGTATTTATATTGGGAAGGGAGGGTTTTGCTTGGGGGAGGGGACAAGAAATAGATTAGGATTAGGAATCCTAGGAATAAAAAATGGAATAACAAACGGGATCAAATCCTACTAGGATTCGTAAAAGAATAGGAAACTTGGGGCTCCTGGCTCCCCTAGGTGCGTGCGATGCGTGCGTGGCCTTGGCCTTGACCCCGGTGGCTTTGGCGGCTTGGGCCTTTGGCCCAAAGCGTCAAGGCCCTTTTTTTTTTTTTTTAAATTTCAGACGAAAGAAAAATAGTAAAACCAAATAAATAAATATATTATATAGGCATATAATATATCAAAATTTTCAGAAAAGAATTTCCTACATGATGAACATTATTTTAGTTTTAAATAAAATCCACAAAAATTTAAATAATTCAAACAGTGCAATTGACCTATTTAAAACCCAATAAAATCATTTTAAAATACCAAAATGATTTCAAATTAATTTCTCTCCAATTTTTGATGTAGGGAATCATGTTACCCTATTTTCCATATATTTTATTTTTTGAAGAAAAATAATTTGAATAAAACTCAAATAACTCCAAATTGGAAATAAATTCAAGAAAACTTTGAATTTAATTCTTTTAAAACTCCCAACTCATATTTCATATAATTTGAAGAAGTCATTTTATCTTCTCTCGTGAAAATCATTGAGTTGCATAAAGTTTTAGAATTGGAAATATTCTCAAATGAAATTCAAATATTTTCAACACCCCTTGTCATTTAAATAAATGGAAGAAGTCATGTCATCTTCTCTCCGTGGTTTTGTGATGAAAAGAATTTGAATTCACGGAGAGCATAAAAGCAAAATGAAAGTTTGGGAAAGTCCTTTTATTCCCTCTCATTTAACTTTCAAAAGTTTGAATTCACTCACTTTCAGGTCAATCAATCAAGCAATCAATCAAATCTATCTATTTGTTTATAACATTCCAAAATTTAGAATTTTGGGATGTTACAAACTACCACTTAAAATGAATCTCGTCCTCGAGATTCGGAAGGTTAGCAAGAAATAGGTTAGAGTTTGGGGTCTTCTCAAAACAAATTCATCGATCGTATCCGGTCTCGGGTGCTACCACTCTTAGAAGCATTGTTACGGTTCCATCAAAACTCAGATACTCTATCCTTATTGTCGACAAAGGTCGGTCTTCTCGAGATATTAAGGATAATTCCTTCTCTGGCTCTTCCTAGTGGCATAACCTTTTCCTCAATTCCTTTGTCCTTTCCTCTTGGTAAGGTTATCCCAAATTGGGTCTTCATAATGACGGTCCGGCGCCAATGCTAAACAAATATCGATATCTCATGGTGGTCAACAATTTATGGTTTGTCCTGCATGAAATGGGTCTGGGTTGAACCTCACCGTATAACCTACGGTTGGCAACAACTGCCGTGTACAAGGGAAAAAAATAGCTATACCTTTCTAAGGTTTAAACAAGGTTTTGATATCGTCGTCTCTCTACTATAGGTAGGTCACTCAGATTTACCATCCCATATAGCAAAGCGAATAATAAGAGTAAGTCGGTATGGTGATCAATCCATCCCGCACCCAAATCATTACCTTGTACATGGTTTAGCTTAATCTCGCATTCTAACTCTCGGCCATCCTCACAAGCATTGCAGAATTTCTCTTGTCGACGAAACCAAGTCCGGAAAATCCATTGATTCTGCAGGCCAAACAAACATCTATCGCTCCTTAACAACTCTCGTGTTTTATGAAACTCCTATAGAATCGTCGGTCGATAAAGGCATATCCTCTTCCAGGGTTTTCCTTCAGCAAGAGTGTGCTTGCTTCTTGGCAGGTCCTGGGGCCTGTGGGTTATGGCCCATCTCATCACTTGTAAACCTTGAACTCATCATCTGGGCAACTGACCATTATCCCAACATCCAACTTCCTGGCATACTTAAAATCCATCCAATTGTAATATCTTCCTTCCTTCTATTGGCACCAAACTAGGACATGATTACTCGACTCATCATGGAATTTCCATTGATCCATATTTCCAACATCATACCTACTTTATGTCCAATAGTAATTCATCTCTTCATCCTCGTGGGATGTCCCACATACCGAGATAAAACTTATACTTATGAAGTCCATACTTCAATTCGTGGAACATCATTATCCTTTCTGGGTCAAGCGCCCTTACATGGGAATATTGGCCATCTCTCGCATGGCACTTCTTCAATCGGGAATCGTGAAACACATCATGAACTCCTAACAGTCCTTCGGTGACTTCAACTTGTTGGTAACTTCTCCCATACGCTCCAACTCGGTATGGTCCTCGCAAATCTCGGGGCTAACTTTCCTTAACTCCAAATCGTTTAAATCCTCACAGAGGAGACACACGAATACATGCTCATCTCCAATTTCATAGACTACCTCCTTGTGTTTTTGAGTTCCAGATAACTATTCTCGCTCGGATCGAAGCTACCTTCGCCTATCTCAAGCAACTTAACATTCTCTTCGCATCCTTGATCACATTTGGTCCAAACAACCGACGGTCTCCAACTTCATCCCACATCAACGGGTGTCTGGCTCCTTCTCCCATACAAAGCTTCAAAGGGGCCATCTTCAAACTGGCTTGGTAGCTTTTGTTGTATGAGAACTCCCTACTAGATCCATAATCTAGCGCACACGCTCTCAACATGTTCTCCAGAATCTCATTGACTCTCTCGGTCTATCCATCTGTCTGCGGATGAAAGGTCATCTTGAACTCTAGCCTAGTACCCTGTGTGTGGTGCACCGATTCCAAAACTTTGAGGTAAACCGTGTTCCTCTATCTCGACACGATGGTCCTTGAACTCCATGCGCATATATGATCCTTGTCAAATATGTCTTGGCCAACTTCGCACTTGTATAGGTGGTTTCACTGGGATAAAGTGAGCCACTTTGGTCAAGCGAATCAACTACTACCCAGATAGAATCATATCCCAATCGGGTTCTGGGAAATCCGGTAATGAAATCCATGCCAAGCTTATCCTACTTCCATTCGCTTATCGGCATAGGTCTGTAGTACTCGCCGGCTCGATGTTCTCGCCTTCACTCTCGACATACATCACTTACGGCTACATACTCGCAAATATCCTTCTTCATACCATTCCACCAGAAACACTCCTTCAAATCCAAATACATCTTGGTGTTTCCATGGTGAATCGAGTATGGTGAGTCATGAGCCTCCTGAAGTATTAACTTCCTGATCTTTGCATTATTAGGCACATATACACGATCCTCGAACCATAAGGTGTCGTGCTCATCCTTACGAAAACCTTTGGCCTTTCCTTTGCTCATCCTCTCTTTTAACTCAAAGCAATCTCTTTGTTCTCGAGCTTCACGGATCTTTCCCAACAATGTAGGCTGAACTCCCATTGTCGCAACAAAACCTTTGGGAACAATCTCCAACCGAAGTTCCACGAGATCCTCGGCTAACTCCTTTGGTAATCCTCTTCTTATGAGGGTATTTGTCCTTATTTTCTTTATGGTTGTATCCTATTTCTCCACAAAGCTTGTATGCACAAGGTTTCTTCATATCCTTTCCATAAGGCCTCAACTTCTGGGACACAAGACGAGATCTTTGCAGAGTCAACTTAAATTCTTCCCCAAATGGTTACTCTTTGCCATCCTTTGATGGTTTGGTACATCCTCCACCAAATAGCAGCACCTCTTTCAAAGTACTCAAGAGCATGCTGGGCCATATTCTTTCTGACTATAGGGTTGTTCTCCATATGATCCTCCATGTTCGAATCCATCGGCCTCTCCAATTGAGTCATTGGTCCGTAAAAATACGAGCTCATCTCCATTCATCCTCTATTGGGTCCAGGGGTTTGGGGTGAGATAAGAGAGATCGAGAGGGATGCACACAATACAAACAATGGTTTTGAAAAGACAGATTTTATTGTGGTCGCTTTAAAAACATCAAACAAATTACAGCTCACAATCGTAGCATCTAAAGTTAGGGTATAACAGGTGTTTGGTATTCTAAAGGTCTATGTCATCAATCTCTTCAAGTCCTGTTCATGTCTCCTGTGGTTACTTCCGATCATGCTTGTCCTTCTCAAGTTCTTTTGCCAGATCATCTCTCGCTGACGCTGAAGTCTCTTGTGACATCCTTTAATATTCTGTAGTTGCATTCCAAACTTCTAGGTTTCAACATCCTTGGCATGAACCATGTCCCACTTGTCCTTTAGTTCCCGATGAATCTCCGGATTTCGAGGTTTAGCTCCTCTAGCTTGGCTATTTTCAGCTTCAGTTCACGAATTCTTCATGAATTGCCTCCTTATCGAATCATCGCTTCTTGTAGGTCCATTTAACTTCTTGATGTAACACTCTGCACTCGGTGATACACCAGCCTAAGGTTAAACTTCATCTTGGCCGATAGGTGCTCCATCAGCATTTTACCATCCAATCCTTCCATGCATCCGCATGCTTAGCTCCAAGACGGTGACAATAGCATAAGCGGCAATAACACCATGGATAGCATGTTTTACGCTCTTGTTATTTCCGTGAGCTATCGGTCCATAGTTGATATCTCCCGCCTTTAGAGTTTTCCCCGACAAAACTTTGAGTTTCTAACTCTTCATGTTACGGTCTTACTCTCGATACACCTTGATCTCGGTGTTGACAACTTCCATAGTCTGTCAAATTCCATAAGCGTAACCTTCCTAGGTCATAAAAAAAATCTGGAAATTCGTCAAAGCCTTCAAAATCTCCTAGTCTTCGGAGTCTTCAACAGTTGTAGTTTCCATTTACACAGAAAAATCCTCTTCATTCCAAATGGTCTTAGTTGTCCGATATCTTGTCTCCTTGGAGTGGTCTCATCAGTCGAATCTTCGAGTGGTCAAAAGGGAAAAGGGGTATGGTCTCACTAAAAGGGAATATTTGAATAAGCTCACAAGAGAAGAGAGGTAAAAGATCTTTTTGAAAATGAAGTTGTAGAGAAAAATCTTTCCTATGGGCTTGTCAGTTTCTAGGGTCACGTCCTACAAATAACATGTGCTCGATACCATCTTGTAGCGACCAATTAATGGATCAAGTCTACGTGCTGTGTCATCCCCGGATCGGTATCTTTGACACACACACAGATTTCGAAGGATTTATAACAGAGGTAAATCACATGTATAAAGTAACGTAAATACTATTACCTCGATCCAAAATATAGCGGAAGCAACAAGGTTGTGGATTCCCATCAACACCAACGGCAAAGTTGAGTATAGGAAATCGTAACCCTAACGTATCACTTACTGCGTCAATGCGAAAAGTCTGCAACATGAAAAGTTGCAGTTCAAAACGGGTCAAGACATGGAATATGCCGCAATGTAACACATAGAGAGTAATGAAAGAATAAGCTATACTACATGCATGTATGGCTGGTGGAAAGCTCTATGGTTACAGTTTTCGCGTAAAGCCAATTTTCCCTACTACAAAGCAATAAATTTATTTAACTATCATGGTGGTTGTTAAACATTGAGAATGGTTGACAGCATCCTCAATCCCAATTAAAAGTACTCATTAAAACCCAAACAAATTATATTAAGTAATGTGATGAGATCAACAGGATATCCAGGTACTAGATACTCAAAATTGTCCATAACTGGGACACGGCTAATCATGATTAGTTTGTACACTCTGCAGAGGTTTCATGACTTTTCCCCACAAGACTCGATCGCCTCCGCTTTGGTTTCTCGACTGCATGGTGTTTGAGAGACGGATGACCGAGACACAGTCTTCGTAAGCGCTTAGCACCTTACGATGGGTGGACCGTACACCTACATCCCCTACATCCGCTAGTCCACCGCTATAAGAGTTCGCATGACGACTTAGTCAACTATGCCAGAGCCCATAGTGGCTTGTGGCTGCACACGGAAGTTACTAGTATGAATTATCTTATGATCCCTTTGAGCCTGGGTGGCGGTCCCAAAAAAACAGGCAAGTCCTCGCTTGAAAGCAGGTGCCTCAATCCACCCAGATGTGTGTTTAAGTTGCCACCTTAGATAAACCATTAATTATCAATCTCACATCATCATGGATATTCACTCACCCAATCCACGCCTACTAGCATAGCATAGCATAATAAGCAAACGAGAGTAACTCCCAAAGGTTTCATAAGTAAAACAGGTAATAGGTACTACCTCAATCTACTTCCCATCCCACAATTTAATTAGATCCTATTCATGCAAGTGTTTGAGGATTGATCTAATGCATAAAAACTGGGTATGAGAAAGTATGATCAAAGTGTTACTTGCCTCGCAAAGTTGATGAAGATGATTCACACTCAAAACTCTTGATAGATCTACTCGTCACACTCGCCAATCTATCGTAATCAAGCAATAGTAACCACACATAAGCAATCACTCAAAAGATCGGAAAGATCAAGAAAACAATTAGGAAAACGTCAAAAACCAAATCTAATAACTCTTGCAGCATAAAACAATTTCTAACAGTACCAAAACTATGTGTATTTGGCCTTATCAGAAAGTTTAGGTCAAGAGCTTGATTTGCAAAAAGAATCAACTAAATCGGAGTTACTGAAACTCAAGTTATGATCAAACTAAGTTCAAATTCAAATCTGATCTAATTCTAATTTTATTCTTTTAAATAAATGTTTTAGTTGGATTACTGGTTAGAGGGTATCTTAACGAAGTAGTGGGCGTTGGTTTCGTTGAATTTGGATAAACGAGTAAAAATTTATGGTCGTTTGAAGATTAGGGACTACGGATAGGTCCATGACGGAAATTAAAAATAAAAAGAAAAATCTATCGATCTAACGCTCGCTAAACAAAACCGGAAAGAAAACCGCGAGAAAACCGATCTAGGGTTTGGAAAGGAAACCGAACTAGAAACGTGACGGCGCTGGGCTAGTACCCTAAAAGCGAGGCTCGGCGGTGGCGGCGAGGGCATGGCAGAGCGTGGCGGCAAGTGGGCGGGCAAGGCCACTGGTGAGGGCGGCGTGAGGGCGGGCGGCACTGCTGCTGGAGGAGGAGGAGAGGAGAGTTGATTTGATGTGTTGGAGGGTGCTTGGGTATTTATATTGGGAAGGGAGGGTTTTGCTTGGGGTAGAGGGACAAGAAATAGATTAGTATTAGGAATCCTAGGAATAAAAACGGAATAACAAACGGGATCAAATCCTACTAGGATTCGTAAAAGAATAGGAAACTTGGGGCTCCTGGCTCCCCTAGGTGCTAAGGAGCAAGATATAGGTGGCCTTGGCCTTCGCCGGTGGAGCTTTACGGGCTTTGGGCCTTTGGCCCATAGCCAAGCCTTTTTTTTTTTTTTTTTAAATTTCAGATTTAAAGAAAAATAGTAAAACTAAATAAATAAATATATTATATAGGCATATAATATATCAAAATTTTCAGAAAAGAATTTCCTACATGATGAACATTATTTTAGTTTCAAATAAAATCCACAAAATTTAAATAATTCAAACAGTGCAACTGACCTATTTAAAACCCAATAAAATCATTTTAAAAATACCAAAATGATTTCAAATTAATTTCTCTCCAATTTTTGATGTAGGGAATCATGTTACCCTATTTTCCATATATTTTATTTTTAAAGAAAAATAATTTGAATAAAACTCAAATAACTCCAAATAGGAAATAAATTCAAGAAAACTTTGAATTTAATTCTTTTAAAACTCCCAACTCATATTTCATATAATTAGAAGAAGTCATTTTATCTTCTCTCGTGAAAATCATTGAGTTGCATAAAGTTTTAGAATTGGAAATATTCTCAAATGAAATTCAAATATTTTCAACACCCTTGTCATTTAAATAAATGGAAGAAGTCATGTCATCTTCTCTCCGTGGTTTTGTGATGAAAAGAATTTGAATTCACGGAGAGCATAAAAGCAAAAATGAAAGTTTGGGAAAGTCCTTTTATTCCTCTCATTTAACTTTCAAAAGTTTCAATTCACTCACTTTCGGTCAATCAATCAAGCAATCAATCAAATCTATCTATTTGTTTATAACATTCCAAAATTTAGAATTTTGGGATGTTACATCAAGATTGCAGAAATGCGTTTCTACATCAACTACAAAAGCTGAGTACATTGCAGCAGTTGATGCTGGCAATGAAGTTTTGTGGATGAAAAATTTTCTTGCAAGAGCTCGGCATGAAGCAAGAGAAGTATGTTCTGTTTTGTGACAGTCAGAGTGCTATTCATCTTGCCAAGAATTCAAGCTATCACTCTCGAACCAAGCACATTGACGTGAGGTACCATTGGATTCGAGATGTTGTGAGTTCCAAGTTGCTGAAACTTGAGAAGATCCATACCGACGATAATGGTTCGGATATGATGACCAAGATATTGCCAAATGAGAAGCTACAAGCATGTTGCAAGGTAGCGGGCATGCAGTGCCCCCTCATGAGTGGGAGGGGAGATTTGTTGGGATATCCTCCTCATGTGGGCTGTGAGGAGATGACCATTTGAGGCCTTTTAGGCAGCCCAAAGAGGTGCAGAAGCTCAGTACCCATTAGGGTTATGACCTAGGGTCATTTTGGACTTTGCACATGAGTGGATGGGGATGCCTTACCCTCCATCCAGCAGCCACCACCAGGTGTAACGAAAATCAGTTCATCCTCCAAGAGAGAAGAAGAGAGAAAGCCAAGAGAGCAATGGAAGAAGAGGAAGATTGAAGGAAGAAGCAAAGGGAGCTCTTCCCCAAGGTTGTGATGGTCCAGATCCAAAGACCTTGTCTCCTTCAAGCTTCGTTCCACCATCTTTGGTGAGATTGTTCCAATCCCTAGTTCTTGAGCTCCAAATCTTGTTGTGTTCATCCAAGATTCAGAAATCTTGATGTATGAGATCCTCTAGTGCTGTCTAGAGAAGAACTTGTTGTATCCCACATTTCATAATAGTGGAAGAGGATTTGTGTGGCTTGACCGTAGTTTTCCCCTCAAGTTGGGGGGTTTTCCACGTAAAATCTGGTGTCTCTTTGTTGATGGTTGGTGCTGTTCGTAAACTTACTCCTACCACAAGACATTAGTCGAGAAGTGTCTTGCCTCGCCGAGTAACATTTTCTACCTCCATATATGTTGTTGCATATGTTTCCTTCCGTGCTAAGAAACGATCCTTGAGTTAGTACATGATATGGTGCTGAGATTACTTGTTTCCGCTGCAGTTATTAGTTAACCACAAGTGCACTTGTGTGCTAATTCCCTAACAGGATGCACAACCCCTCTGTTGGTGTGCCGAGGCGATGGAACAAACGTGGTTGTCGTCCGACGCAAACATGACGCAGCGTGCCCGCAATGTGAGGCAGTGGGCGCGGCATGCGGCGGCAGCCCTCGCGGCGATGGACGTTGGCGAGGCAGAGTCGCATTCTCCGGCGCCCCGTATGGTGCACCATTCAAGGCGCAGAATCGTCAGCGGTGGATATCGTCTGCTCGTCTCAGGACGGATCCATCATCGATCTGACGTCCGCCGGCAGCGTCCGCATTCTGGGCTCCGATGAGGAAGAGTAGAGCATGGGAGACGGCGGCGCCATGAGTCCCATGAGCTGGCTCGTGTCCCATGCCCTACTCTACCTTGCAGGCGACCGGACTAACACTCTGGGGAACGCAGCTGGCCGCCGGACATGGCCATGATGGAGCCGGGCAAGCTTCGCTTAGAATAGGTTATACATTGCATGTAATAGTATGGATTTGAATTTCTAATTTGAGGTATCAGGTTGTAGAATGAATCATTTAAGGCGTGACTAGTGACGTGTTCGCGGACGGTTGAGGGTTGGATTTGCCAAGTCCGGCCGTAGATGCTCTTAGTGCAGCTGATGACGTTTGTCTACTTTTCAGTTACAGAAAGGCACAAACTACTGCAGTCTATGTACAGCCGATCATCACTAGCCAGTGCACAAAATGGCACAAGATTCAGTAAACTCAAACGTTTTGCTTGATTCCTTCTCATTCAGCAAGACACAAGGTTCAGAAATACACAAGACACAAGATTCTGTGTGCATCGAGAGAATCATCAACATTCTGAAACATGATGCCCATTCAGGCCTCGTTTGGTTGCACGGGATCCCGGAGGGAACCCCGCTTATTCCCTGGGCGAGAAAAGCACGGGCCAGATCGAGCCGGGAAAATCGAGCGCGATGTTTGGACAGATTCGTTGGGGAGGTATCCCTGCCCTACCCGCGTCGTTTCCCCGGGGAAATGCTCCACCCCTCCAGGGGTCGGGGAGAGAAGCCACGGCTCGAGCGAGACCGCGAGCGCAGCGACCGAAAGGCGACGACGGCCAAGATCCAGTCCTCCGCCTCCGAGTTTCTCCGGCAGCGACCGGAGAGACGGACCGCCCCCTCCCTCCGGTGCTCCGCCTCCATGCTCCACCCACCAGCGACCGCGACGGCCGTGGTCGTCACCCTCCTCCTTCCCCAGATCTACCCTCCTCCTCGAAGTTCCTGTCCCCTCCGGTGACAGCAACGGCGACGGTTCCACGGTCAACTTCCATCCTACTTCTACCAAGGTTAGCCCCCCTCCTCTCCCACCTCATATTTTTTCTCCAACCCATCAACTCACCGTCCATGCAGTAATGCCTGAACTTGCTGGTCAGATCCAAGAACTTGAGCCTTCTCTTCTTCTAAATAATTCCACATGCCGGAGACAAAATTTACTTCATTGGTTAATAATAATCCATCTCATATATTCCTGTATTGTTCCTTTCTGAAAGGGGGAAAAAGCATAAGTCGGAGTAAATTACTGTACTAGTCAAGACAACTAATTTTCATATAAGGGCACCAATGCACAACCAGTGTCAATGTCAGAGTGTACTTTATTTCAGAGATGATTGGAGCAACCGTTGATCTGTTCAGCAGCAGTTGACATCTAATCAAATCACAATTAATAGACTCGTAGGCAAAAATATTGGAGACCTAGTGTAAGATCAATTCATTAGGAGCATGATCGTATAGACAAGTATCATAATGCATGGTTGTATCATACTCCCTCCGTCCCAAAATATAAGAACGTTTTTGACACTAGCATAGTGTCAAAAACGTTCTTATATTTTGGGACGGAGGGAGTAATTAATACACTATAATCATACATTTCACTTACATGCACACAAAGAGCTCCACAACTAGCATTTTAGAAAGATTAAATTCATATACTGATCTGTATATAATTGCCTATAATTTGCATTTCGGCACATGTTGGCTCATATTTTTCTCAGCTAGCTCATATGTTCATCACAACACTAACACACGTCTTGCTTTTTTTCTTATTGCAGAGGCTGGCTAGGTGCTGTTTTGGTGTTTCCCGTGGTGCACATGTGTGCTGCCTTTCCTACAGTATGTGTTTTCATGCATTTTCACGCAAACTTTTGTGTCCTGAACTGATAAGTATTCGACTGAGTGCCACATGCAGGTGCCCTGAACCTCTGACATTAGCAAATGATTTGCTTTATCCGAAAATGCTAGGCGGTGGCGGCGGCGTTGTGTTCAGTGGCTAAGTGCCTTTTGGTTCGTTGGTCATTGAAAATATTTCACCTGATGAAAGGTATGTGACAGCCATCCCTGGATGCCTTCTCTTTAATTTGTCACACAATCATAAGATGTGATGTGAGGAAGCTTAAATTTATTTGTTGGTATAAATTGATCGACTAGTCAGCAAGAGATTTGGTTGGTGATGTTATTCCTTCTGGCTGTCTAGTTAGACGGCATTGACTCGCAGACCTTGATTAAGCAAGAAACACAACGCATGGATACAGGGCCGGCCCTGAGGGGGGGCAGGGGGGGCGGCCGCCCCGGGCCCCCAAGATCGAGGGGCCCCTCCCCAGATATACATGTAGGCTATGGCCCAACAAATTTTCGGTCAAAAAATTCTATGGAATAGATAGCTGGGCCTCACGCAGCACAATGGAATGTACGCATCTACTCCAGCGATCGATTCGTTCGTACATGCACGTCGAAAAAAAGGAATTGATTGATCCTCTCCAATTCGTTTCTATATAGGTTAGTACGTGCATGTCTAAAAAAAGAAACCGATTGAAACTGATTGATCCCTTCCTATTCCATCATGCAGGTATTTCACGCAGCAACTCCCAATTTCTCAGCCGGGCGCCGACCCTTCATCTCTTCGATCATGAAGTTCGGGCGCCTTTTCCCTCTTTCTTCTAAATCGATTTTTCCTCCCTAATTCAGATCGACCGCCGGTTCCAGTTTCGTGCCTCCCTGGGGCCATCGGAACCCTGCTTTGCTCTCCGTCCATCAATGATTCGACCATCCGAGGTATATCTTCTATTCATATTGAGATTCCTAGTCGCCTAGATGAATAGCCGGCACATCGGCATTGTTCAACAATTGTTAATTGATGCAATTTTTTCTTTATTTTGAGAATTGTGTCTTGTCCTATCATCCATAAGAAAGTATCAATCTGGTAGCAATGAAAGGAAAAGGAAGAAAGATGTGGATGAATTAGTACAACCACAGTGCAAAAATATTCATATATTTTTCTAAGAGAGTTGGCATAGTTGCCATAGAGGAAGGGCAACCAACTAATGGCAATTCAGAATTTGATCAGCGAGAAGAAAATGTCAACACCAACAACAACGATAATAACGTAAGTGGCTCTGGTCATGTACGTAGGTAATTCATTGGATGTAATGCACAGTCAGGTAGTGATCATGAACAACCAGTTTATACTACTAATATTTATGAAAAACATTGGGATAATCTTGATAAAAAAAACAGACATCTTAGTTGAGAAAGGATCTAAGATAGAAGACAAAAAATGTCATACCATCTAGATGATGCAGAAAGACATTTTTCATATGCTCATTATCATAGGAAATTAACCAGTGGGTAGGAACATGATAAAAAATGAGTAGTTTATTCAAAAGATGTCGAGAAAGCTTTTTGCTTCTGCTGTAAGATCTTCAAGTCTAGCATTAGTAGGAGTTTATTCCAAAAACGTCGACAAAGTTTTTTTTGCTTCTACTATAAGATCTTCAAGTCTACCATTAGCAGGAATCAGAGATCATGAGCACATGATGGATTAGGACATTTGTAGATAATATATATACTGATTTTGGATGCATTTAAATGTTATTGGTAATATTTCATACGTATGCATATTAAAAAAAATTGAGCAACATTTTTATTGTTATGATGTCTACATTAAGGGCCCCGGATTTTGGTCTCGCCCCGGGCCCCCAAAATCTCAGGACCGGCCCTGCATGGATAGTATTCCCAGCTTGCCAAGTGCCAATTAGTAACAGCAAACTTACTCATCAGGAAAATAACTTGTTACAGCTCCTCATGGACTCCTACTAGTAATTTTGTATGTGTTGCTGACTTTGCCGGGACACTCAAACACCTTAATATTTCTTTACTTTCTTTTCTTTGTTGCTTCAGTTAGAATATGCTATCATTCAAGTGACCTTCTAGCAATCTGGTTGACAAATGACAAACCTTTTCAGTTTCGACATCGGTTTCACGGGATGACACACTAGAGTAGACTAGCTACCTGCTAGGACGACAGTTTTACACCAATGTTAATTTTCCTTTCTCGCGAATAACTGCAGGGTCTTGCTTAAGCAAGAGAAAGTACTGCCAAGTATCAACTAGCTAGTTACAGATTCACTCATCAGTCATCAGGGAAGTAACTTGTAACAACAGTGGAGTGTGGGCATGTACCACATATCTATTAGTAATTTGGTACTTCCATCGTGCTTGTGCTAGCTCCAGGTTTGAATCTTCCTTAGTACACTATTTTTAGAAGTGATGCTTACTGTTGGTTAGGGTCTTCTGAAGAACAATAACAATTTTTTACATTTGTTGTAGAAATTCTGCTATGCATTCATTTACACTTACGACACTGCCGGAGAATACATTGTTTGTGAATTGTTTGTTAGGCTGCCTTACATCCTTTTATAGATAGACGTCTTTAATTCTCTGCACTAAAAATCCATGTTTGTTTTGTCCTTACTTTCCCCATTATACTTTTTTTTTGTCCCCATTTTTACCAATTTTGGAATTATATATTGGCGGGAAGCTTGACAATAATGATCTATTGCTTATCATCTTCCATTCTTCCGTCCCTTACTTATTTAGTAATTATTACTGAAATGTATGACACAATAACCAGCAATAGAAGTTAGTATTCTGGCTCTTATCTTTTTTCTCAACAAGTTCTGCTGATTGTTATTAAAAATCTTAGCTATAGTCATCATGTGTTCATGTAATTGTTACAATTCTCAGTTGGATACATGGTGCTAACTTCCTTTTTTTGTAGTTCAACGAACATCGAGTTGTGGTACCCGATGTAGATGCGGAGTGGAGAAAAGACCTGAGTAGGACTAGTGATTTTCACCTTGCAGTCCATCCTATTCGAAAGTGTCTATGCCTCGGACATGACAACTTGATAATTCAAATTTTTTGTAGTGAACAAACTTAAACAATGATGCATCAATGCCAATTGTATTGATTGCTTTTATGTTGGAACATGAAAAAGGTTTAGCTCAACGCTTAATCGGAATGAAATGTGGACCGATGGGTATTTGAACCTTGGTGAAGTGATGGATATCAGTTGTATTTTTTAATGAAATTATAGTTTACATGAATTCTGAAGTTTTTGTATGTGTCTGTTTTTCTATTGTAAAATTATTTGTGCAGTTTTTATCTTTGATCTGTTTTTTTTCTAATTATCTTTGATCGGTTGTGTTATATCTGTATGTTTTACGTGAGGGGTTTCTTTCCCTCCCTTGTTGCCATTTGGGCACATGGGGTAGTGGGACCATTCCCCCCATGGTAGGAGGGATTCGTATGCACAGGAAGATCTCTCCCTAGGGGCCTATTTCCCTGGATTTTTCCACCCCAACAACCAAATGAAGCCTCAGAAACTCGGCAGGATTACAAACAACTTTGGTTTCTTGCTTGATGCCGTTTTGCTTGGAAGGCTTGGCCTGGCACAAAACGGAATTAGGTTGATCGGGCTTCTCACTCGTAGATGCAGGCATGCATCTGTAGCTTGTAGGTGGGCGGGGGAAGAGCATCACGTTGGCGTCGCTGCCGCGGGAACCTTTCCCATCAGGAGAGGGATGCGACATTTTTCCTCGGAGAAGAGGAAACGAGTCAGTCCGCTGGACAGAAGCGGCGCGTCCGCTTGAGCCGCCAGAGATACGCGGGTAGCCCACTGGCGTTTTGTGGGACGGCGCAGCGGCTTTGCGGGATGTCCCGTCCACCTTGTCCCAGTGTCAGAGATACCATCGCCGGATAAGCAAAACTAGTTCCTGCCCGACTCCGGGGAACATCTTACAAGCAGGACATGCGCCTAGAATGTGGACGTCGAGATGGATGTATATGCCTGACTCTGACAGACAGACAGACAGACAAGATGGTCCGAGTGTGCTCGAGCCTTTATGCCTTTTGGCTTTACAACCTCTCGCTTTTTGCCACGGATGGAAAAGCGTTGGAGATCTTGCTAGCTTGATGTTTTCGTCTCGGCCTGTTCGTTGGCACCTGATGCTTCCTTCCTTGGCCTGTCCGGCGGCGGTGCGTTCATCCGCGAATTTGAGCTGTGATTTTGCGACTGAATTAACGCACACAGTGAAACAACTTACCACTCACGTACTCTGTGAAACCTTACAAGCACAACGCATGCGACAGCAATGTGACAAAAAAATATGGCGTGCTAGTAAATATGCTGTATATTTGCGTAACACTCGAAGGTAGCAGTAGATAAGAAGGAAAATAAGAGAGATCGGCTTAAAGTTGCATCATCCCCAAAAATGCATCTGAAGCTGCGAAAGCACGGAGCAGTGACTTTCTTTTACCTCGGTCCTTCTCCTATTCCGCCTACCATACGTGCCACTTTACCCGCGCGGTTAAATTCCATAGGCAGTGGCATCTCTCTCTTGCTGCATGCAGCAAATTAACCAACGTCATGCTGACTTTAACTAAATTTCAGTAAATCCTATTAGTGTAAAAAATGATATTATATTTTGAGACGGAGAGAGTATTTTCGGACAAGAGATTTCAGCTTAATCCTGCTCTCTACTTGTAGGACACGGGCGTTAGGCTCAGTTCTTTTGGCCGATTCTCCCAGAATCTTGAGAATCAACTCTTCACCCAGCTTCTCTTAGAATCTTGAACCCATATATTTTTTACAATCCTATTTAGTTACGATATAAACAACTAGGATTGTAAAAGAAATACGGGTACAAGATTCTGGGAGAAGCTGGGTGAAAGGTTGATTCTCAAGATTCTGGGAGAATCGGCCAAAAGAACTGGGCCTTAATTGTGTGTGGTTAAATCCTCTCTGGTCATCGTGCACTCTCATGCAGACATGTGCAGTGTGAGTGTGGGTGTGGCCGTCCGGCACACCTGAACCGTGACCAAAAAGTACGGTGCTTGCATGCATGAAACACTGTGAGATTCGTGTGTGCACACAAGTCATGACCCACGAGGCATGCATCAAGATTGGGTGGTTCCTCTCCCCTTTTGACCACCCAACTAATCCGAGGGGTACTGTTGTACTACTAAGCATGATAAAATATCTGACACTGGCATCATGTGTATCTCATGCATGCATGCATGCATGACTACGTACAAACTTAAACCTGAATTTCTTATAAGGGTATTCTTGGGTCTTCATGTGAATACCCATGATTTTTACAAAATAGTGTTGATTTGGCAAAACAATGACAATTTTTGAAAAACAACAATGATTTTGGCAAAATGAATACACATGAATACTCGGTTGCACCTGGAGCCGCCACTGAAGCTGCTTATCCGATCTATTATAGTAGAATGCTCACTTGCATTGCAGTACTACATGCGCACCGCGCAGCATACATGCACTGCATGTTCCTCTAGCAGTACTCCATGGCGCCAACCACCTTATTCCCTCACACTGTCACACACACTCTCTCACTCAGATTAAGAGTGTATGTGTGGAGCTGAGTACTCACCTAATTACCTCACCCAAGCCTGCAACTCTCCTGCGCCTGGGGAAGAGAAAATGAGACCGAAGCGCCCACCCAATCCCATAGCATGCAGCAAGTAAATTACTCTGTCCGGGCATGGACAGGGGCAAATTAGTCCAAAATAGATACAACCAGGTCGCAACAAGCCTCGGGCTCCCATATAAATACCAGTACACTATGTGTGTGCAGAGTAGAGTGGGAGCTAGAAGGATCGACCGATCGAGCTAGGTAGCGAGTACGAGCCAATGGAAGGAGTGGCCAAGTCCATCATGGCGCCAATGGAGGTGGCCGGAGCCGGGAGGGAGGAGGCCGAGGCCGCGATGGAGGTGGCGGTGGCGGCGGGGAGGAGGGGCTGCATCCGGTCGACGCGGGGCCCGTGGACAGTGCGGCGGCAGGCGCGGGGCGGGGCGGTGAAGACGTCGTTTCGGCACCCGACGCCGCGGGAGCGGGAGAACAACCGGCAGCGGGAGCGGCGGCGGCGGCAGGTGGCCACCAGGATCTACGCCGGCCTGCGCGCCAACGCCGGGTACGCGCTGCCCAAGCACGCCGACCAGAACGATGTGCTCCGGGCGCTCTGCGCCGAGGCGGGCTACGTCGTCGACGACGAAGGCAACGTCACGCGCTGCCCCGAGGTATCGACAGACTTCTTGCCCCGAATATACCACCATGTTGGTTACACTCACAGCGTTCCTCAACGAGTTTTGTGTTGTGCAGCGTTCCTCGGGCGTCGGCACCGGCGGCGGCGCAAGCGGCAGCTCCGGCCATCTGCAGCCGTCCTCGCACAGCGGGGCGACGGAGGCAACAGCGGGGGACGTCCACCAGGCGCTGCTTGAGCCGGAGGCGGAGCCGAAGCACAAGATATCCCTCGAGCTGACCCTCTCCTTCTCCTACATGTAGCCACCTTAGATCGATCATCACCCTCTGCGTCACGAATTAGCTAGTGCTACCACCACTTAATTAGGTTCGACAGTTGACAGTTCTATAAAAGAATGTATGTTGTGGAGCCATCCGTCGTTGCAGAGCAGCCCCTGTCTGAGCGGTGCGTGTTCATCTGGTAGCACTGGGAAGAACTTTTTTTTTTTGAGGGAAACTGGGAAGAACTTGTTCTCTCGCCGGGCGTGTGTTTTGTTATCGGGCCAGCCCGTTTATGTTCGCCCATTGTGTTTTTTTTTACTTTCTTGTCCACCCAGTTTGTATTTTCCCATTTCACGGGACTATTCTAGAGAGAGAGAGAGCGGAGAGCCAGAGAGCATGCGGAGCGGGACAGCGAGCTCTTCTCCACTCCAGCTTGAGAATTTCTGCTGCTGTCGTTGCGGGATTCTGTTCCTTTTGTTGTGGTTTCCCGTCTTTGTTGTGTAGGTATTTTGCTGCTTCTCCTCGTCATAGATGTAGTGGCACCTGTTCCCCTTGATTATGTTCCATTTGTGGCTTCAAATCTGCAGGATATTGGCGATCGATTTAGGTGCTTGAATCCCGTTGTTTTGGTTGTATTTGGTGGTTGATTTAGAGCATCTCTAGCAGACCCCGCAAAATGCATATGTGTTTTGCAGTTCGCGGAAAAGGGCGTATGCAGGCCGGCGCGGCCAAGGATAGACTCAGACCCCGCAAAACGGACCCGTAAAAAGGCATATTCACCGAATATGCATTTTTACAGGTTGGCTACGCGGGGTCTGCTCGGGCAGCGCCGTGCCGACCCGCAAACCGAAAACCCCAATAAGGTAAAATGAGTTCAAATTCGGACAAATGATTTCAAATTCAAATGCTAAAACATAGTTCACGCGCGAAATAAAGCATAGTTTTGATAGGACAAACGCAAAAGGACTTGCAAAAGCGACGACCACGTCCGGCATCATCTTGGTCGATCTTCACTCCGCGCCATCGAGTCCATGGAGATCATCGGAGCCACCGAATCCACCTCCGGCGCTTGTGCCAACGCCGGCAGCGAAATCATCGACTGGTGCGCTGAACGCATCGGCGACATTGGCTCCAAACCACCCACCGAATCCACCTCCCGCACTGTAACACGCACTGACCGACACAACCATTCTCCTCTTCCAGATTTCTCTTCTTGCCATATCTTTGCCATTCTTTGGTGAGGTCGTCCATGTCATTGCGGTTCATTGACATGATCTTGTTCTCTTCGGCGAGCAACATGGATGTGGCTTTGTTCTCAGCAGCACGTACTCTTCTCTGCTCAATGGCCACTTTGCGCAGCCCCTCTTTCTTGAGCAACTCCCATTTCTCATGCTTCTCTCGCGCCTTCTTCTCGGCCAATCTTTCTTGATCTCCAACGACTTCAAAAGCATCATCTCATTTGGTTGCACCATGGCATCAATCTTCTCCCTCAAACTCACCGCCGTGCTCTCTCTTGATCTTCTCCCTAGTCTTCTTGTCGCCATCGGGCTTGTTCAAGTTCCTTGGGCCATCATCATCCTCATCTTCATCCATGTTTGTAAGTGAACCTCTCTTCGATGGGGACTCTTTCTCTATCAACGCCCACTTGTCACAATTTTTGAGCAACTCCCAACAATGATCTAGTTTGAAGAATTTGCCTTCCGAAGCCTCCATGTCTTTGTACATATGTTGGGCAATTTTGTCCTGCACAATTTAAACAATGCAATGTTTCATATGATGCAATCATTTTGAATGATGCAATGTGATTCGCACAACTTGAACAAAGGTAAAATGAACTCACATAGTCAGACTCCACGGTTCCACTTGGAGGTGCATTGCGTACTTGCTCCAAGCAAGCTGCCCAACGGCTGCAAATGGGCTTGATCACGTCCCAACGCCTCTTGGAGAGACCGAAGGTGAGTGGAGTCCTATTGGGATACTTTGCCATCATGCGGAAGTATTGATCTTTGATCCTTTGCTAATACCTCTTGGCGGTTTGAGAAGTACCCGTGCATGCGTCAAGAGACCGCACTCCATGCTTGATCAAGATTTGGTCTTCCAAGATCGTGTAGTTCTTTGATCTTTGGCTTTTTCCACTCTTTGCTTGCGATTGCTCATACACCAACTCATCGATCTCCTCCAATTTTTCCTCACCTCCATGATCATCCACACCGCCCTCCGTTTCATTGTACTCAAATGCGGCGAATGGGGCCTCATCGATGTCAACGGTGTTGGTTTCCAACAAGTTCACGAACTCGGCAGTTGCATTGTTCGAACCACCGCTATAGTGAACGGCAAAAAGTCATGAACTAATCACGAAAGCAAAGATTATTTCCATGACCGAAGAGTAAACGGATGACCGAGCCATACCTTGCCACTACTAGGAAAATGCTTATAGATAGAAGTTTACCAGTAGCGTTTGTTTATGACCCCACGCTACTAGTAGTTAGTAGCAAATACTGGCTAGAAAGAGCGCTATCGGTATCGCTTAGCAGCAGCGCTTGTTATCTAACCCCACGCCATCGCTAAGTGTAACACACCACAATATCGATCAATAAATATTAGTAGCGCTTGTCGCCAACCAGCGCTCTTGATAGTTTTGGATCTATAAGCGCTGTTGATATAAACGCGCTCTTGCTTATTTTCTATCTATAACATTTTACCAAGAGCATGTTTTTTAGCCGCTTATAGATAGTGCACTACCAGTAGTAGATATTTTGCAAGCTGCCATAGCAAGCGGCGCATAGGTGACCCGCTGCCATCGCTATGCCCGCCAGCCACCTACCACCTTTCCCTCCTTCCTCCTTTCTTCTTCCTCCTCCTTCCTTTCTCCCCTGCTTCCTTGCACCTTGCTTGTTCCAATGCTCCTCCTCCACCACCCCTCCATTAGAGCCCTCCCTTCCCTCTTCTTTACCCTTCCACCACCCCCTCTTCTTTGCCCCTCCACCACACCCCTCCCTTAGAGCCCGCCCCCCCCTCTTCTTTGCCCTCCACCCCCCTCCTCTTCTTTGCCCTCCACCACCCCCCTCTTCTTTGCCCTCCACCACCACCCCCTCCATTAATGCCCTCCCTCCCTCTTCTTTGCCCTCCACCACCACCCCTTCCATTAATGCCCTCCCTCCCCTCTTCTTTGCCCTCCACCACCCCCTTCCATTAATGCCTTCCCTCTTCTCATCTCCCTCTCCTCTCACTCTCTCCCTAGCTAGCTAGCTAGTTAGAGCTATATATCTATAGAGCTACTAGGTAATTAAGAAGAAAGGTGCTCGATATCCCTCTCGACACATAGGTGAGCAAAAAAAGTGTTTGTGTGGATAGGACCGAAACTATATATATATATATATATATGGGCGATATGAGAATATACCGAATTGTGTGTGTGGCATAATTTGAGTTGCCTACATTGTGTATTTGATGAAACAATGTGGGTGACATGAGTTTCCTATGTTTTGCCGAAATGTCGATTCAATTCCGTTTCGTGAATTTCGGGCATGCAAACTCAATATGTCCTATGTTTAGGGAAGGTCATGCCGAATTTTTGTATGAATTTGATCCATTCATGCATATATACATGGTTATAATATTTGCTCACAAGCAGTGATCATGAAGGTCAATTGGAGGATGGTGGAAAGATACCGCAATCCGCTGCGGATGACATGTATGAAAAAAAGATCAAGGATGTTTTATGTCCGTGTCGAAAATGCAAAGAAGGAGTCGGGCTCGACCCCTTTCGTGGTGGTAAATTCACATGACCTGCTCATGCATGGTTTCATGCATGGCCATACTCGTGGATAAGTGAAGATGATGAGGAGGAGGACGCCGACGGGCAGGAAATAATGACATGGACCACTGCATTTAAGAGATGGCCGATTATGTGCTCGAAGAGGAAGACGACCTCGAAAATGTCGATGGCGAAGAGGCAGTTCAAAGCGGAGAAGACGCGGACACGCCGCCGTCTTCGTCGCTACTAAGTTCAGCCATGCGGGGCCCGCATGTTCGAGACCTGCTTTGCAAGAAGACGACTAGCTACAGAGCTGCTTCAAGAGAGGAGGCCAAACTGGCGCAACTGGAGGTAGACTCGATGACTCCTTTGTATGATGGTTGCAATCCCGAGGTGACCCGCTTGAGTTTCACATTAGAACTTCTAAAGACGAAGGCAAAAAACAAATGGACAGATACAAGCCCTGGATGAGCTTCTCAAGTACCTAAAGAAGGTTCTTCCAGCGGGAAGCTCGTGGTCCTACTACTGTCGAGGAGGCAAAGAAAATCATGTACCCTCTTGATCTACCACATATTAGATATCACACATGCATCAATGATTGCATCATATATCGGAACGAGCACGCGGAAAAAACCATCTGTCCAAAGTGCAATGCTTCACGATATAAAAAGGCCGGAAAGAAAGCTCCACGTAGTTGTATGGTACTTTCCGATCACTCCGCCAGATATCTGGGTATTTCAGAGATCCTAAGGAAGCAAAGCTTATGGGCTGGCATGCGGAGAGGGTGAAGCCAGATGACGGAGATGAGCCAAGTCGAGACACCTCGCAGACAAGTTAGCTGATGGAGAGCATTAAATGCTGAATTTGAATTTTTCGCAAATGATACAAGGAACATCGTGCTTGGCGCTAGTAGTGATGGCATGAATCCATTTGGCAACCAGAACACCAATCATAGCACATGGCCCGTGTTTGAATGGATGTACAACCTCCCCCTTGGTTGTGCATGAAGGAAAAATACATACACATGGCTATGCTTATTCAAGGGCCGAGACAACCGGGAAATGATATAAATCTGTATCTCAGGTTACTGAAAGAGGAGCTACATGATACGTCTCCAACATATCTATAATTTTTGATTGTTCCATGCTATTATATTACCTGTTTTGGATGTTTATGGGCTTTACTTTACACTTTTATATCATTTTGGGGACTAACCTACTAACCGGAGGCCCAGCCCATATTGTTGTTTTTTTGCCTATTTCAGTGTTTCGAAGAAAAGGAATATCAAATGGAGTCCAAACGGAATGAAACCTTCAGGAGAGTTATTTTTGGAACGGAAGCAATCCAGGGACTTGGAGTTCACGTAAGGGAAGCAATGAGGAAGCCACGAGGCAGGGAGGCGCGCCCCCCACCCTCGTGGGCCCCTCGTGGCTCCCTGTATGACTTCTTTCGCCTATATATGTCTATATACCCTAAAAACATCGAGGAGCACAATAGATCGGGAGTTCCGCCACCGCAAGCCTCTCAGAGCTACTAAAACCAATCGGGACCTGTTCCAAAGACTCACGGGAGGGACGATCCCTCACCGGTGGCCATCTTTATCATCCCGGCGCTCTCCATGACGAGGAGGGAGTAGTTCACCCTCGGGGCTGAGGGTATGTACCAGTAGCTATGTGTTTGATCTCTCCCTCTCGTGTTCTTGAGGTGATACGATCTTGATGTATCGCGAGCTTTGCTATTATAGTTGGATCTTATGATGTTTCTCCCCCTCTACTCTCCTGTAATGGATTGAGTTTTTTCTTTGAAGTTATCTTATCGGATTAAGTCTTTAAGGATTTGGTAACACTTGATGTATGTCTTGCGTGGGATACCCGTGGTGACAATGGGGTATTCTATTGATTCACTTGATGTATGTTTTGGTGATCAACTTGCGGGTTCAGTGACCTTGTGAACTTATGCATAGGGGTTGGCACACGTTTTCGTCTTGACTCTCGGTAGAAACTTTGGGGCACTCTTTGAAGTTCTTTGTGTTGGTTGAATAGATGAATCTGAGATTGTGTGATGCATATCGTATAATCATACCCACGGATACTTGAGGTGACATTGGAGTATCTAGGTGACATTAGGGTTTTGGTTGATGTAGGACCTTGAAGTATGTCTAGAGGGGGGTGATTAGACTAATTGACCAATTAAAACTTAACCTTTTCCCAATTTTATAGTTTGGCAGATTTTAGCTATATTAGGACAAGTCAAGCAATCATCACACAATTCAAGCAAGCATGCAAAGAGTATATTGGCAGCGGAAATTAAAGCATGCAACTTGCAAGAAAGTAAGGGGAAGGGTTTAGAGGATTCAAACGCAATTGGAGACACGGATGTTTTTGGCGTGGTTCCGATAGGTGGTGCTATCGTACCTCCACGTTGATGGAGACTTCAACCCACGAAGGGTAAATCTGCGCGAGTCCACGGAGGGCTCTACCCACGAAGGGTCCACAGTAGCAACCTTGTCTATCCCACCATGGTCGCCGCCCACGAAGGACTTGCCTCACTAGCGGTAGATCTTCATGAAGTAGGCGATCTCCTTGCCCTTACAAACTCCTTGGTTCAACTCCACAATCTTGCTCTGAGGCTCCCAAGTGACACCTAGCCAATCTAGGAGACACCACTCTCCAAGAAGTAACAAATGGTGTGTTGATGATGAACTCCTTGCTCTTGTGCTTCAAATGATAGTCTCCCAACACTCAACTCTCTCTCAGAGGTTTTGGATCTGGTGGAAAGAGGGTTTGAGTGGAAAGCAACTTGGGGAAGGCTAGAGATCAAGATTCATATGGTAGGAATGGAATATCTTGGCCTCAACACATGAGTAGGTGGTTCTCTCTCTAAATGGTAAGTTGGAAGTGTAGGTTCAGTCTGATGGCTCTCTCCACGAATGAAGAGGAGGCGGAGGGGTATATATAGCCTCCACACAAAATCTAACTGTTACACACAATTTACCAAACTCGGTGGGACCGAATCAACAAACTCGGTCAGACCGATTTAGTAAACCTAGTGACCGCTAGTGATTTTCGGTGGGACTGACATGCATCTCGGTGAGACCGATATGGTTAGGGTTAGGGCATAACGTCATCTCGGTGAGACCGATTACACAAACTCGGGTGAGACCGATTTTGGTAATTAGCTAACCAGAGAGTTGGTCGTAAACTCGGTGGGACCGATTTGCTCTTTCGGTGAGACCGAAATGTTACAAAAGGAAACAGAGAGTTTACATTGCAATCTCGGTGGGACCGATCGCTCACTTGGTTGGACCAAACGTTACGAAGGGAAACAGAGAGATTGTAACCCCATCTCGGTGAGACCGAGATCCCTATCGGTAAGACCGATTTGCTTAGGGTTTGTGGCAGTGACTATGACTTTTGGAATCGGTGGCGCTGTATAGAAAGAATCGGTGAGACCGCTTTTGGCTTTAGGTTTAGGTCATTTGTGGATGTGGGAAAGTAGTTGAGGGTTTTGGAGCATATCACTAAGCACATGAAGCAAAAGGCTCATTAAGCAACACCTCATCCATTCTTGATAGTATTGGCTTTTCCTATAGACCCAATGTGATCTTGGATCACTAAAATGTAAAATGAAGAGTCTTGAGCTTTTGAGCTTGAGCCAATCCTTTGTCCTTAGTATTTTGAGGGATCCACTTTCATCATCCATGCCATGCCATTCATTGAGCTTTCCTGAAATAATAGTCTTGGAATAGCATTAGTTCAATGAGCTATATGTTGTTATGAATTACCAAAACCACATAGGGATAGTTGCACTTTCAATCTCCCCCTTTTTGGTAATTGATGACAACATATAGATCAAAGCTTCGACAAATGATAATAAGATTTGAATAACATCGTCGCTTTGAGAAGTATGTGATAAGCAAGAGCTCCCCCTAAATTTGTGCATAGTTTTAGATTTGGTTTGGACTGCAAATGCACAATGAATTAGGCTCAGGGGTTACTCTTCCATGTCACATACATCTTGGTGGAGCGCTCAAAATAATAAACAATGAATACATGCACTCATCACCAAGCAAAGTGAGTGATCACATAAGATAGATAGGATAATATCAAGCATGCATAAGTGTAGCTTATGATCAAACACATGATCATCAATGTCTCACAAGCATAGTATCTCAAACAAAAGCAAACAAAGTTTGAAAACCACCAAATAAAGCAAGAGAGAACAAAAGCAACACACTCTCTCTCTCTCTCTCTCGAAGCCTATGATCTATACATTTTTCTCCCCTTTGGCAACAAGTTATCAAAAGTTCATAGAAAATGCATAGTGCTAGATCGACTCTCGTGCTTGATCTTCCGGTGGTGGTGTAGAGATGGCTCCTTGGACGAAGACTTCATTGATGTAAATGGAGCTGGAGCTGATGTAGATGCCGGAGCTGGTGGCCTTGAGGCTGTAGTCTGGTGCAGAAGTTGCTCTTGTGTCGAAATCGCACGGTGATGACCTCTGGGCTCTAGGCACTGGCAAATACATTTGTTGTTGTCTTGCCCTTCCTCTCCTGCATGTCCTCTTGTAGCTCCTCCACTACAGTCTGAATCTCGCCATTACTTTCACATCTAAGTTATAGAACTTTTGTTCTATGATTCTCTCCAAGCTCTCCCGATTTTGAGTGAGGGTGGCCAATCCCTTCTCAATCCTCAAGGTTGATGCTATTAAGTAACCAAGCTGCTCTCGCTTGTTCTTCAAGAAATACTCGAGATGCCTCCTCTTGAGTTGGCATCTTGGCAGCCTTTCTCCTCTTTGCCTTCTCCTTCTTCTCTTGAGCTTGAACTGATTGTGGATCATCTTCATTCATGACAACCTCATTATCCTCAAAGTCTGGATAAAGTGGAAAGTGTTCCTTATCCAACTGATATTTTCCAAAGGCCCATCTTTGAGTTTATCGGTTCTTGAATCGAGGTGCATATCCACAGCTCCTCTTCTGATCTGCTGCAGTCCTCTTGATAGTTTCAATGATCATGCTCATGACTTTAAACTTTTGTGGCACATTAAACACATGCAACATGTTGATGGCATGCCCTCTGATCATGTTAAGGTCACCTGACTTGGGCAACAAGGTGTGCCTCAGAATCCAATTTATGGTTGGCAACCCCGATACAGAGATAGTGAACTGATCCAAACTTGTGAGTTGCTAATGCCTTGTTTGGAATTTCCTTGTACATGTGAGCCATTGAATTGTGATCCTTTTCTTCTTGGCATAGATGTCTAGGTCATCCTCATTCTCCTCTGGGGCATTTATCAGCTTTGCCCATTCTTCAACAGTTGACTGGTACCTTGTACCTTCAGACATCCAAACAATTCTCCCATCTGGGTAAAAATGTGTTGTGGAGTAAAACTGCATGATAATCTCATCATTCCAATTTGTGAGCTTTTGCCCAACAAAATCTACAACTCCACAACTCACAAAGCTGTCCTGCACTCCAGGATAGTGCTCTTCATTCTCCTTCATGTAGGTCCAGTCGACCTACCTCATATCACACACAATGGGCTTCTTGTCCAACAAGATTGTCTCATAGAAATCCTGATGTTCCTTTGTATGGAACCTGTAATCAACAACAATTCTTCTCCTTGAAGCATATGGATCTTCCATCCTCCATTTCCTCAGCCTCGAATCCTTCCCCGATTCTCATGTTCTCAGCCACAGGATGGGCATCATTGTGGTCTGGTATCTTTGGCTTGAGCTTCCTCAGAACTTGTCCTTCTTCATCTTCTTCATCAACCTCAAGCACTGGGGCCTTGTTCTTCTCAGCAGCTGGAATACTCCTAGTATTCCTCTTTGGTGCAGACTTGGCCTTGGGGGCAGCTTTGGGTGCTTCCTTGGGCTTAGATGTGGCAGCCCCTGATCCGATTGCATCACCCATAAGCTTTGGTGCCTTTGGTGCTGGTGCAGCAGGCTCATCCTCTTCCATCATGGAAGGCTTCCCAATTACTCTGGCCATGGTCATCTTGACCCTTTCCTTCCTCTTCTTGCTCTCAAAGAATCGGCTCTTTGGGATCAGGATTTTCAGTGTAGTTGAGTTGATGTTCTGGCCTTAGACATTGGTTGTCTTCCTGCAGTCCTTTTGGTCTTCATGACCCTTTCCTTCTTGAGCACCTCTTTCTTGGAAGTAGCCTCATCTTCCTCAGCCCTGTAATCTTCATCCTCTGAATCTGAATTTCTTTTCCTCCTTTGCCTAGTAGCAGCCTTAGGCAAGTTGCTAGGAGTACTTCGCTCCCTTCATCCGAAGTTGAGGGACTAGTGCCCTCACTCAAGTCTATCTCGCTTCTTGACTGCTCGGTCATTACTTTGATCGTACATACCGCAAAAAGTCGACCAACCTCGTGAAGAGTTTATAGATGAGATAGAAAAGATGAGCATCACAAAATGCAGAGGTTTTTGCAAAAGAATGACTCAAAAGTTCAGTTTTAGTTTTCCACGAAAGCATTTCGGATCCACCAATTTTCAAACTCGGTGATATCAAGCAGTTTTGGAACCTAAATCGATGATCTCTTGCTGGACTGAAGTTTCAGTTCGGTGGCACCGAGACTGCTAGGGTTTCACAAAATCCTCAAATCGGTTGCATCAATTAGTAATTCTCGGTCAGACCGAGAGTCACTAGTGCAATGGCATAAGCCAAATCGGTGAGACCGAGTTTTTCAACTCGGTGGGTCCGAGATGGTTTCGGCAGAAACCTAAACCTAAAAATTCAAATCACAACTAATCTATGAACTACTTTGGCTGGATAGATGAGTTGCAATCGTGGCAAGATTCAATGTGAAAACAATGTGCCAGGAATCAGACATGGATAGCACAAAGATCAAGTCCATACCCTAACTTGGCGGTGGACTTGCTACGACGGCAAAGGCGGGATGAAATTCGCTGACGGCGGCGAAGACCGGTGACAGGAGGTCTTTGGCGGCGAGGAGACGATCCGGAGACCACGATGGCAGAAGCGAGCTGATGCGTGGCGAAGGGTTTGGAGAAATTTCCAAAATTTTGCCCGTGACTATATATAGCCTCGACCGCCGGTGTGACCGAGTGGAACAACTTCGGTGGCACCGAGATGCATAACTTGTGTTCGATAAAGAACTCGGTGAGACCGAAAATTTCAAATCGGTTGCACCGAGATTGAAAACTCAGATCAACTTGATGATCTCGGTAGGACAAAAATGGAAGGATCGGTCAGACCGAGAATCATTATGAGGTTTTGGAAGTTTAAGTCTATGACGAATCGGGGACTCAGTGCTCCTCACATGTAGTGGTTCGAATCGACTTGATCAAATTTTGTGACGTAGCATGAATAGAGTTTGAGACGAGAAAAGCATAGATAGCTAAAGAAGGTTCTTAGGCATTCTTGTCCATCCACTTGGCCAAAAGAGGAAAATCCAAACAAACAAAAACAACAAGTGGATGTCCTTGAATGAGTAAAATATGCACCAACATGCTCACACAATAAGATGGCAATTGAAATATGTGACAACGCATGCACAACCAATTCTATCATCTATCAAACAATTGGCGATGACTAGGTCATCTATATATGAGTATATTGACTTAGGAGTCAAATGAGAACATTTGATCATAGTTCATACTCATCATTTAAGCTCAAGTGGGGTTACCACTTTTACATAATGCATTAATGTGTTCACACCATTAGAGTTGCTTTGACTCAATTCTTAGAGTTAAGCTCCCCTAGATGTGAGATCCCCCTTAGAGGGATGAACTAACCTTGGGTTTTGTCGATGATGACTTCATGTAGGTGTTGAAGATGTAGATGCTCAATGTTGATGTAGATCATTTGGAGCAATCCTTTGGAGTGAGTTGCACTTTCAACTTGCCTACATGGGTTAGTCCCACAAGGAACAAACAAGAATATCCATAGACATAGAGTGATGCACACACAAGATGATATCCATGAAAACATTAGGTTACCTTGTCCCTTGCCTTACCAACATGAGGGTTTGTGACTCCTTGAACTAGTGCAAGATGTGAAAGTTGATTGCACTTGTTCTTGCCAAAATGATATGAGTGAAGAGTGTTGGCGGAGTCACCCTCAAGAACTCTCTAGTTCTTCTTCTTCGGGATCCACATCATCTTGATGGGAATCCTTGGAGTTGTAGTTGTACTTGATGGAGTAGAACTTGACGTAGTCTTGGGGACCCACTCGAACGAGGCTTTAGGTGCTTCTTCAAATGCATCAATCTCTTCTTGAGCTTGTCCTTGCCTTTGTTCTTGTGGTCTTGTGGTGGAAGATCATCTTGAGCTTGTGTCCCCTTGAAGGAAGTAGGATCATACTTCTCTTGTTGAGGAACAAACTTTGTCTTGGGGTATTGATCTTCTTCCCACTCAACTCCATTGGCGTTGAACTTTCGCTCAAAACCAACACCTTGATTCTTCCTAAGGTGCCTTCCTTGCTTGCGTACAATTTCCTCGAATTGCTTACTCCCGGCAAGGCTCTTGTAAACACCTTTCTCTATAATTCCCTTCAATAAACTATTTTCTTGCTCAAGTGTAACTTGGCTAAGAGAATCATTAGTGGAATCAAGAGAACTACTAGAAGCAACAATATTGGATTTGACATTATTATTGTTACTACTAGAGGAAGTATCTTTCTTGTACTTGTTACTAGACTTGACTTGAGGCACGTAAGTAGATAAGAGTAAACGCTTGGCAATGTAAGGAGAACTTTTCTTGCGGAGATCATCATTGATTGCCTTTAAGAACTCATGCTCTTGCTCAAGATTGAGCTTTTCAAAGCGTAACTTCTCATGAGCCCTTAAAAGTTCTCGATGATCTTCGAAGATAGTTTTATGAGCCAACTTAAGAGTGTTTAGTTCTTTAGTTAGAAGCTCAATTTTCTCCTTATCATTGTTATTCGTTTGATTAGCATGATTAATTGATGTTTCATCATAGTATTCATCACTAGAGTTGTCAACAAGTAAATCATCATCACCTAGCAAGTCATCTTCATCACTATTAAAATCAACATACTCGGGATGTGTTACCTTTGGACCTTTGGCCATGAAGCATCTTCCAATTCCTTCATTTGGTGAATCAAATATGTCGTAGGAGTTGGTTGACACAAGTGCTAGACCGGCAACACCTTCATCTTGAGTATATTCATAGTCGGAGTGATAGCTTCTCTCGGAGTGATTGTCGGAGTCGGAGGCGGAAACCCATTCACCAACATCAGCTTGATGTCTTCGTTTTGTGTAGCTCCTTGATGACTTGTCCTTCCTTTCCAATCCTTGCTTCTCCGTGAGGGTCTTCGTTCATAACGATCATCTCTACTCCTCCTCTCTCTCGGTGGTGATTCTTCTCTTTTGCTTCTTCTTTTTGGAGAATCTTCTCTTCTTTTGTAGGGTGCCGTACACTCATTGGAGTAGTGTCCGAGTCTCCCACAATTGTAGCAATTGCGCTCTCGACTAGAAGATCTCTTGTCATTGTAAGACCTTGACTTGGAGCTTCTTTCTTTGCTTCTACTCTTGTAGAATTTGTTGAAGTTCTTCACCATTAAGCTCCATTCTTCATTGAAGGTTGGTTTCTCACTTGATGATGTGGGAGCTTCACTTGAGGCTTTGTAAGCACCACTTGACTTGTTGTGAAGTTCCTCCTTATCCTTGAGTGACATCTCATGAGCAACAATCCTTCCAATGACTTCCGCTATTTGAGATCTTTGTAGTTTGGCATCATTTGGATCAATGTGCACACGGTATCATACTTTCCATCCAATGCTCTTAGGATCTTCTTGATGATGAATTTGTCGGTCATCTCTTCACTCCCTAAGCCGCAATCTCATTTGTTATAAGAGCAAGCCTAGAGTACATTTCAGAGACACCTTCACCATCCTTCATTTTGAACTTGTCAAGCTGACTTTGGAGCACATCCAACTTGGATTCCTTGACGGACTCGGTACCTTCGTGCATATCAATCAAAGTATCCCATATTTCCTTTGCATTCTCAAGACGGCTGATTTTGTTGAATTCTTCAGGGCGCAATCCGTTGAAGATGATGTCACATGCTTGAGCGTTGTATTGTAGCATCTTCAATTATTCCGCATTAGCTTCACGGTTCGGTTCTCTCCCATCGAAGAATTCACCTTGCAAGCCAATACAAATAATTGCCAAACGCAAGGGGTTATGTCCAAGAATATGCATTTTCATCTTATGCTTCCAACTAGCAAAATTAGTACCATCAAAGTAAGGACCTCTCGGTGATAATTTCCCTGCTAGACGCCATACTCTCCTAGGTTGTGAAACCAAGGCTATGACCACCAAAAGCTATGGAAATCAAAGCAAATGGAGACCAAAGCTCTGATACCACTTGTAGGACCTTGAAGTATGTCTAGAGGGGGTGATTAGACTACTTGACCAATTAAAAACTTAACCTTTTCCCAATTTTATAGTTTGGCAGATTTTAGCTATATTAGGACAAGTCAAGCAATCATCACACAATTCAAGCAAGCATGGAAAGAGTATATTGGCAGCGGAAATTAAAGCATGCAACTTGCAAGAAAGTAAGGGAAGGGTTTAGAGGATTCAAACGCAATTGGAGACACGGATGTTTTTGGCGTGGTTCCGAGTAGGTGGTGCTATCGTACCTCCACGTTGATGGAGACTTCAACCCACGAAGGGTAGCAGTTGCTGTGAGTCCACGGAGGGCCCCACCCACGAAGGGTCCACGAAGTAGCAACCTTGTCTATCCCACCATGGCCGTAAGCCCACGAAGGACTTGCCTCACTATCGGTAGATCTTCACGAAGTAGGCGATCTCCTTGCCCTTACAAACTCCTTGGTTCAACTACACAATCTTGTCTGAGGCTCCCAAGTGACACATAGCCAATCTAGGAGACACCACTCTCCAAGAAGTAACAAATGGTGTGTTGATGATGAACTCCTTGCTCTTGTGCTTCAAATGATAGTCTCCCCAACACTCAACTCTCTCTCATAGGTTTTGGATCTGGTTGAAAGAGGGTTTGAGTGGAAAGCAACTTGGGGAAGGCTAGAGATCAAGATTCATATGGTAGGAATGGAATATCTTGGCCTCAACACATGAGTAGGTGGTTCTCTCTCGTAAATGGTAAGTTGGAAGTGTAGGTTCGGTCGATGGCTCTCTCCACGAATGAAGAGGAGGTGGAGGGTATATATAGCCTCCACACAAAATCTAACTGTTACACACAATTTACCAAACTCGGTGGGACCGAATCAACAAACTCGGTCGAGGACCGATTTAGTAAACCTAGTGACCTCTAGTGATTTTCGGTGGGACTGACATGCATCTCGGTGAGACCGATATGGTTAGGGTTAGGGCATAACGTAATCTCGGTGAGACCGATTACACAAACCCGATGAGACCGATTTTCGTAATTAGCTAACCAGAGAGTTGGTCAGGTAAACTCGGTGGGACCGATTTGCTCTTTTCGGTGAGACCGAAATGTTACAAAAAGGAAACAGAGAGTTTACATTGCAATCTCGGTGGGACCGATCGCTCACTTCGGTTGGACCGAAGCGTTCTGAAGGGAAAGCAGAGATTGCAACCCCATCTCGGTGAGACCGAGATCCCTATCGGTAAGACCGATTTGCTTAGGGTTTGTGGCAGTGGCTATGACTTTTGGAATCGGTGGCTCCGGATAGAAAGAATCGGTGAGAACGATTTTGGCTTTAGGTTTAGGTCATTTGTGGATGTGGGAAAGTAGTTGAGGGTTTTGGAGCATATCACTAAGCACATGAAGCAAAAGGCTCATTAAGCAACACCTCATCCCTTCTTGATAGTATTGGCTTTTCCTATAGACTCAATGTGATCTTGGATCACTAAAATGTAAAATGAAGAGTCTTGAGCTTTTGAGCTTGAGCCAATCCTTTGTCCTTAGTATTTTGAGGGATCCACTTTCATCATCCATGCCATGCCATTCATTGAGCTTTCCTGAAATAATAGTCTTGGAATAGCATTAGCTCAATGAGCTATATGTTGTTATGAATCACCAAAACCACCTAGGGATAGTTGCACTTTCAGTTGATTTGTGTCTTAAGGTGTTATTCTAGTACTAACTCTATGATAGATCGAGCGGAAAGAATAGCTTCATGTTATTTTACTACGGACTCTTGAATAGATCGATCGTAGAAAGGATAACTTTGAGGTGGTTTCGTACCTACAATAATCTCTTCGTTTGTTCTCCATTATTAGTGACTTTGGAGTGACTCTTTGTTGCATGTTGAGGGATAGTTATATGATCCGGTTATGTTATTATTGTTGAGAGAACTTGCACTAGTGAAAGTATGAACCCTAGGCCTTGTTTCCTAGCATTGCAATACCGTTTACGCTCACTTTTACCACTTGTTACCTTGCTGTTTTTATATTTTTAGATTACAAATACTCATATCTACCATCCATATTGCACTTGTATAACCATCTCTTGGCCAAACTAGTGCACCTATACAATTTACCATTGTATTGGTTGTGTTGGGGCCACAAGAGACTCTTTGTTATTTGGTTGCAGGGTTGTTTGGGAGAGACCATCTTCGTCCTACGCCTCCCGTGGATATATAAACCTTAGGTCATCCACTTGAGGGAAATTTTCTACTGTCCTACAAACCTCTGCACTTGGAGGCCCAACAACGTCTACAAGAAGAAGGTTGTGTAGTAGACATCATGCTCTTTTCTGGCGCCGTTGCCGGGGAGGTGATTGCTTGAAGGTATATCTTTAGATCTTTCATTAGAATCTTTTTGTTTCTTGTTTTATCACTAGTTTAGTTTGTAAAAGAAAACTACAAAAAAATGGAATTGAGTTTGCCTCATACGCTTCATCTTTTTAATATCTTTCGTAAGTATGATGAAAAGGAAAATTGTGCTCAAGTGCTAGAAGAAGAAGTCTATAAAATGTTTGGTACTAACTCTTTGAATGATGGGCATGATTGCAATGTTGTTAGTATGAACTCTTTCAATATCCATAGTACTAATGATGATTGCACTAGTTATGATGAAAATATCTCCTATAAGCATGTCAATTTTTGTGAAGTGCATTGGGTTTGCGAGTACACACCAAATAGAGAAGATAAATATTGCAAGAGGCATACGCATTTAGAAACTAAATGGTTGCAAGAAAGGCTAGATAAGAGTGCTGAAAATTTAAAATTCCTTTGCCGTACTTGTGAACTTTCCAATGAACGTGGTCATCACATCTCCGATGCAAATTGTTTCATGATCGAATCGTGTCCAAGAATTGTGATGATTTGTTTTCCCTTGCACATCATAATGAACTTAGTTTGCTTTTGGGTTATGAAGAAATGAAACATTTAATTAAGGACCTTCCAGAATTTGCCCATAAGAAATTCCTTGATATTGATCTAGGGGAGATCTATATGTATTGTGCGGTGAATTGCATTGAAAATCCTTATATTGCCAATTACATAAAAAATAAAGCAAATAGAAGATGAGGATAATACTAACGAAGGAAGAGACTTTAATATCCTCCTATTATTTCTTATGATGAATTAGGTAACGAGGAGGAGCCTTCTATTCAACCAATCTCATTAATAAGGAGCTCCAAAAGAGGGTTAAACCCACACATGATGTGAAGAAGAAAAGGAAAAGAAGGAGAAGCAAAGGTAGAAAGGTATCCTCCCAAATGATGTTGCTCCTATTACTCATTGTGATGATGATAATTGCTATACTATTAGTGCTATCCATACTATTAATGATGAGAGTGATTATGCTTATGATATGAAAAGGCCCAAGCTTGGGGATGCTATGTTTGATGAGAATGACATGTTTGAGAATATATTTGCTGCAATTAATGTTTGTACCAAGCTTGGGGATGCTACGTTTAATGAATATGATATTTTTAGCCTCCCAAGTTTTGATATGCAAAGTTGTTATGATGATAGCATGCCTCCTATTTATGATGGTTATATTGATGAAAGTGGGTTTGGAAGAGTGTCAACTTTAGGAAGTAATGATCCCACTATTTTGGAGGATGTTGAATCTTATTGTGATGCATATGAAAGTGGATTTGGAGAGGTCATGACTTTATTTAGTGATGATTCCACTATCTTGGAAGAGGTTTCAATCGATTATGATGAGAACAAAGTTGCTACTTATGATGATTATTGTGATGAAACTTATGCTATAAAAAGTAGTGATGGTTATATTTATAAAACTTGTCATGATTATGATTACCCTTTTTCTGAACATTGCTCTTTTAATGTGGAAACAATCTATAGTATTCGAGTCTCCTATGATACTCCCACTATTCCGAATGAGAATAAATTTGCTTATGTGGAGAGTAGTAAACTTCCTATGCAAGTAGATCATGAAAAGAATGCTTTAGGTGCTGGTTATATTGTTGAATTCATTCATGATTCTACTGAAAATTATTATGAGGGAGGAACATATGCTTGTAGGAATTGCAATAATATCAAGTTTCCTCTCTATGTGCTTAAAATTTTGAAGCTATGCTTGTTTTGCCTTCCTATGCTAGTTGATTATTGTTCCCATAAGTTGTTTGCTCACAAAATCCCTATGCATAGGAAGTGGGTTAGACTTAAATGTGCTAGTCATATGCTTCATGATGCTCTCGTTATGTTTCAATTCTTATCTTTTATGTGAGCATCATTGTCATCATCATGCCTAGCAAGAAAGGCATTAAAGAAAAGTGCTTGTTGGAAGACAACCCAATATTTACCTCTACTGTTTTTGTGTGTCCACATGATTATGCTACTTTAGTAATCATGTTTTATAGCTTTTGTCTCAATAAAGTGCCAAGTAAGACCTTTAGGATGGCTTACGGAGATAGTTGTGTTGATCCTGCTGAAAATCAGAAACTTTTGCACCCAGTAAATTAGTTTTGTTAATTCACAGAAAAGTGCTTTTGATCTGATTCCTTTTTCTCTGGATTGGTACACAAATTTCTCAGGTCTTCCTAATTTGCTAGGATTTTTGGAGTTTCATAAGTATACGTTTGATACATATTACTACAGACTATTCTGTTTTTGACAGATTCTGTTTTCTATGTGTTGTTTGCTTATTTTGATGAATCTATGAGTAGTACCGGAGGGTATGAACCATAGAGAAGTTGGAATACAGTAGATATTACACCAATATGAATTTGGAATGAGTTCTAACAGTACCTAAGCGGTGATTTATTTTTTTATACTAGCAGAGCTTACGAAGTTTTCTGTTGAGTTTTGTGTTGTGAAGTTTTCAAGTTTTGGGTAAAGATTCGATGGACTATGGAATAAGGAGTGGCAAGAGCCTAAGCTTGGGGATGCCCAAGGCACCCCAAGGTAATATTCAAGGACAACCAAGAGCCTAAGCTTGGGGATGCCGGAAGGCATCCCTCTTTAAATCTTCGTCTATCGGTAACTTTACTTGGAGCTATATTTTTATTCACCACATGATATGTGTTTTGCTTGGAGCGTCATTTTGTTTTATTTTGCTTTGCTTGCTGTTTGAATAAAGTACTTAATATCAGAAATTCTTAAATGTTAGAGTGTCTTCACATAGTTGCACAAATATTTGACTACTCATTGATCTTCACTTATATCTTTTGGAGTAGTTTGTCATTTGCTCTAGTGCTTCACTTATATATTTTTTTAGAGCACGACGGTGGTTTTATTTTGTAGAAATAGATGAACTCTCATGCTTCACTTATATTATTTTGAGAGTATTTTAGAACAACATGATATTTGTTATGGTTATAAAATTGGTCCTAGAATGGTGGGCATCCAAGTTGGGTATAATAAAAACTATCATAGGAAGTGAATTCGATGCTATGATCAATTTGATGCTTTATAATTGTTTTGAGATATAGAGGTGGTGATATTAGAGTCATGCTAGTTGGGTAATTGTGAATTTAAAGAATACTTGTGTTGAAGTTGGCAAGTCCCGTAGCATACACGTAATGTAACAGTTGTGTACCAAATTTGAAACATGAGGTGTTCTTAGATTGTCATCCTTATGAGTGGCGGTCGGGGACGAGCGATGGTCTTTTCCTACCAATCTATCCTCCTAGGAGCATGCGCGTAGTTCTTGGTTTTTGATGACTTGTAGATTTTTGCAATAAGTATATGAGTTCTTTATGACTAATGTTGAGTCCATGGATTACTCGACTCTTACCCTTCCATCATTGCTAGCCTCTTCGGTACCGTGCATTGCCCTTTCTCACCTTGAGAGTTGGTGCAAACTTCGCCGGTGCATCCAAACCCCATGATACAATACGCTCTATCACACATAAACCTCCTTATAACTTCCTCAAAACAGCCACCATACCTACCTATTATGGCATTTCCATAGCCATTCCGAGATATATTGTCATGCAACTTTCCACTGTTCCGTTCATCATGACACGTTTCACCATTGTCATATTGCCTTGCATAATCATGTAGTTGACATCGTATTGTGGCAAAGCCACCTTCATAATTTTTCATACATGTCACTCTTGATTCAGTGCCCATCCCAGACAATCACCGGAGGCATTCATATAGAGTCATATCTTGTTCTAGTTTTGAGTTGTAACTCATGAGTTGTAAATAGAAGTGTGATGATCATATTATTAGAGCATTGTCCCTTATAAAAAAAAGAAAGGCCAAATAAAAAAAAGAACAAGAAAGGCCAAAAAAAAGGGAAGCCCCCCAAAAAAGGGGGGACAATGTTACTATCTTTTTCCACACTTGTGCTTCAAAGTAGCACCATGTTCTTCATATAGAGAGTCTCATTTGTTGTCACTTTCATATACTAGTGAGAATTTTTTATTATAGAACTTGGCTTGTATATTCCAACGATGGGCTTCCTCAAAATGCCCTAGGTCTTCGTAAGCAACCAAGTTGGATGCACACCCACTAGTTTCTTTTGTTAAGCTTTCATACATTTATAGCTCTAGTGCATCCGTTGCATGGCAATCCCTACTCCTCATGTTGACATCAATTGATGGGCATCTCCATAGCCCGTTGATTAGCCTCGTTAACATGAGACTTTCTTCTTTTTTGTCTTCCACACACAACCTCCATCATCATATTCTATTTCACCCATAGTGCTATATCCATGGCTCACGCTCATGTATTGCGTGAAAGTTGAAAAAAGTTTGAGATTACTAAAGTATGAAACAATTGCTTGGCTTGTCATCGGGGTTGTGCAAGATGAGAGCATTCTTGTGTGACGAAAATGGAGCATGACCAAAATATATGATTTTGTAGGGATGAACTTTCTTTAGCCATGTTATTTTGAAAAGACATGATTGCTTTGTTAGTATGCTTGAAGTATTACTATTTCTTATGTCAATATGAACTTCTATTTTGAATCATTTGGATCTGAAAACTCATGCCACAATAAAGAAAATTACATTAAGGATTATGCTAGGTAGCATTCCACATCAAAATCCTATTTTTATCATTTACCTACTCGAGGACGGCGGAATTAAGCTTGGGGATGCTTGATACGTCTCAAACGTATCTATAATTTTTGATTGTTCCATGCTATTATATTACCTGTTTTGGATGTTTATGGGCTTTACTTTACACTTTTATATCATTTTTGGGACTAACCTACTAACGGGAGGCCCAGCCCATATTGCTGTTTTTTTTGCCTATTTCAGTGTTTCAAAGAAAAGGAATATCAAACGGAGTCCAAAGCGGAATGAAACCTTGGAGAGTTATTTTTAGAACGGAGGCAATCCAGGAGACTTGGAGTGCACGTAAGGGAAGCAATGAGGAAGCCACGAGGCAGGGAGGCGCGCCCTACCCCCCTGGGCGCGCCCCCACCCTCGTGGCTCCCCTGACCGACTTATTTCGCCTATATATGTCCATATACCCTAAAAACATCGAGGAGCACAGTAGATCAGGAGTTCCGCCGCCACAAGCCTCTGTAGACACTAAAAACCAATCGGGACCCTGTTCCGGCACCCTGCCGGAGGGAGGATCCCTCACCGGTGGCCATCTTCGTCATCCCAGCACTCTCCATGACAAGGAGGGAGTAGTTCACCCTCGGGGCTGAGGGTATGTACCAGTAGCTATGTGTTTGATCTCTCTCTCTCTCTCTCTCTCGTGTGCTTGAGGTGATACGATCTTGATGTATCGCGAGCTTTGCTATTATAGTTGGATCTTATGATGTTTCTCCCCCTCTACTCTCTAGTAATGGATTGAGTTTTCCCTTTGAAGTTATCGTATCGGATTAAGTCTTTAAGGATTTGATAACACTTGATGTATGTCTTGCGTGGGATACCCGTGATGACAATGGGGTATTCTATTGATTCACTTGATGTATGTTTTGGTGATCAACTTGCGGTTTCAATGACCTTGTAAACTTATTCATAGGGGTTGGCACACGTTTTCGTCTTGACTCTCCGGTAGAAACTTTGGGGCACTCTTTGAAGTTCTTTGTGTTGGTTGAATAGATGAATCTGAGATTGTGTGATGCATATCGTATAATCATACCCATGGATACTTGAGGTGACATTGGAGTATCTAGGTGACATTAAGGTTTTGGTTGATTTGTGACTTAAGGTGTTATTCTAGTACGAACTCTATGATAGATCGAACGGAAAGAATAGCTTCATGTTATTTTACTACGGACTCTTGAATAGATCGATCAGAAAGGATAACTTTGAGGTGGTTTCGTACCCTAAAATAACCTCTTCGTTTGTTCTCCGCTATTAGTGACTTTGGAGTGACTCTTTGTTGCATGTTGAGGGATAGTTATATGATCCAGTTATGTTATTATTGTTGAGAGAACTTGCACTAGTGAAAGTATGAACCCTAGGCCTTGTTTCCTAGCATTGAAATACCGTTTACGCTCACTTTTACCACTTGTTACCTTGTTGTTTTTATGTTTTCATATTACAAATACTCATATCTACCGTCCATATTGCACTTGTATCACCATCTCTTCGCCGAACTAGTGCACCTATACAATTTACCATTGTATTGGGTGTGTCGGGGACACAAGAGACTCTTTGTTATTTGGTTGCAGGGTTGTTTGAGAGAGACCATCTTCATCCTACGCCTCCCAGAGATTGATAAACCTTAGGTCATCCACTTGAGGGAAATTTTCTAGTGTCCTACAAACCTCTGCACTTGGATGCCCAACAACGTCTACAAGAAGAAGGTTGTGTAGTAGATATCACTACATACCTTATGGAAAACGCCGGCCAAGACATGGGATGCAAGCAAAGGAGAGTAGTTCTAGATGAGAACCACGCCGATCACGACGGTGCAGGACTATCTCGGTTACGGCTATCTCTCCGGCCAGGTGTGCCACGAATATTGCGGATGCACGAGGTGCATGGATGATACAACTTCTCTGGCAATGTTAGTTCTAGCAGCCAGCTGCCTTCGACCAAGGTTGACAGTGTACCGATAAAACATGCGCCATTAATCCATGTCTTGGGAGAGCCAATGGTACCGGTGATGTCTACTACCCAACCTTCTTCTTGTAGACGTTGTTGGGCCTGCAAGTGCACAAGTTTGTAGGTCAGTAGCAAATTTCCCTCAAGTGGATGACCTAAGGTTTATAAATCCGTGAGGCGTGGGATGAAGATGGTCTCTCTCAAACAACCCTGCAACCAAATAACAAAGAGTCTCTTGTGTCCCCAACACACCCAATACAATGGTAAATTGTATATGTGCACTAGTTCGGCGAAGAGATGATGATACAAGTGCAATATGGATAGTAGATATAGGTTTTTCTAATCTGAAAATATAAAAATAGCAAGGTAACTAATGATAAGAGTGAGCGTAAACGGTATTGCAATGATAGGAAACAAGGCCTAGGGTTCATACTTTCACTAGTGCAAGTTCTCTCAACAATAATAACATAGATAGATCATATAACAATCCCTCAACATGCAACAAAGAGTCACTCCAAAGCCACTAATAGCGGAGAACAAACATAGAGATTATGGTAGGGTGCGAAACCACCTCAAAGTTATTCTTTCTGGATCGATCTATTAAAGAGTTCGTACTAGAATAACACCTTAAGAGACAAATCAACCAAAACCCTAATGTCACCTAGATACTCCATTGTCACCTCAAGCATCCGTGGGCATGATTATACGATATGCATCACACAATCTCAGATTCATCCAACCAACACAAAGTACTTGAAAGAGTGCCCCAAAGTTTCTACCGGAGAGTCAAGAAAACGTGCCAACCCCTATGCATAGGTTCATGGGCGGAACCCGCAAGTTGGTCACCAAAACATACATCAAGTGGCACGTGATATCCCATTGTCACCACAGATAAACCCGGCAAGACATACATCCAGTGTTCTCAAATTAAGACTCAATCTGATAAGATAACTTCAATAGGGATACTCAATTCATCACAAGTGAGTAGAGGGGGAGAAACATGATAAGATCCAACTATAATAGCAAAGCTCGCGATACATCAAGATCGTGCCATAGAGAACATGAGAGAGAGAGAGATCAAACACATAGCTACTGGTACATACCCTCAGCCCCGAGGGTGAACTACTCCTCCTCGTCATGGATAGCGCCGGATGATGAAGATGGCCACCGGTGATGGGTTCCTCCTACTGGGTGCCGAACAGACTCTGAGAGGTTTTGGTGGCTACAGAGGCTTATGTATGAACTCCCGATCTATCTTGATATTCGATGGTTTTAGGGTACGTGAGGTTATATAGGCGAAAGAAGTCGATCGGGTGCTCAAGGGGTCCACGAGAAAGGGGCGCGCAGAGGGGGGCCCCTCATCTCCTGGGCTCCTCGAGTATCTTCGACTTGACCTCCAAGTCTCGGGATGATAATCTTCCAAAAATCACGTTGCCGAAGGTTTCATTCCGTTTGGACTCCGTTTGATATTCCTTTTCTTCGAAATACTGAAACAAGCAATAAAAAAGCAATATGGGCTGGGCCACCGGTTAGTAGGTTAGTCCCAAAAATGATATAAATGTGTAAAATAAAGCCTGTAATCATTCAAAACACATAGTAATATAGCATGAATGCTTCATAAATTATAGATACGTTGGAGACGTATCAGCATCCCCAAGCTTAATTCCTACTCGTCCTCGAGTAGGTAAATGATAAAGAAAAATTTATGAAGTGTGAATGCTAGAAGGTGCACAAGTTTGATCAATGATAATTTCAATCACCTTTTCTAGCATGATAATATGTCATAACAGTAGTTCATCTCATAAAACTTGTCACGATAAAGTAACAAGCAATTCACATGTCAAAGCATAGACCATAAACTTTCTTAAAAACTAGCAAACTTCATTCTTAGTCATTCAAACAATTGCAATTCATCTTATTTTCAGGAATATCAAACTCCACATACTCAACTTTCATATAGTCTTCTGCAATTGCTAACACTCACGCAATACTAATGGTTATGGAGTTTCAATGGATTAATCGAGAAAGATAGGGGCTTATAGTGTTGCCTCCCAACGTATTCACCTTTGGGTGATGTCAACAATAATAGTTCATGCTAACTTACATCCAATTGGATATATATATCAGGATCACCCCAACACAAAGTGCTTGCCAAAGGATAAAATGAAAAGGAAAGGTGAAGATCACCTTGACTCTTGCATAAAAGTAAAAGACATAAAGTAAAAGATAGGCCCTTGAGAGAGGGAAGCAGAGGTTGTCATGCGCTTTTAGGGTTGGATACACAAAATCTTAATGCGAAAGAACGTCACTTTTTATATTGCCCCTTGTATATGGACCTTTATTATGCAGTCCGTCGCTTTTATTGCTTCCATAACAAGTTCGTACAAAGCTTATTTTCTTCGCACTAATAAGTCATGCATATTTAGAGAGCAATTTTTATTGCTTGCACCGATGACAACTTACTTGAAGGATCTTACTCAATCCATAGGTAGATATGGTGGACTCTCATGGCAAAACTGGGTTTAAGGATATTTAGAAGCACAACTAGTATCTACTTGGTGCAAGGAATTTTGGCTAGCATGAGGGGGAAAGGCAAGCTCAACATGTTTGAATGATCCATGACAATATACTTTAACTGAGATGTCGGAAAACATAAACCATTACGTTGTCTTCCTTGTCCAACATCAACTCTTTAGCATGTCATACTTAATGAGTGCTCCCAATTATAAAAGATGTCTAGGATAGTGTATTTATATGTGAAATCTCTCTTCCTTCAATATTCTTTCATGAATTGTTCAAATGACCAATACAATGCTTGCTATCCTTCAATAAATTTACAACCTCTACTTCTTAGATGTGAAGTCATTACTCCACATGGGATAAGCAAATGAGACATATATAATTTCAGATTTATGACAATCAACTCATTCAACCATTTACTCATAGGATATAAGTGAAGCACATGAGTAAATGACAAACTACTCCAAAAAGATATAAGTGAAGATCAATGAGTAGCTAAATAATTATGTAACTATGTAAAGACTCTCCCTCAATAAAGAATTTCAGATCTTGGTATTGTATTCAAACATCAAGCAAAACAAAATAAAATTACATTTCAAGGATAGCACAACTCATGTGAAGAAGCAAAAACTTAGGCTCAACCGATACTAACCGATAGTTGTTGAAGAAGAAAGGTGGGATGCCTACCGGGGCATCCCCAAGCTTAGATGCTTGAGACTTCTTGAAATATTATCTTGGGGTGCCTTGGGCATCCCCAAGCTTGAACTTTGTGTCTCCTTAATTCCTCTTATATCTCGGTTTCTCTTTTTATCAAAAGCTTCATCCATAACGAACTCAACAAGAACTCGTGAGATAGGTTAGTATAAACCAATGCAAAACCTTATCATCTTCTACTGTAACAAATCACTTAAATTATTATTCAACATTGTATACTAAATGCCTCTGCATATTTAATACTCCTATCCTCAAATAGAATCATTAAACAAGCAAACATATGCAAACAATGCAAACATAACAGCAATCTGTCAAAACAGTACAATCTGTAAAGAATGCAAGAGTATCAGCACTTCACTAACTCCAAAAATTATTAAATAAAATTCCCACTGTAGTAAATTTATCAGAGCTCATTATGCAAAAGGTTTCATCATTATATCATTCTCTGACTTTTCTAGGGAATTTTTGCAACAGCGGTAAACTTTCTGTTTTCAAACAGCAACATGTATACTAGCAAAATAAGCATGGCAAAGGCTATCCTTGACTTTTTTTATTGAAACTAAAGATTCAAAACATTATTCTAAATAACAACAAGCAAATACTAACAAAAGAAAATGACGCCCCAAGCAAAACACATATCATGTGGCGAATAAAAATATAGCTCCAAGTAAAGTTACCGATGAAGAAAGACGAAGGAGGGGATGCCTTCCGGGGCATCCCCAAGCTTAGGCTCTTGGTTGTCCTTGAATATTACCTTGGGGTGCCATGGGAATCCCCAAGCTTAGGCTCTTGCCACTCCTTATTCCATAGTCCATCAAATTTTTACCCAAAACTTGAAAACTCCACAACCACGAAACTCAGCGAGAAAACTTCGTAGCTCCGTTAGTATAAGAAAATAAAACAACCACTTAGGTACTGTATTGAACTCATTCTAAATTCATATTGGTGTAATATCTACTGTACTCCAACTTATCTATGGTTCATACCCTTCGATACCACTCATAGATTCATCAAAATAAGCAAACAACACATAGAAAACAGAATCTGTCAAAAACAGAACAGTCTGTAGTAATCTGTATCAAACGTATACTTCTGGAACTCCAAAAATTCTACCAAATTAGGACGACCTGAGAAATTTGTGTACCAATCCGGAACAAAAAGAATCAGGTCATAAGCACATTTCTGTGAATTAACAAAACTAATTTACTGGGTGCAAAAGTTTCTGATTCTCAGCAGGATCAACACAACTATCACCGTAAGCTATCCTAAAGGTCTACTTGGCACTTTATTGAAACAAAAGATATAAAACATGATTAATACAGTAGCATAATCATGTGGACACACAAAAACAGTAAGCATAAATATTGGGTTGTCTCCCAACAAGCGCTTTTCTTTAATGCCTTTCTAGCTAGGCATGATGATGGCAATGATGCTCACATAAAAGATAAGAATTGAAACATAACGGGAGCATCATGAAGCATATGACTAGCACATTTAAGTATAACCCACTTCCTATGCATATGGATTTTGTGAGCAAACAACTTATGGGAACAATAATCAACTAGGATAGGAAGGTAACACAAGCATAGCTTCAAGATTTTAAGCACATAGAGAGGAAACTTGATATTATTGCAATTCCTACAAGCATATATTCCTCACTCATAATAATTTTCAGTAGCATCATCAATAAATTCAACAATATAACCAGCACCTAAAGCATTCTTTTCATGATCTACAAGCATAGAATTTTACTACTCTCCACATAAGCAAAATTCTTCTCATTCAAATAGTGGGAGTGTCATAAGAGACTTGAACACTAAAAATTGTTTCGAAATTAAAAGAGTAATGTTCAGAAAAAGGGTAATCATAATCATGACAAGTTTTATAAATATAATCATCACTACTTTTTATAGCATAAGTTTCATCACAATAATCATCGTAAGTAGCAACTTCGTTCTCATCATAATCGATTGAAACCTCTCCCAAGATAGTGGAATCACTAAATAAAGTTGACACTCTTCCAAATCCACTTTCATATTCATCACAATAAAATTCAACATCCTCCAAAATAGTGGGATCACTACTTCCTAAAGTTGACACTCTTCCAAACCCACTTTCATCAATATAATCATCATAGGTAGGAGGCATGCTATCATCATAACAACTTTGCATATCAAAACTTGGGATGCTAAAAATATCATCTTCATTAACCATAGCATCCCCAAGCTTGGGACAAACATTAATTCCAGCAAATATATTCTCAAATAATACATCCCCATCAAACATAGCTTCCCCAAGGTTGGGCTCTTTCATATCATAAGCAAAATTACTCTCATCATTAAAGATATGGATAGCACCAATAGTAAAGCAATTATCATCATCACAATGAGTAGTAGGAGCAACATCATTTGGGAGGGATACCTTTCTACCTTTGTTGCTCCTTCTTTTCTTTTTATTCTTCATATTATGTGTGGGTTCAACCTTCCTCTTTGAGCTCCTTATTGATGAGATTGGTTGAATAGAAAGCTCCTCCTTGTTACCTGATTCATCATGAGAAATAATAGGAGGATATTGGGAAGTCTCTTCCCTTTCATTAGTATTCTCATCGTCTTCTATTTGCTTTCTTTTCTTTAGGTTAATTGGCAATATAAGGATTTTCAATGCAATTCTCCGCACAAAACATATAAATCTTTTCTAGATCAATATCAAGGAAATGCTCGAGATTAAATTCTAGAATACCTTCAGTTATACTTTCATTTCTTCATACCCCAAAAGCAAACTAAGTTCATTATAATGTGCAAGGGAAATCAAATCATCAAATTTTTTGGACACGATTCGGTCATGAAACAATTTGCATTGGAGATGTAAATGACCACGTTCATTGCAAAGTTCACAAGTACGGCAACGGAATTTTAAATTTTCAGCACTCACACCTAGCCTTTCTTGCAACCATTTAGTTTCTAAATGCTTATGCCTCTTGCAATATATATCTTCTCTATTTGGTGTGTTCATGCAAACATGCACTCCACAAAAGTTGAAATCCTCATAAGAGATATTTTCATCATAACTAGTGCCATCATCATTAGTACTATGGATATTCAAAGAGTTCATACTAACAACATTGCAATCATGCTCATCATTCAAAGATTTAGTACCAAGCATTTTAATGCATTCTTCTTCTAGCACTTGAGCACAATTTTCCTTTCCATCAAACTAACGAAAGATATTAAAAAGATGAAGCGTATGAGACAAGCTTAACTCCATTTTTTTGTAGTTTTCTTTTATAAACTAAACTAGTGATAAAACAAGAAACAAAAAGATTTGATTGCAAGATCTAAAGATATACCTTCAAGCACTCACCTCCCCAAAGAACGGTACCGAGAAAAAGAGCTTGATGTCTACTACACAACCTTCTTCTTGTAGACGTTGTTGGGCCTGCAAGTGCACAGGTTTGTAGGACATGACAAATTTCCCTCAAGTGGATGACCTAAGGTTTATCAATCCGTGGGAGGCGTGGGATGAAGATGGTCTCTCTCAAACAACCCTGCAACCAAATAACAAAGAGTCTCTTGTGTCCCCAAGACCCAATACAATGGTAAATTGTGTAGGTGCACTAGTTCATGAAGAGATGATGATACAAGTGCAATATGGATAGTAGGTATAGGTTTTTGTAATCTGAAAATATAAAAACAGCAAGGTACCTAATGATAAGAGTGAGCGTAAACGGTATTGCAATGATAGGAAACAAGGCCTAGGGTTCATACTTTCACTAGTGCAAGTTCTCTCAACAATAATAACATAGATAGATCATATAACAATCCCTCAACATGCAACAAAGAGTACTCCAAAGCCACTAATAGCGGAGAACAAGCGTAGAGATTATGGTAGGGTGCGAAACCACCTCAAAGTTATTCTTCGGATCGATCTATTAAATAGTTAGTACTAGAATAACACGTTAAGACACAAATCAACCAAAACCCTAATGTCACCTAGATACTCCATTGTCACCTCAAGTATCCGTGGGCATGATTATACGCTATGCATCACACAATCTCAGATTCATCCACCCAACACAAAGTACTTGAAAGAGTGCCCCAAAGTTTCTACCGGAGAGTCAAGAAAGCGTGTGCCAACCCCTATGCATAGGTTCATGGGCAGAACCATAAGTTGGTCACCAAAACATACATCAAGTGGCACGTGATATCCCATTGTCACCACAGATAAACACGGCAAGACATACATCAAGTGTTCTCAAAATAAAGACTCAGTCCGATAAGATAACTTCAAAAGGGAAACTCAATTCATCACAAGAGAGTAGAGGGGGGGGGGAGAAACATCATAAGATCCAACTATAATAGCAAAGCTTGTGATACATCAAGATCGTGCCATAGAGAGAAAACGAGAGAGAGAGATCAAACACATAGCTCTTTGGTACATACCCTCAGCCCCGAGGGTGAACTACTCCTCCTTGTCATGGATATCACGGGATGATGAAGATGGCCACCCGTGATGGGTTCCCCCTCGGCGGTCTTGGAATGGACTCGAGAGGTTTTGGTGGCTCTGAGAGGCTTGCGGCGGAACGCCTGATCCATCTCGATATTCGCTGGTTTTAGATACGTAGGGTTATATAGGTGAAAGAAGTCGGTCGGGGGGGTGCTCGAGGGGTCTACGAGACAGGGGGGCGCGCCCTGTAGGGGGGGCGCGCCCCCTATCTCCTGGGATCCTCGAGTATCTTCTGACTTGACCTCCAAGTCTCCAGGATGATAATCTTCCAAAAAGTCACGTTGCCGAAGGTTTCATTCCTTTTGGACTCCGTTTGATATTCCTTTTCTTGAAATCTTTAAAACAGCAATAAAAGCGACAATATGGGCTGGGCCTCCGGTTAGTAGGTTAGTCCAAAAAATGATATAAATGTGTAAAATAAAGCCCGTAATCATTCAAAACACATAGTAATATAGCATGAATGCTTCATAAATTATAGATACGTTGGAGATGTATCAACCGGCGAATGCACTAGCTGCCATAATAGGGGACCTCAGGAGACTCCATGACCATGTGCTTTCGACAGAGAGAAGCCTCCTCGCCTTGGATGATCCAGGATACCCACTTTATATGGTTCATGTGCCGAGCAGTTGCAAGATGTACGTACACACATGCCCAGCGGACCTCTTCTTCCTGAGGTTTGATTACATCTTCCAGATGTTTCAAATGAGGACACTCGATTTTATGTTCGTCACTTTGCATGCGCTGCACATGAACTACATCGTCGGGAGAGAGCAAGTCACCGGTCTTGCTGTCGCAGACTCCATACTACATGCATGAGGGCTTCTTGTCAATCAATGATGCCAACCGTCAATATCTTGAGTCAAGACATCAAAGAATTCTTGGTCGAATAAGGACAAAGAAACGATTCTCCTACCTTATCATCCCGGGTAAGTCATCCGTGGATAGCACTATAACACATACATCCTTTCATGCATTTCAATAATTACTTTTCACGCATAGAGGCTAACTTGATCGTGTATTTTGCGCAGCGGGGGTGTCGTGCTGTTCTCATCGTTCTTTACCCTCATTACTCCCGCGCTCTATATTTGGACCCGTCGAAGAGCATACAAAAGAAAGATTACACACACATAAAGTATGTTCTGGACAGAGCTATGCTGGGCTTCAGCATGCGGGGTGGCTACATCCAAAGCAAAAAACAAATAGGGTCGGGTGCATTTTTGGCCACAAGATCGACTTATGTTGCATTCAACAACCGGCAAGAAGTGAGAACGATGGATTCTCGACATCCATCTAATGATGGAATCTGAAGGGATGTGCAATCACTTTGCATGAAATCTTCATCCGATACCCATATCCGAGAGATGAAATTTGAAGCCTTTGGAGCCGTGCGGATAATCGACTTGAAATGATTTCTACCAGATCCAGCAGGAAATTGCGTCCATCATCATGAAAGATGTCCTCGAAGAGAATGGGACGTTCTACGGTGGCCAAATATCGTGAACTGACGTCCGAACCCGCATTGCCCTCTAACGTCAGGACATGACGCCTTTCACTAAGCTTGGGTCCGTCCTCCCGGATATGGACAGATGGGAAGAGTGCACTGCTTAAAAACAATGTGTCTGTTTAGTTACTTGTTACTTTCTCTGTATGACGAAACTTCAAATGTCTCAGTACGACGAAACTATTAGATGTATGGTGCCGTGCTCTAGTTAATTACTTTTGGTACGATGAAATTTGTTAACTATGTTTACTATATATGTTGCTTCTATTTCATAATTGTTTCGTTCAATTCGCTTCATGATATATATATATATATGTGTGTGTGTGTGTGTGTGTGTGTGTGTGTGTGTGTGTGTGTGTGTGTGTGTGTGTGTGTGTGTGTGTGTGCATCTCGGCGGTATATAGATCAACGATGGCGAGGAAGTGGTATGCCGTGTATGTAGGGCATGTTAGGGTGTGTATGATGAGTGGCCAGTGTCAGAGCCAGTCTCACAGCTTCTCGGCGGAAGCCGAGAAAGGGTTTGATAGCGAGCGGAAGCCAAAGCTAGTTACTTGAGATTCATGGCACAACAGGGGATTCGAGAACCAGCGGCTGCAAAAACTACTACATAATACCGCTTTTGATCATCGTGATCGCTCTTATCTTCTATGCGGTCATATCATAGTCTACATTGATGATGAAACATGAGTATGTGACCATGTAGTTGCATGTATTGAGAACTTGTAATGACTTGTAATGCTATTTTGAGACATGTGTTCGACCATGATTGATGATGATGACATACTTGAGACATGTTGAGACTTGTAATAATTTTGGCTCATCGATGACTCACTTGCTTTTCAATGAATATGCATGTTATTGTATAAACGGTGGATCTGTTTAATTTTGTACAGAGCCAAAACGCAAAAAAAATTACAAAAGTTAGCAGTGGCTTGGGGGTAAAGATTACCAAAGCACTCAAGTGTGATGGCGGCTGGCTAGTTCCACGCGTTGTAGATAATTATCGATGGCGTTGGGTGAAAGCGCTTCTGACTAGCTTTAGATACCCGATGGCTGGGCCAAACAAGAGCTACCGCTAAAAAATAGTCAGAAGGCCAGTAGCGATGGCCCGCTGCCCGCGCTACTAATAGCAAAAAAAACAGCACTACTGGTAAGGGTTTTCCTAGTAGTGTGCGCCCATTTCGTCGAACACATCGGCTGCGGTGGGAGCAGCACCGTTGAGCGGGATTGCTGGGGAACCTATTTCAAAGCCAGAGGGAGTGGATGAAGTAGCCGGCCGCCTTGTAGCTGGAATCTTCCTCCGCTTTGCGCCCGGGACCTTGGCGACCTTCGGCCGCATGGCAGTTTCCTATGAACTAGCATAGGAAAGCAAAACAAGCATAGCCACATAGAGATGAAACTTGATATTATTGCAACTCCTACAGGCATATATTCCTCCCTCATAATAATTTCCAGTAGCAGCATGAATGAATTCAACAATATAACCATCAAATAAAGCATTCTTTTCATGATCTACAAGCATAGAATTTTTATTACTCTTCACATAAGCAAATTTCTTCTCATGAATAGTAGTGGGAGCAAACTCAACAAAATAACTATCATGTGAGGCATAATCCAATTGAAAATTAAAATCAAGATGACAAGTTTCATGGTTATCATTATTCTTTATAGCATATATGTCATCACAATAATCATCATATATAGCAAATTTGTTCTCATAATCAATTGGGACCTCTTCCGAAATAGTGGATTCATCACTAAATAAAGTCATGACCTCTCCAAATCCACTTTCATCAATACAATCATCATAAATAGGAGGCATGCTTTCATCATAATAAATATTCTCGTCAAAACTTGGGGGACTAAAAATATCATCTTCATCAAACATAGCATCCCCAAGCTTGTGGCTTTGCATATCATTAGCATCATGGATATTCAAGGAATTCATACTAACTACATTGCAATCATGCTCATCATACAACGATTTAGTGCCAAACATTCTAATGCATTCTTCTTCTAGCACTTGAGCACAATTTTCCTTTCCATCATTTTCACGAAAGACTTTAAAAAAATGAAGCATATGAGGCACCCTCAATTCCAATTTTTTTGAAGTTTTCTTTTATATACTAAACTAGTGATAAAACAAGAAACTAAAAGATTCGATTGCAAGATCTAAAGATATACCTTCGCGCACTAACCTCCCCAGCAATGGCGCCAGAAAAGAGCTTAGTTGACGGGGTGTTAGTGCCGCTTATCTAGCCTCCCGACAGCGGCGCCCGGAAAAGAGCTTGATGTCTACTACAGTCTTCTTCTTATAGACGTTGTTGGGCCTCCAAGTCTTGAGAGGTTTGTAGGACGGTAGCAAATTTCCCTCAAGTGGATGACCTAAGGTTTATCAATCTGTGGGAGGCGTAGGATGAATATGGTCTCTCTCAAGTAACCCTACAACCAAATAACAAAGAGTCTCTTGTGTCCCCAACACACCCAATACAATGGTAAATTGTATAGGTGCACTAGTTCGGTGAAGAGATGGTGATACAAGTGCAATATGGATGGTAGATATAGGTTTTTGTAATATGAAATTATAAAAACAGCAAGGTTGCAAGTGGTAAAAGTGAGCGTAAACGGTATTGCAATGCTTCAAAACAAGGCCTAGGGTTCATACTTTCACTAGTGCAAGTTCTCTCAACTATAATAACAAAACTGGATCATATAACTATCCCTCAACATGCAACAAAGAGTCACTCCAAAGTCACTAATAGCGGAGAACAAACGAAGAGATTATTGTAGGGTACGAAACCACCTCAAAGTTACCCTTTATGATCGATCTATTCAAGACTCCGTAGTAAAATAACATGAAGCTATTCTTTCCGTTCGATCTATCCTAGAGTTCGTACTGGAATAACACCTTAAGACACAAATCAACCAAAACCCTAATGTCACCTAGGTACTCCAATGTCACCTCAAGTATCCGTGGGTATGATTATACGATATGCATCACACAATCTCAGATTCATCTATTCAACCAACACAAAGAACTTCAAAGAGTGCCCCAAAGTTTCTCTGGGAGAGTCAAGACGAAAACGTGTGCCAACCCCTATGCATAAGTTCACAAGGTCCTTTGAACCTGCAAGTTGATCACCAAAACATACATCAAGTAGATCACGTGAATATCCCATTGTCACCATAGATAAGCACATGCAAGACATACATCAAGTGTTCTCAAATCCTTAAAGACTTAATCCGATAAGATAACTTCAAAGGGAAAACTTAATCCATTACAAGAGAGTAGAGGGGGAGAAACATTATAAGATCCAACTATAATAGCAAAGCTCGCGGTACATCAAGATCATGCCAAATCAAGAACACGAGAGAGAGAGAGGGAGAGAGAGAGAGAGAGAGAGAGAGATCAAACACATAGCTACTGGTACATACCCTCAGCCCCGAGGGTGAACTACTCCCTCCTCGTCATGGAGAGCACCGGGATGATGAAGATGGCCACGGTGATGGATCGCCCTCGTGAGGTGCCGGAACAGGGTCCCGATTAGTTTTTTGTGGCTACAGAGGCTTGCGGCGGCGGAACTCCCGATCTAGGTTTCTTTCTGGGGGTTTCTGTATTTATAGGAATTTTTGGCATCGGTCTCACGTCAGGGGGGGTCTCCGAGTCATCCACGAGATAGGGGGGGTGCCCAGGGGGTAGAGCGCGCCCTCCACCCTCGTGGATGGCTCGGGATTCTTCTGGCCCAACTCTATTACTCCGGGGGCTTCTTTTGGTCCATAAAAAATCATCAAATGCATATAAAACATCCTAGATGGATAATATAATAGCATGGAACAATCAAAAAATTATAGATACATTGGAGACGTATCAGGTACTACCGCTGGTACAGCAGTACTACCGCCTGTAGCTTTGAGCGATACTACGCTCCATGCCGCGGTACTACCGCTGGCTCTTCTCCTAAGCCACTTCAACGATAACAAAGGATCCTCCAAGATGAGGAAATGAGTTGGGGGTGCAAAAGATATGTGGCATAGATGCAATTGTCAAAGAGTTGCAGTCGGTGACACTTGTAGTTGCATGCCTAGTGACAGACATGCAATTGCTCCTTCCCCAGCCAAACACCAAAGAGTTGCAGCCGCGTTGAAGACATGCAATTCCAGTCAGGGGCGGCACTTGCAGTTGTACGCCTTGTGGTAGACATCCAATGACTTCTCCCAATAAAACACCATGGAGTTAAAGTTGGGGCGACGCTTGACGTTGCGTGCCTAGTGGCAAACATGCAACTGCCCCTTCCCCCGACAAAACACCACATAGTTGTAGTTGTATTGAAGACATGCAGTTGCAGTTGGGACGTGACACTTGTAGTTGTGTGCCTAGTGGTTAAAATGCAACCTACCCGCTCCCCAGACAAAATACCACTAAGTAACATTCGCGTGGAAGACGCACAGTTGACACTTTTGTAGTTGCATGCCTGCTGGCAGACATGCAATGACCCTCCCCCAATAAAACACGACAGAGTTGCAGCCGCGTTGAAAAACGTGCAGTTGCAATCAGGTGCGACACTTGGAGTTGCATGCGTGATGGCAGACATTCAATGGCCTCTCTTGACAAAGCACCACATAGTTGCAGTTGGGGCGACATTTACAACTGTGTGCCTAGTGACAGACATGCAACTGCCCTCTCCCCAACAAAACACCACAAAGTTGTAGTTGCATTGATGACATGCAGTTGTAGTTGGGACGTGACATTTGTTGTTGTGTACCTAGTGGTGAAAACACCACTGAGTTGGAATCGCGTGAAAGACATGCGATTGCAGTCGAGGTGATTGTATAATAATATTTCAAGCTTCAAGAATAAATGTTGTTGTTTAACAAAAAGTAGTTAGAATCGTGTAATTAGCAAGAAAAATGTTTTAAACAAGGAAAAAATGAAAGTACAAATGCAAAAAGAAAAAAAAATCAACGTCACAAAGGAACATAGACAAAAAGGGTTAAAATGCACTTACAAGAAAACAAAAAAAGAACTGTAAAAAATAAAACTCGATGAACTTTTTTCCTGTTTGGATCGCACAAACCAGTTGGATCGGATGACCGCATGTGCCTCAATCCATTTTTTCATGGTCTTTATATAATTGCAACAATGACAGCTGTTTTCCCCGTTTCCTTTCCTTTTTTCTATCTTGTTTTTCTTTCGTTAAATGCGTGAACTTTTTCAAAAGCCACGAATGTTTTGCAAAGTCAGTAATTTTTTTTTTCAAATTGGATGAACTTTTTTTTAAATCGATGAACTTTTTTTTCAAAGTTGATGAACTTTTTTTCAAATTCGATGAATTTTTTTTCCAAATTTGATGACGTTTTGAAAACCAATGAACTTTTTTTTGAAACCGATGAACTTTTATCAAAATCGACCAGTTTCTTTTCAAAATCGATGAAGCTTTTTTTTGAATCAATGAACTTTTTTTCAGATTGATGATCTTTTTCTTTCAAAATCAATGAACTTTTTTCATATTTGTGACTTTCTTCAAATTTGATATATTTTTTCAGGGAGTTTCGCAAAAAAATTTGAGGGAGTTCGATCGAGAGCCAAAGGTACCTGTGCAACTCGCAAAAAAATATGGAGGGATTTGTGTGCGTGACACGCGTCCCCGCATCCGTCGCGCACCTCGCAAGCCGTCGTCGCAGGTTTTGGGTCGCCGCCGTCGAGCACAGGTACATAGTAGCCGGAAACGGGGAACGGTAGGCCGTCCCTCGATCCCGATTCATCGACCCGGAATCGGATTCGGGAACGAGGTCGGATTCGGTACGATTCGATGAAGATTCGGCGTCCTGCAGCCTGCTCCTCGATTCAAGTTCCAGATCCAATACCAAAAACGCGAGGCTTAATTTACTCACGCCGTCATTTCTTTTCTCAAGGACTCCTCGTTCTTCCTCTAGTCCATTAATTGCAAGGGATCCATTAACAAGGAATCTTGACCGTCGAGGGAGTTGTCGTTCTTGAGAACTGTGTTCCTCGACCCATGGTACCGCATCGGGTTCATTGTACCCAAACGGATTGGATCGCGTCCCCGCTATAAAAAATTCGTTCTAGAGATGTATACCCTCGTTGTACCTATTTTTTTCAGCCACCGACTCTCGTCCCTCGTTCCCGTTCCTCGTTTCCACCGTACCAGAAACATGGCATCTATGCAAAGGTATTCTGCTCTGATCCGTTTCCGGCGACCCCGACTTCCTGAGGGGCTTTCGCGATTGACTAGATAGTTCTTCTACAGGATGGAGAATCGTGAGCTCGAGCACGAAAGGCGGAAGTCTCTTGCACCCACGGCGTCGGGTGTCGGCGGCGATCCTCCAGCGAGGAGATTGCAGATCCCGAGCATCAACTCGAGAAAGAACTGCGAGTGCCCTGGTTACCACCGGTCCGATCAAAGCACGAATTGGCGAAATCCCACCGAGGCGGAGAAAAATGCAGAGGATTATGACCACCGGGGCGATGTGCAAGTGTCCGAAGGAGAGCTTCATTGTCAGAGCCCAAAGAACTTCCTCTTGCCACCATCACAACGGATCAGCCGAGCAACAAGGAGAAATAGTGCCCGTTCCACTTAGTACCACCAGCCTTTCGATGCCTGTGAAATCACGGAGGCGGATGACCATCTGTCCAAACCACACCATGACACAGAGCTTGGTCCAAATGCTAAAACAGAGGACACGAAAGTTGGCTCGAGGGCGGAGGCAAGCTGCGGCGATAGTGATCCGCGATCGAGCACGACCATTGGCGAAATCCACCGAGGCGGAGAAAAATGCAGAGGATTATGACCACCGGGCGACGACCAAGTGTCCAAAGGAGAAGCTTCATTGTCGAGCCCAAAGAACTTCCTCTTGCCACCATCACAACGGATCGAATTTGAGCAACAAGGAGAAATAGTGCCCGTTCCACTTACTACCACCAGCCCTTTTCGGCTGACGGGGAAATCACGGAGGCGGATGCCCATCTGTCCAAACCACACCATGACACGTAGCTTGGTCCAAACGCTAAAACAGAGAGGACACGAAAGTTGGCTCAGAGGACGCGGCTCTTCAATGGGTGTTTGTCGGAAAGATACAACTGTTTAGTCATCATGCAATTCCTGGTCATCACTAACATCGCATTCTTTGACCCGTGGAATCAACGTAATCTTGATCACGCCTTGCTACGAGCTTCGATCTTTGGATTACGTGGATCGCCTGCATGACTCTCCTCATGTTACCCTTCCTGCTCTCCTTGCCGTTAACAAGATTCAGAACAATACGGATCGTCAGGTATTAAAGCTGAAGATGTCAAGAATTTACCTCCTGTTGAAGAAATACATGGCCTTAATTTACCACCTATCAAAGAAATACATGGTCTTGATAACCCGACACAGGTATTAAATGTAAATTCTCTCTGTAGATACGATAAAGCTGAAATCTCGCCTACTAAGTTTGCTAGCCAATGCTTAGATGAGTTTGATAATTTTATGGTTAAGCAAGATGATTTCAATGCTTATTTTGGTAGACAATTAAAACGCAATGCTTATATGATTGAACACTTGAGTGATTATATGCCTAGAGTTAAAGGTGAACTTAAAGTCATTAGTAAACATGCTTCTATGGTTACCACTCAAGTAGAACAAGTACTTAAAGCTCAGAATGACTTGCTCAATGAATTAAATAATAAGAAGAATGATAATGTTGTTAGAGTTGTGACTAGAGGGGGTAGAATGACTCAGGAACCTTTGTATCCTGAGGGCCACCCTAAGAGAATTGAGCAAGATTCTCAGAGAACTAATGTTGATACACCTAGTCCTTCTAAGAGGAAGAAAAAGAAAAATGATAGGACTTTGCATGCTTCTAGTGAAGCTATTGTTGACACACCTGAGAATCCCAATGATATTTTTATTTCTGATGCTGAAACACAATCTGGTAATGAACATCAACCTAGTGATAATGTTAATGATGATGTTCATGTTGATGCTCAACCTAGTAATGACAATGATGTAGAGATTGAACCTGTTGTTGATCTTGATAACCCACAATCAAAGAATCAACATTATGATAAGAGAGACTTTGTTGCTAGGAAACATGGTAAAGAAAGAGAACCATGGGTTCGGAAACCCATGCCATTTCCTCCCAAACCATCTAAGAAAAGGATGATGAGAATTTTGAGCGCTTTCTTTGAAATGATTAGACCTATCTTTTCTTTGATGCGTTTCTTGATATGATTAAAATGAATCCCTATGCCAAGTATATGAAAGAAATTGTTACTAATAAGAGAAAGATACCAGAAGCTGAAATTTCCACCATGCTTGCTAATTATACTTTTAAGGGTGGAATACCAAAGAAACTAGGAGATCCAGGAGTACCAACTATACCATGCTCCATTAAAAGAAACTATGTTAGAAGCGCTTTATGTGATCTTGGAGCGGTGTTAGTGTTATGCCTCTCTCTTTATATCGTAGACTTGATTTGAATAAGTTGACACCTCTTGAAATATCTTTGCAAATGGCCGATAAATCAACCGCTATAATTGGCCGGTATTTGTGAGGATGTGCCTGTTGTGGTTGCAAATGTTACTATTTTAACGGACTTTGTTATTCTTGATATTCCCGAGGACGATAGTATGTCTATTATTCTTGGTAGACCCTTTTTGAATACTGCAGGGGCTGTTATCGATTGCAACAAAGGCAATGTCATTTTTAATGTTAATGGTAATGAGCATACGGTACACTTTCTGAGGAAACAACCTCAAGTCCACAGTATCAATTCTATTGGAAAAATTCCAACTATTACTATTGGAGGTTTTGAATTTCCTCTTCCTCTTGTCAAAAGAGATATGATATTCTTATTGTTGGGGATGTGCATATCCCGTTGAGGTAACATAGTGTTATTTGAAATTTCTCCGGTTCCATGTTATTCGAATGAGTTTGTTAACAAGACTTGATCAACCTTGTTAGTGGATTCCTTTTTATGAGCATGAGATGGATGAAGTTAGAAAGCACAACCTATACATGCCCTCCTTTTACTTTACATTATTTAGATTAAATAAAGCAAAAATAGTATATTACATACATTTTTCTGAATTATCCGTGCAATAAAAATACCCGAAAATAAAAGTTCTCCAAATGCCCGAAAATGAAATAGGAAACTTTTCTCGAATATTTGAGAATATCTGCACCGAGAACACAGTGAGGGAGCAAGCACACAGCCACGAGGTCCAAGCGCGCCCACCCCCCTGGGCGCGCCCCCTCCCACGTGGGCCCATGGTGGCTCCCCTCCACTTATTCCAGCCACCACACTCCATCTTCCTCCCAAAAAAATCACCAACCAGCTCAAGCACGAGTTCTAGCTCATTTTTGACTATGTACTATGAAGCAACAGCTCCACAGTCTTTTATTCAAATAAAAGAAGAGAGGTCCACCTAATTACAAACTAGAAAAGGGTTGTGTAGAAAGAGAAAAGCATGCCTACTTACCTATGTTACAATGTACAACAATCTAAGGGAGGTTATTAACCCAAGATAAGAAAGCAGGTTTAACACTCTCCCTCACTCTATGGTACAACAAGGTGATATCATGTACAAATTTACACCTCCACACGCCAAAAGAAGCTCTCTCTGATCTGAAGATCTTCCCATTCCTGGTAGTCCAGATGCACCAGGCCGCGGTGAGCATAACCTCAAAGAAGAAAGGGTGCTGAAAATTCTTCTTGGCGTGCAAAAGGCAGGAGGTTAAATCCTGTCCCCCCATCCAGTCAATCTGCAGATAAGACCATACCCGTTGACTGAAATTGCACTTGAAGAAAAGATGAAACCTATCTTCATGCAGACGGGCAGGACAAAGCACACAAAAATTGTCATCTTGGTCAGTCCTCCAATGTCTCTTGAGAAGGAGGTCTCGAGTGTTCAGACGATCAAAGAAGAGCAACCAACCAAAAACCTTGATTTTCATCGTGCATGAACATCTCCAAAGCCAAACACAAGGAGTAATTGTCGAAAGGTGTGTGTGCATGATGGTGTAGAAGCTCTTAGCAGAGTAACCAGATTTTGAAGGCCAAGACCACACATCAGGTACAGCAGCGTCTCTTTGCAACATAGTGACCCAATGAAGGAGGTGTTGTAGTTCTGAAGCTGCTGTGTTCGAGAATGGTAAATGAAACATTGATGTCACATCCTCAGAATCCAAAAAATCCATGGCATAGTTCTAGCTCATTTTGCTGCGATTTTCGATCTCCTAGCTCAAAGCTCCACTCACAAAACTGCTTTGGGGGATTGTTCTTCGGTATGTGACTCCTCCAATGGTCCAATTAGTTTTTGTTCTAGTGCTTTATTAATTGCAAATTTTTGCTGCCTAGGTGACCCTGTTCTTGAGCTTGCATGCCAATTTTATATGGTTCCAAGTAGTTCTAATGCATGATATAGTCTCTAGGCACTTGTGGGAGTAGTTGCTATTAATTTTGTTGAGTTTGGTTCACTTTTATTTTAAGTTACTAAAATTTTCAGAAATTTTTCAGAGGGAGAAATATGTTTAGGAAAATTTACCAAGGTGGTTCTTCAAGGAAGCAAGGACCCAGGCCCGCAATGCATGAGCCGGACCATGAACCACCAAGAGAAGCTCAAGTACGGCCTTGTGAATGGCCGTCAGAAGATTTCATGGTTCGAGCAGGAATAAAGGAGGAATTTGATGCATATGTGCGTAATGCTTTGAACTCGAGGGCTTCATGCTAGATAAGTGCCCTCAAGATTACTATCACCTAACTGATTCCTTTGTGAGAAGGTTCAAATTTTCATCTTCACGTAATTCTCACACTGTCCTATTTGATATCTATGCCCAATCTTATACTATGGACTTAGAGGGTTTTAATACTGCTTGCAAACTTCCACAATGGGGTAGTGCTAGCGAACCTCGCAAAGCTGAGTTTAGAGATTTTCTTGCTAGTATTATAGTGGGGGAATCTAGAGATATAACACAAGCTACCATAGGGAGCATTCACTTTCCTGCTATACATTATTTTGCTCTCTTCATAGGTAGGTGCATAAATGGTAAGGATGAAGCATGTCACATGTGTGTCCCTGATCTTAGTGTTCTAAAGAGTGATGTTTTAGGAGATAAGCAATATAACTTGGGGGCCATTGTTGCACGGAGGTTGCATAATAATGGTTTGAGTGGAGACATGTTTGGTGGAATTTATGCAACCCGTGTGGCTAATTTCCTTTGGATACCCATACATGAAAATGATATGGACTTGCCTCCCACTTATCTAGGATATGAGGCTATGGTTCGCCATCAGTTTATTGAGAGGAACGAACAACCTCTCCAGTACCGACTAATGTTTGACAGGCACCGCATTTTCCATGTTGCTCTCCCTGCTCCTACTTTCTTTGACTTTTAGACAAAAGGGAGACATGTTATAACCAGGGAGGAGGCGAACGAGTATGAGAAGAGGTCAGAGACAGCTCGCCTCCAAGCTGCAGCCCACGATGCAATAGCCGCTGCATCTCAGTACGACCGCAGTTACAACTTCGGATATCTGCCAGGCCAGGCGTGGCCATAGACCAACTTATGCCAAAAACCTAAGCTTGGGGGAGTACGTATTTCTCACCGACATTACATTTATGTTCACACACTCACGCTAGTTGTCGGTGCTCATACTTTTTCATTGTACTGTCCATGCTAGTTTATTTTCCTTTTTTATGCTTTCTTCTTGTGTGTTTGAAAAACCTTAAGAAAAACAAAAAAATAGTTGTAGCTTTTAGCTAGTTTACTTTCTCTGCTGTAGTAGTAATAATTAAAAGAAAACCCAAAAAGATTTCTTGTTCTTCTTTTGCTTGTTGGGAACTTTCCCGTGTAAATAGTTTTATTTCTTTTCTTTTCTTTGGGGGTCGATAGGAGAAGACCATGATGAAAATGTTGAAGTGGCTCTTATATACATTATTGTTGATTTAACCAAGAGCCCATATTGCCTTGTCTTCTCCTGTTTATTGAATGCTTGCAGATTCCAGCTTAGTCCAAAGCACGTGCACTATTATTATTATCATCGTTTGGTCGTGCAAGTGAAAGGAAATTATGACGATATATGATGGATTGATTGAGATGAGAAAAGCTGGTATGAACTCGACCTGTCTTGTTTTTGTAAATATGATTAGTCCATCATTCCCGATTCAGCCTATTATTAATAAACATGTTTGCAATGACAATTAGGGATTATAGTTGCTTATGCCATGCTTAATTAGCTAGGAGTTTATAATGGTTTAACTTGCATGCCAACATGCTATTAAAATGGTTGTGATGTGGAATAGTAGGGTGGTATCCTCCTTTGAATGATTCAAGTGGCTTGACTTGGCACATGTTCGCGCATGTAGTTGAAACAAAATCAACACAGCCTCCACGATATTTATGTCCATGGTGGATTATATCCTACTCATGCTTGCACTCAATTTTTATTAATTTTAATGCATGTTCATGACTGTTGTCGCTCTCTAGTTGGTCGCTTCCCAGTATCTTTCTAGCCTTCACTTGTACTAAGCGGGAATACTGCTTGCGCATCCAATACCTTAAGCCCCAAAGTTATTCCATATGAGTCCACCATAGCTTCCTATATGCGGTATCTACCTGCCGTTCCAAGTAAATTTGTATGTGCCAAACTCTAAACCTTCAAATGAAATTCTGTTTTGTATGCTCGAATAGCTCATGTATCAACTAGGGATGTTTGTATCTTCCATGCTAGGCGGGTTATTCTCAAGAGGAGTGGACTCTGCTCCTCACTCACGAGAAAATGGCTGGTCACCGGGATGCCCAGTCCCATGCATTAAGCAAATCAAATCAAAATAATTGCAAACTAAACTCCCCCAGGACTGTTGTTAGTTGGAGGCACCCGTTGTTTCGGACAAGCCATGGATTGATGTTTGTTGGTGGAGGGGGAGTATAAACTTTACCATTCTGTTTGGGAACCGCCTATAATGTGTGTAGCATGGAAGATATCGAGATCTCTCGGTTGTTATGTTGACAATGAAAGTATGCCACTCAAAATATTATTCATCGCTATTTTAAAAACCGAGCTCTGGCACCTCTACAAATCCCTGCTTCCCTCTATGAAGGACCTATCTATTTACGTTTATGTTAAGTCATCACCCTCTTATTAAAAAGCACCAGCTGGAGAGCACCGCTGTCATTTGCATCCATTACTATTAATTTATATTGAGTATGACTGGATCTCTTTTACCATGAATTACAATGTTTAGTCAGTCCTTGATCTTCAAAGGTGCTCTGCATTTATGTTTTGCGGTCTCAGAAAGGGCTAGTGAGATAGCATCTTGTTATATCATATTATGATTGTTTTGAGAAAGTGTTGTCATCCGAGATTTATTATTATTGCTCGCTAGTTGATTATGCCATTGATATGAGTAAACATGAGACCTAAATGTTATTGTGAATATGGTTAGTTCATAATATTTGCTGAAAACTTGAATGTTGGCTTTACATATTTACAACAACAAGAGCAAACAGAGTTTGTAAAAGTTTTTCTTTATCACTTTCAGTTTATCAACTGAATTGCTTGAAGACAAGCAAAGGTTTAAGCTTGGGGGAGTTGATACATCTCTGTTGTATCTACTTCTCCAAACACTTTTGCCCTTGTTTTGGACTCTAACTTGCATGATTTGAATGGAACTAACCCGGACTGACGCTGTTTTTAGCAGAATTCCCATGGTGTTATTTTTGTGCAGAAATAAAAGTTCTCGGAATGACCTGAAAATCAACGGAGATTATTTTTGGAAATAATAAAAAATATTTGCGAAAGAATCAAGGCCAGGGGGACCCACACCCTGTCCACAAGGGTGGGGGCGCGCCTACCCCCCTGGGCGCGCCCCCTGCCTCGTGGGCCCCTGAGCTCCACCGACCTCAACTCCAACTCTATATATTCACGTTCGGGAGAAAAATCAGAGAGAAGGATTCATCGCGTTTTCACGACACGAGCCGCCGCCAATCCCTAATCTCTCTCGGGAGGGCTGATCTCGAGTCCGCTCGGGGCTCCGGAGAGGGAATCCGTCGCCATCGTCATCATCAACCATCCTCCATCACCAATTTCATGATGCTCACCGCCGTGCGTGAGTAATTCCATCGTAGGCTTGCTGGACGGTGATGGCTTGGATGAGATTTATCATGTAATCATGAATATATGTGAGTTCTTGATCCTATCTTGCAAGTCTATAGTCACCTACTATGTGTTATGATCCGGCAACCCCGAAGTGACAATAATCGGGACCATTCCCGGTGATGACTGTAGTTTGAGGAGTTCATTTATTCACTATGTGTTAATGCTTTGGTCTGGTACTCTGTTAAAAGGAGGCCTTAATATCCCTTAGTTTCCAATAGGACCCCGCTGCCACGGGAGGGTAGGACAAAAGATGTCATGCAAGTTCTTTTCCATAAGCACGTATGACTATATTCGGAATACATGCCTACATTACATTGATGAATTGGAGCTAGTTTTTTGTCACCCTATGTTATAACTGTTGCATGAATAATCGCATCCGGCATAATTATCCATCACCGATCCAATGCCTACGAGCTTTTCACATATTGTTCTTCGCTTAGTTACTTTATCGTTGCCACTGTTTCAATTACTACAAAACTGTTATCGTTACTTTTGCCAGTGTTACCTTTACTTCCATACTACTTTGCTACTAAATACTTTGCTGCAGATATTAAGTTATCCAGGTGTGGTTGAATTGACAACTCAACTGCTAATACTTGAGAATATTCTTTGGCTCCCCTTGTGTCGAATCAATAAATTTGGGTTGAATACTCTACCCTCAAAAACTGCTGCGATCCCCTTTACTTGTGGGTTATCAGTATGCAATGATGTGTACCAGACCTGATGTGTGCCTTGCTATTAGTTTAGCAGGGAGGTACCAAAGTAACCTAGGAGTGGATCCTCGGGCGGTGGTCAAGAATATCCTGAAATACCTGAAAAGGACTAAGGATATGTTTCTCGTTTATGGAGGTGACAAAGAGCTCGTCGTAAATGGTTACATCGATGCAAGCTTTGGCACTGATCCGGATGACTCTAAGTCACAGACTGGATACGTATTTATATTGAATGGTGGAGCTGTTAGTTGGTGTAGTTCCTAGCAGAGCGTCGTGGCGGGATCTACGTGTGAAGCGAAATACATAGCTGCTTGGGAAGCACCAAATGAAGGAGTCTGGATGAAGGAGTTCTTATCCGATCTAGGTGTCATACCTAGTGCATCGGGTCCAATGAAAATCTTTTGTGACAATACTGGTGCAATTGCCTTGGCAAAGGAATCCATTTTCATAAGAGAACCAAGCACATGAAGAGACGCTTCAATTCCATCCGCGATCAAGTCAAGGAGGAAGACATAGAGATTTGCAAGATACATATGGATCTGAATGTTGCATACCCGTTGACTAAGCCTCTCTCACAAGCAAAACATGATCAGCACCAAGACTCCATGGGTGTTAGAATCATTACTGTGTAATCTAGATTACTGACTCTAGTGCAAGTGGGAGACTGAAGTAAATATGCCCTAGAGGCAATAACAAAGTTGTTATTTATATTTCCTTATATCATGATAAATGTTTATTATTCATGCTAGAATTGTATTAACCGGAAACTTAGTACATGTGTGGATACATAGACAAACAGAGTGTCCCTAGTATGCATCTACATTGACTAGCTCGTTAATCAAAGATGGTTAAGTTTCCTAGCCATAGACATGTGTTCTCATTTGATGAACGAGATCACATCATTAGAGAATGATGTTATGGACAAGACCATCCGTTAGCTTAGCATAATGATCGTTTAGTTTTTCTGCTATTGCTTTCTTCATGACTTATACATGTTCCTCGGACTATGAGATTATGCAACTCCCGAATACCGGAGGAACACCTTGTGTGCTATCAAACGTCACAACGTAATTGGGTGATTATAAAGATGCTCTACAGGTGTCTCCGATGGTGTTTGTTGAGTTGGCATAGATCAAGATTAGGATTTGTCACTCCGTGTTTCGGAGAGGTATCTCTGGGCCATCTCGGTAATGCATCACACTATGAGCCTTGCAAGAAATGTGAGTAATGAGTTAGTCATGGGATGATGCATTACGGAATGAGTAAAGATACTTGCTGGTGACGAGATTGAACTAGGTATGACGATACCGACGATCGAATCTCGGGCAAGTAACATACCGATGATAAAGGGAACAACTTATGTTGTTATGCGGTTTAACCGATAAATATCGTCGTAGAATATGTAGGAGCCAATATGAGCATCCAGGTTCCGCTATTGGTTATTGACCGGAGATGTGTCTCGGTCATGTCCACATAGTTCTCGAACCCGCAGGGTCCGCACGCTTAACATTCGATGATGATTTGTATTATGGGTTGTGTGATTTGATGACCGAAGGTTGTTCGGAGTCCCGTCTGAGATCACGTACATGACAAGGAGTCTCGAAATGGTCGAGACATAAAGATTCATATATTGGAAGGTTACATTCGAACACCGGAATGGTTCGGGTCATTTCGGATGAGTTTCAGAGTACCGGGGTTACCGGAACCCCATCCCCCTCCCCGAGAAGTTATTGGGCCTCATGGGCCTTGTGGTGGAAGAGAGGAGGCGGGCCAGGGAGTGCCCCCCCCCCTAGCTCAAACCGAGTTGGACTAGGGTTGGGGTGGCGGCCCCCTTTTTCCTTCTCTCCTCCTCCTCCTTCCCTCCTTCTCCTACTAGGAATAGTAAAGAGGAGGGGAATCCTACTTGGACTGGGGAGTCCTAGTAGGATTCCCCACACCTGGCGCGCCCCCCTTGGGCCGGGCACCTCTTCCCTCCCTCCTTTATATATGTGGCGGGGGGCACCCCATGAACACACAAGTTGATCTTTTTAGCCGTAGCGGTGCCCCCTCCACAGCTACACACCTCGGTCCTATCATGGTAGTTCTTAGGCAAAGCCCTGGCCGGTAACTTCATCATCCCTGCCGCCACACCGTCATGTCGACGGAACTCTCCCTCGGCCTCAACCGGATCAAGAGTTCGAGGGCGCCATCGAGCTGAGCGTGTCGATGGCGAAGGTGTCGTATGCTCGGTGCTTGGATCGGTTGGATCGTGAAGACGCTCGACTACATCAACCGTGACATTAAACGCTTCCGCTTTCACCATTTAGGGTACGTGGACACACTGTCCTCGCTCATTGCTATGCTTCTCCTAGATAGATCTTGCGTGATCGTAGGAAATTTTTGAAATACTACGTCCCCTAATAGTTCTGTAGGCCCAAAGTGCATCATCCAATTTCTTAGACCAATTCTTTCGGGGCCTATTAACAGTTTTTTGTACTAGTAGTTTTATTTCTCAATTGCTAATAAGTTCAACTTGACCACTAGATTGAGGATGATAGGTGATGCAATTCTAAGGTTAACATCATATTTAGCAAGCATTTTACGGAAAGCACCATGAATAAAGTGTGAACCACCATCAGCCATTAAATATCTAGGGACTCCAAACCTTGGGAAAATAACTTCTTTAAGCATTTTAATGGAAGTGTTGTGATCAACACTACTAGTTGGAATAGCTTCTACCCACTTAGTAACATAATCAACGGCAACCAAAATATGTGTGTACCCATTAGAGGAAGGAAAATGTCCCATATAATCAAAACCCCAAACATCAAATGGTTCGATAGCAAGTGAATAATTCATAGGCATTTCTTGACGCTTACCAATATTTCTGATTCTTTGACATTCATCACAAGATAAAACAAACTTACAGGCATCCTTGAAGAAAGTAGGCCAATAAAAACCAGATTGCAATACCTTGTTAGCAGTTCTATCTCCCGCATGATGCCCTCCATAAGCTACGGAGTGCCATTTTAGTAGGAGTTGTTCCTGTTAATGCTCAGGTACACAACATGTAATAATACCATCTACTCCTTCTTTATAAAGATGTGGGTCATCCCAAAAGTAATGACTTAAATCATAGAAGAATTTTTTTTTGTTGGTAAGTAAAAGTAGGTGGTATGTATTTAGCAACAATATAATTAGCATAGTTAGCATACCAAGGAGTATTATGAGAAACATTTATTGCAGATAGTTGTTCATCAGGAAAGCTATCCTCAATAGGTAGTGGGTCATCAAGAATATTCTCTAACCTAGAAAAATTATCAGCTAAGGGGTTCTCAGCTCCTTTCCTGTCAGTCATATGTAAATCAAATTCTTGCAACAAAAGAACCCACCTAATGAGTATAGGTTTAGTATCTTTGTTTTCCATAAGATATTTTATAGCAGCATGATCAGTGTGAACAATTACTTTGGAATCAATGATGTAAGATCTGAATTTATCGCAAGAAAACACAACTACTAAAAATTCTTTTTCAGTAGTAGCATAATTTCTTTGGGCACTGTCTAGAGTTTTGCTAGCATAATGAATAACATTCAATTTCTTATCAACTCTTTGTCCTAGAACATCACCACCAGTATAATCACTAGCATCACACATAATTTTGAAAGGCAAGTTCCAGTCAGGTGGTTGTACAATAGGTGCAGAAGGTAATGCTTTCTTAAGCGTTTCAAAGGCTTCTACACAATCATCATCAAAAATAAATGGAACATCCTTTTGTAAACGAATAGTAAGAGGCCTAGAAATTTTAGATAAGTCTTTAATAAACCTCCTATAGAAACCAGCACGGCCGAGGAAACTACGAATACCTTTAACATCCCTAGGACATGGCATTTTCTCAATTGCATCAACTTTGGCTTTATCCACCTCAATATCTCATTCAGAAATTTTATGCCCCAATACAATACCTTCATTAACCATAAAGTGGCACTTCTCCCAATTCAAGACAAGATTAGTTTGCTCACATCTTTGTAAAACTCGATCAAGGTTGCTTAAGCAATCATCAAAAGAAGTTCCATAAACAAAAAAATCATCCATGAAAACCTCAACAATCTTTTCACAAAAATTAGAGAATATAGCAGTCATACATCTTTCAAAGGTAGCGGGTGCATTGCATAAACCAAAAGGCATACGTCTATAGGCATAAGTTCCAAAAGGGCAAGTAAAAGTGGTTTTCTCTTGATCAGGTTGTGAAACAGGTATTTGAGAGAAACCAGAATATCCATCGAGGAAACAAAAGTGTGTGTGCTTCGATAATCTTTCTAACATTTGATCGATAAAAGGCAGAGGGTAATGATCTTTTCTAGTTGCTTTATTTAGTTTTCTAAAATCAATTACCATTCTATAGCCAGTAACAATTCTTTGTGGAATAAGTTCATTCTTATCATGAGGAACAACAGTAATACCTCCTTTATTAGGGACACAATGAAAGGGACTTACCCATCTACTATCAGTTATGGGATAGATTTACATGCTTACAGAAGCTTTTATATTTCAGTTCTTACCACTTCTTTCATTTTAGGATTCAAATGTCGTTTGTGATCAACAACTTTGCATCAGGTTCCATATTAATCTTATGCTGACAGAGAGTGGGACTAATGCCCTTAAGATCATCAAGAGTATATCCAATGGTAGCATGGTGCTTCTTCAGAACTTTCAATAATCTTTCTTCTTCATGCTCTGAAAGGTTAGCAATAATAATAACAGCATATGTCTTTTTCTCATCAAGATAAGCATATTTCAAAGTGTTAGGCAATTGTTTTAATTCAAACACAGGATCACCTTTAGGTGGAGGGGGCCTCATAGAGTTTCAATAGGAAAACTATGTTTGAGCAGAGGTCATTGTTCGAAGAATTTTTTTCTGTTTCATTTCTTTCATGCATATGCATATCATTTTCATGGTCTAGCAAATCTTGTTCTAGTGGATCAGTAGGAGGCACGACAATAGAAGCAAGTCCAATTATTTCATCCTTACTAGGTAATTCTTTCTTATGAGGTTGTCTATTAAACTTGGAAAAATTAAATTCATGAGATTCAACACCAAAGCAAACACTGGCAGTTTGTTTACGACAATCTATAGTAGCATTGACAGTGTTCAAGAAAGGTCTACCAAAGATAATGGGACAAAAGTCATCTTGTGGGGAACCAAGAACTAGAAATTAAGTAGGGTATTTTATTTTTCCACACAAGACTTCAACATCTCTAACTATCCCAAGTGCTGTGATGATGTCTCTATTAGCAGGTTTAATAGTAACATATATGTCTTCTATTTCAGTTGGTGCTATGTCATCCATAATTTCTTGGTATAAGGTAAAGGAATAGAGCTCACGCTAGCACCTAAATCACATAAACCATGATAGCAATGATCTCCAATTTTAACTGAGACAACGTGCATGCCAACTACAGGTCTATGTTTATCTTTTTCATCAAGTTTTGCAATTCTAGCAGCCTTCATCATGTATAAATAACATGCCCAACAATATTTACTACCATGATATCATTAACAATAGCAACACTAGGATCCACTATAATATGCTCGGAAGGTTTAGGTGCTTTAATATTACTTTTGCAAACCACAGCTGAAACCTTAGCATATTCCTTTATCCTGACAGGGAAAGGTGGCTTCTCAATGTAAGCAGTAGGCACAACGGTCAACATTATAAATAATAGTTTCATCTTTAACTATGACCGGTTCTTTAATTTCTTCATTAATAGGTGGGTGATATTTAAACCACTTCTCCTTAGGGAGATCAACATGAGTAGCAAATTATTCACATAAAGAGGCTACTATCTCAGAGTCAAGTCCATATTTAGTGCTAAACTTCTGAAAAGCTTTGGTATTCATAAAAGATTTAACACAATCAAACTTAAGCTTAATACCTGACTCTTTACCTTCGTCGAGTTCCCAATCTTCAGAGTTGCGTTTAATGCTTTCTAAAAGATCCCCCCCCCCTAAATTCAACAGTCTTCTTCATAAAAGAACCAGTACAAGAAGTATCGAGCATGGATTGATCATCACGAGAAAGCCGAGCATAAAAATTCTGAATAATAATTTCTCTTGAGAGCTCATGATTGGGGCATGAATATAACATTGAATTAAGCCTCCCCCAAGCTATAGTGATACTTTATCCTTCGCGAGGCCAAAATTATATATATAATTCTGATCACGAGGAACTAGATGCATAGGATAATTTTTTTTTTGTGAAATTCCAATTTCAATCGATTCCAGCTCCAAGATCCGATATCATCGCATAGCCTATACCATGTCAATGCTTTTCCCTTCAAAGATAAAGGGAAGACCTTCTTCTTAGCTTCATCTCCGGGTAAACCTGCAAGCTTAAATGATCCAAAATTTTCATCCACATTGCTCTTGCTGCTCATTGAGTTGTTGCTGCTGTCAGGATTGTCAGTGTTGCTAGTCCCCCTGGTTGTGTTGCCGCCTATACCCCCAGAACCAGGGCCCTTGTCATCATCATCATCGCTGATGTTGCTGTCTCCATTGGATCCCCCTTGATCATCATCCTTGTATTCTTCCTCATCATCTTCTTCCACCTCATTGCCATCAACTCATGCACCTTTGTCTCCATCACCCTCTTTGGCCTCGTCGTCTTCTTCCTCCTCCTCTGACTCATTATCTTATTTTTTGTCCTCCTCCTCTCCTTTCTCCTCTTCTTATTTCTCCTCCTCCTCCTCTTCTTTGTCCTCTTCTTCTTCCTCCTCCTCTGATTCATCATCTTATTCTTTGTCATCCTCCTCTTCTTCTTCCTCCTCTGATTCATCCCCATTTGTGTCATCATCATCTTCAACATCTTGCGTTGTTTCCATTTCATCATCCTCTTCCGACTCCTCTTCAGCAAACTCTTCTTCTTCTTGTATATATGAAACCCGTATCTTTTTTTTTTGAACACAGCGTGACATGCCGGTTCCCATTGATGGCTGTCGTACATAGGGATCACAGTATCTAGTTCCTCATCTCGATCTTGAAAACTGCTTCAATGAAGTTGCCAACCTATTCAGTTATTGACTTGCACAGGTCATGAACCACTTTTGCAATATTTGCCTTTTTCTGCATGGGAAAAACCATGTGGGGAAACACAAAAAAGATTAGTACTGATTCAATCAGGAACATCTTAAAAATGCTGCAATTGGATGCAGTCCTTTATGTAAAACTTACCTGTGGATTGTATGTCAGTGTTAACTTGGATGCCACAAATGCTTGAGCTTGCAAAAGACAATCAAATAGTGGTGTCTTCTCTGTGCCCCTATACTCACTTTAAGCTGATGCAAAAAAAGAGAGAAAAAGACAAGGTTATCAAACAGATTTGGCGTTGGAAGAAACAAATGGTTATAACATGTGCAAGTACAAGAATTGTTGAGACTACTGGAGTCTACATATGTACAACTGCACAAAGAATAAAACTGTGCAACCAACAAGACACGAAAAATGTTTCTGCCAACTTATGTCAACATCTGTGCAACCGGACAAGCAAAACTGTGCAACTCAAACAGATGATGTGCCAATTGATGTGAACATGTGTGTAGATGCCAAACAAGAGCTAAAAATTGTGCAACTATAGGCATTGTTGTGCAACTGATCATAACTTTTGTGCAACTACCAAAAAGTGCCAAAAGCTGATCTCAAAACATATGTGCAACTACCAAGAAAGCAAAAGCTAAGTAGACATGAATAAAAGTAAAAAGGCATTGTTGAAAAAAAGCAAGAGAACTCACTTGTAATTTGCTGAACACACCAGGAGAGACCAAGTCCTTCTTCATCACCTTGGCAATTAGATTGCTATCCCATGCATTCGCTCGTATGCCGCAATTTCTTACTGGGATACCATGAACAAGCGCATCAAGGTATAGGATCTGCCGCAGAACAAAAAAAGGAAAAACTTTAGTTATTAGGAGGAAATTTCAAAAGCTATAACTGCAGAAACAAGAAAAACACATGGAAGTACTAATTTTCACTCACCACCAAGTGATACAAGTAGCAGAAAATGGGTTGCTTCTCCTGTTTCATGTTCCGGAAAGCTTCATTTATGTGTTCTACTACAAAGAGGTAAATGTTTCTGTTCTTGAGCATTTGATGATCTAGCACAAGTCTCTAGCACTTTGGGCTCAGCTTCAGAGCCGTTCTTGGTGCTAGAAAGGTACTGAATGCAACTGGAAGCCAGGCCGTAAAGAATGTGTCATCGACTTTTCCCTTCCTATCCTCAATCATCTTGCACCATGTACTGATCTTGGGATGAGAATTTCCAGTTATGTTGAAAGTCTCTTTGAATTTGCTAGTTGCATCCTTATCAACTACATATCTGACTTTTTGACCCCTGCTTGGGAGATCGAATACCTTGTGCACACTGTTAGCATCGACACGGATCCTTCCCCTGCCTGGGAACACCATTTCAGAGCTTTCTAGCTTGTAGGACTACACCAGGTATTTCGTGAGATCCGCTGGAACTGTCTCTGCTATGTTCAAGAGACCCCCAAACAACCTTGAACATAAATCAGACTTCTGCAATGGGGTTAGCGTGTTGTTGAACTTTGCAAACCGCCCTGGTGATGCCCTTATCCTGCCCACTTGTGATGGTCAGTCTGTATCTTCCCCTTCATCCCCCTCAACTCCTTCACCGCTGCCCTGTTGATGAGAAGAAAAACATTGCACACAAAACAATTAGCCTGAAAAAAAAACTAGGAAAATGACTTGAATGAATATAGCAAAAAGGAGGGGCAACTGCTTGGTTAAAACTATTTAAACAGAAAATGGATGATGCCAACTAATATGATGTTCTTGTGCAACTATGAAAGCTCATGATGACAACTACAGACTACCAGTGTGCAAAATGCAAAAGAAACTATGAATAGACTTGACCTAACAACTACAAGCCAGGGATTGTGCAACTACAAGCATGATATTGCAAAAAAACATAAAAAAGTTTGCAAAAAACCATTTAAAAGCTCATAAACCCAGATATATACCCTCATACCTTAGCATCTGCAGCAGAAGATGAGGCAGCTCCTCCAGCAACTCATGCCTGCACACATGGTGGTAAAAGCCACATGTAAAACATGGAGCATACCAACTAATACAAAAAAAATATTCTGCAACTATAAAGCAGAGCATTCCAACTCATGCCAACTTCTTTTGGAAAAACTCTTTTAGAAAAATATGACTAATGATGTCAACTAAAACATGGTTATTGTGCAACTACAGCAAATGGTGGTGCCAACAGCTGCATAATTAATGTGCACCTAAGTGTGGAAAACTCATATTCTAGGGCCTACTTACCTTAGTAGATGACTCAGCTCCCCCTACAACTGTTGCACGTTTAATCCGCTTTACAACCCAAAACTGATCAACACCCTAACAAAATAAAACATGGGCATGGGGAAAACAAAAAAAAAGTTATATGACCAACAAACAAAAAAAAGGTGGTTATGTCTTGAGCATGACACTTACCTCAACTTCCTCTCCCTGCTGAGCACTACGGGCAGAGCGTGGCTGACGACCAGCAACACGCTTCAAGTTCCAGCGAGAGGTCTGATTTGCATAACCCTAATTAAGCAAGCAAAAAAACATAAAAAAGCATATAAGCATACATGGACAAGTTGAAAAGACTCAAAGAGACGAAAAAATGAAAAATATACATCTTCTTCATTGCCATCCGCATCTCCTCCTATTTTAACCATTTTTAGCCTGCAGAAAAATAGAAGAAAAAACCCATATTAGTTAGAGGATATGCAAGCAGACAATAAAAAGGATAATCGATTGCTTTGATCTGCAAACCTCTACACAAGATAACACAAAAAAAAGCATTGTGCACGTCATTGCACACATATAACAAAACAAAAACAAAACAACTTCATGGAATCATGCCAACTCTGCAGGACAACTTGTGCAACTAGAGAGTATATGCACAACCAACTATAAGAAAGAGGAAGCCACCTAAGCAGAACAACTAGCGCAACTGTGCAACATATAGTCATCCGACTAATATAGTGATGCAGCCAACTGATAGTTTATTCTCATTTAGAAGAAACACAGTCATACTAAGAAAAACAGAAATAACTAGACTAACATGTCAATCATGTACCAGCTAAATTTAATAACTTGTGCAACTCTAAACATGATTAGCCAAATAGTTCAGAAAGGAAGCCAACTGAGTACAACACCTTGTGCAACTGGACAAAACAACTAACCAGATAGACCAATCAGATAGCCAACTAGGTACATCAACTTGTGCAACTGGACTAAAAATGCCTAGCCAACTAGTTCAAACGTATAGCCAACTAACAACAGCAACTTGTGCAACTGGAACACAAAGTTGTCTACCAAATACACAGCAACTTGTGCAACTAGAACAAAACTAAGAACAGCAAAGTTCAGCGAACCACAATGCCTAGCCAACTAGTTCATAAACTTCCCGCGGCGGGAACCAGAACATGGTATATTGGGCGCACCCGTACCTCAGCCTCAACCGCAAAAATCCCAACCACCACTCCGCCATGACAAACGAACCACTCGGTAATGAATCCCCACCACCACTGCCCCTTGCAACCGCACAAAATCGAAGCGTGGGAAGGTCGAATCAAAGCAAGCACAGCAAGGAACACTATGAATCACAGCCCGCCACATCTGCCACCGTCGACCTGGACACGACCTTGCCCCCGGCGACAAGACAGAGAAAGGAAGGACAGCAGAAGGCCGCCGCAGACATCTGCCTCGACCGCAAATCCCAACAACCATTCCACTAACATCAACGCACCCTCCCCCCATGAATCCCCAGCACCACTGTCCCTTGCTGCCGCACAAATCCAAGGCCATGAGACTCGAACCGAACCACACACAACAGGTCTACCTGCACCAAATCGACCATACGAGGCAATTGATGCCATGGGAACCCTAGGAATCCCAGCCCACCATTTCCGCCACCGACGACCTCGACACAACCTACACCCCGACGACGAGACAGAGAAAGGAGAAACAACAGGTGGTACTGCGCCGACGAGGGCCGCAGCGAATCCCCCTCCCCCAGCGGTCCGGCCCAGCGAATCCGCCGGTGACGCGGCGCGATTTCACTGGAGTTGCGGGAGCGAGAGCGAGAAGGGCGCGGGGATGCAGGAGAGGAACGGGAATGGGGGAGAGAACGACTCGCGTTTTGAAACCGCCGCCCATGATCTCCCTCTACCGCTTACATGACGAGGTCGGATAAGGACAAGCGCCCACGACCTCGCGCTGCGAGGCCTCCCGACCAGGCGGCACCTGGCGCTCGCATGAGACGATCGTGACGTGATCGTGCGGTCAGGAAGCGGCAGCTCGTTTCTGCTAGATGGCGCGCGCGCACTTTTTAGATTTTAGGAAAAAAAAATCTCCAATAGTTTTCATAACACGAAAAAAAGTTACGGGATCTCGAATAATCTCTAACACTTCCTTCCATCTGCAGACTAAGGCATAGCCTAGTGGTGGGGAGGGATTGATGCCTTCCCACCCACCCAGGTTCAAGGCATGGTACCTGCATTTTGGTTTTGTTGCACCAATTATACTGTAGGGGGTTCCCTACAGTCATTCTATAAAAAAACACTTCGTTCCATCTATGGGAAGAAGACATTTCCTGTAAAATTTGTTGGAAGGCAACTGTTGAAGTTTGAGGATGCCTCCAAGCTCGTCTCCATGCCCGCCTCGTCCCGGCGCCCCGCTCCTCGCCGGCCCGTCGCCTCCCTGCACCGACATGACGATCCATTGCACAAAGGAACCCACTGTGCCAGCCCGCCGCCTCCCCGCATCCCCTCACGCCTGGCCGCATTTGCTTCTTTTTTTTAGGGGTAAGCCTTCTGGCGCATTTGCAATTTGTATGCTTGTTTAATGGGAAATAGGAAAAACATATTTTAAGCGAAGATATTTACAGGAACTGAGAAAGCACCTCACTAGAGAACTTCCCCTAAATTATGTTGACATCTTGTAAAAACTCTTTTTACGGTGAGATTATTTTACAGGAATTGTTGGAGATGCTCTAAAGATTAATTTTTGGCAGAGAGATAGTACTAAACATTGAACTTTTAATTTTCTACCAATATGGCATCAACTATCCCAGACGTAATTATTTATATCCAAATATTGACGTAATTATTTGTATCCAAATAATTATTTGGACATTTTACCCAAATATAATTATTTGTATCCAAATATAGACATTTTTTATTTCTCACTAATGATTCATAAATGTTAATAAATAGGTCGCAAAATTGGGCGTAATAAGTGATTACTAAAAATAGATCATTTGTTTTGAATATATACATGGGCTGTGTGGTCAGTATATGCTTCCTCGGATACAACAATCTCTCGATAGGACGACTCACTTCTATGGCGAAGCTTACGATGAACGGAAGCAGGGTGGTCATGCTTATGATAGTTATCCTCGCATGTACCACGATTCATTCGCAGTGTAAGTATACGGAAACAATCATGTGGAATATGATAAAGTTTTTACTGTATTTTTTTTTTGTGAGGGTATCAAAAATTATTACTTCCTCCGTTAAGAAATATAAAAGTGTTTAGATCACTACTCTTATATTTTTTTATCCCTCCTCGAAGAACCACTAACATGAAAGATTCTCCGTTCTATAATGTAAGACGCTTTTTCGACACTACAGTCTGGGTCGAAAAACGCGTCTTACATTATGAACGAGAGGGAGAAATATGTACATTGTTGTCTGCATGCAGGTCGATCGGTTGAACAGATGAACAGCAACAAGGTCCAAATGTGCACATGCTCACGGGTAAATGCAATTTACTGCTGCGACCTAGGAGGCGATTGCTTTCCAACTATAGAACAATGCCAAAAAGGTTGTGCTCCTGGATGCAAGCGATCTCGTACCTTGACAGAGCCATGAGGAAGCATTACATATGATTTATGGTGAGAAAACAATGTCATGACCATCTTGAAATAATATTATGAGATGTGATCCTCTTATGTTATTGGTTTCCTACCTTTATATGATTCTCATATACTACTAATATTTATTTCGGTTTTGCTAAAACTCAGCTTCGTTGTGACTCATTCACCTGCCTCGCCGTCCGATCAAAATGAGCTTATATTCGTGTTGTTTTCCTGGTGTGTTGGGTTATCGGCCCCTTTTTTGTTTTTTCTAAAAAAATAATTCATGCTTTGTTGGGCTGGTGCGAAATCACTAATTGAGGAGGAGTGCTTTCAAAGATCACTTTCCCCCTCCCAACCTGGGAGTTTTCCCTCTTTTTTAGATCCTTTATTCAAAGTGTTTTATCTCTTAAACCGAGTGTCCAAATCTCAAACCGCTTTCACCGTTGAATTCTTCGCGTTGAGATCTTCAAAACTAGATCTCGTGTTGACAGGTTTTGGTGAACTTTTTTTCAAAAAGAAAATGAACCGGGAGCACTTTTTCCCCTTTCCGAAAGCTGTTTCCGAGAGGCATGGCCGTGCCTCTCGCAGAAGGAAATCCATTCCTCTCGCAGAAGAAAAACCGTGACTCTCGCGGAAGGAAAAAAATGTGTTTTTTCGTTTCTGAGATGCACAGCCATGCCTCTCGCGGAAGCAAAATCATGCATCTCAAGGAAGGAAAAAAAATAAAACACGTTTTATTTCTGTTTCCGAGAGGCGCGGTCGTGCCTCTCGCGGAAGCAAAATCGTGTCTCTGGCGATAGCAAAACCGTGTCTCTCAAGGAAGGAAAAAAATACGCTTTTTGTTCATTTTCCAGAGGTGCTTCTCGCGGAAGCAAAACCGTGCCTCTTATGGAAGTTCGAACAATTGAGCAGATGAACAACAATAAGATCCAAATGTGCACATGCTCACGGATAAATGCGCTTTACTGCTACGACATAGGAGATGATTGCTTTTGAACTATAGAACAATGCGTAAAAGGTTGTGCTCCTGGATGCAAGAGATCTCGTACCTTGACAGAGCCATGAGCAAGCACTACATATGATCTATGATGAGAAATAATGTCATGACCATCTTGAAATAAAATTATGAGATGTGATGTTGGTGGTTTCTTACCTTTATGATTCTCATATAATAATATTTATTTTTCATGTTATCATTTGTGGCTGGATGATTAGGACCAAGTGGCGGCCGTTTGGGATACCTAGGTGCCCAAGTTCCTTACCTCGTGACCATTGGATCTTAGATTGATGCATGTAGATTGAAATGGGTGGGAGTACTAGGCGCCTTTCGTATAAGCATATACATGGAAGTAATAAGTATCAATAAATGTATTATTTAAATGTCTTAATATCATGCATCAAGTAGGAAAGGAATAAATGTAATTTTTCCTTAATTTATTTCCTTATTTAAAGAATAGAAACTCCTTTGAAGGCATATGTTACAACTATAGTATTCTTTTTATGGAGTATGCATGTGTAGTATTTTTTTTTGCGGGGAACTTAGAGAGCTTTATTGAATAAAAGCATTTGCTGGACAGCCAAGAGGCTACTGACCAGGAAGCTAGGAGTGGAGTCTAGCCAGCCTTCGGTCACATTAAGCGTACAAGCACGCTTAGCACACAGATGTGCAGGACCATTAGCAGCTCTTATTACATGAGAGGTATCAAAGGACAAAAAGCTAGCAAAGAGCTCTCTAATTTCAGAAAGAATCGGTGCTACTACCGAACGATCAGTGTAGCTAGAGTTCCGGAGGTTTACTGCCTCAAGACAGTCGGTCTCCAGTTGCACGTGCGTGTATCCTCGTAGATTGGCAAAAATGGCGCCTTCCCGAAGAGAGAGCACTTCGGCGATGAAAGGATCCGTTACCCCCCAAGTGGGGTTTGCACCATGCACCCAGGAAAGCCGATGAAGAGTGGGCGACGCTTCCTGCACCCGCATTGCCAGAGTCAAGCTGAATTGCAGCATTTGTATTTATCTTGATGTAGTTAGACTCGGGGAGCCGCCAACCGTGGCCCTGCAGAGGTATGAAACTCTACCGTGGAATGTCCAGCAGCGCCAGGTCCTCCCGGATGCGCCGAACGAAGCAGCTGGGTCGATGATCTCTTGATCATGTGTCCTCCTGTTGTGAGACATCCAGATAGCCCACATGACCGTGATAATGGTGGCATGGCCCTTCTCTGAGAAGCGCTGCTTACAGAGTATGTCGCGTGTCGAGGTGCTGGGGTGGAGCCGTGGCAAGGAGATGTCGAAGAGCAGCCTGGCCTCCTCCCAAAAGCGCTTTGCATGAGAACATTGCACTAAAGCATGCATCAGGTCCTCGTCCATTACAAGATAAAGTTTATAGAAGCTTGTATCCTTTATGTGTCTGTGTTGTAGAGTCTTCTCATCTGGGATGATTCCTCGAATAACTCTCCACCAAAACACCCTGACTTTGGGAACTACTTTGAGCTTCCATATGGCACTCCACATTTGTTGTTCATTCGCTGATGGCCCCGCTATCTGCCCTTCTTCTAGAGCTGCACGCTCTTCTCGATTCATTAGAGCTCGATGTGCTGTTTTAATGTAATAAGTGTCTGATCTCTCGTGCCCAAGCATAGAAGCCTCCCCGCCACCGTGGCATAGGGGAATATTCAGGATCGCGTCCGCATCAGGTGAGATGAATGTTGCGTGGACAAGGTCCCTGAGGGAGTCCTGGACTAGGGGGTGTCCGGATAGCCGAACTATCATCTTTGGCCGGACTCCTGGACTATGAAGATACAAGATTGAAGACTTCGGCCCCGTGTCCTGGATAGGGACTTTCCTTGGCGTGGAAGGCAAGCTTGGCGATACGGATATGTAGATTTCCTACCATTGTAACCGACTCTGTTTAACCCAAACCCTTTTCGGTGTCTATATAAACCAAAGGGTTTTAGTCCGTAGGACTAACAAAAATCATACCATTGGCTAGCTTCTTGGGTTTAGCCTCTCTTATCTCGGGGTGGTAGATCTACTCTTGTACTACCCATATCATCAATATTAATCAAGCAGTGAGTAGGGTATTACCTCCATCGAGAGGGCCCGAACTCGGGTAAAACATCGTGTCCCTTGTCTCCGTTACCATCCGCCTAGACGCACAGTTCGGGACCCCTACCCGAGATCCGCCGGTTTTGACACCGACATTGGTGCTTTCATTGAGAGTTCCTCCGTGCCGCCACCGTCAGAAGGATGCCTCATCCCGCCTTTAAAGACGACATTATCGCCAAAGGAGCCTTGGCCGCCGCCGCATTTCTTCGCCGTGTGGTTTCTTTATGATCACCAGTTCGCCGCCGCTACCGACGATGACTTCTCGGTCAACGAAACCAATCTTCGTGTTAACTCGAACTTGCCGAGCAGCTAGATCCGATCGAAGCTCTCCTCCGTGAATGAGCTCTTGATCGCATCGCCGCTCGAATCGCCATCGACTACGCATCGATCGGGCCTAAAACCGATCCGAGAGAGATTAACTCTCCTGTGCTACCCACCATGTTGTTGTGGTAGAGGAACAATACGGCGACTCTTCTTCTATCTTAAGGACTAGCTACGTCTGGATTCCCGACCCTCCATGCCGGATTCCCGCGAGGGGCGGATGTCGATCAAATCCTGAACTTAAAGTCAGCGGCGGGTTGGATTCATTGGATAACATCCAAAACCCCAAACTTCCAAGTTTGGAAACTTCTCGGTCCCTCGAAGTCTTAGATTGGACGGGTTCCGGATCTAGTTCCACCCGCCACCCAAACATTAGCGATCTATCCCGACCGCAAGAGCCCATTGAAACAAAGACATCATTATCGGGCCGATTCTCCCGGGTTATGGATAGGATAAAGGATCGCCGAGACGAGGACGCAATCTCACTCTTCTACAATAATTGCACGGACGAAGGAATCCTATACGCCTATAAGTCGTCAGGAAATTACACGCTTTGGTCGACTTGGTGACCATACTACAAAAGTAATGCATGCGATGGAGAGTGCTTGGAAAACCGAAAGTAAATTTTGGGATAATCCGCCCGAACACAGCCCTAGTCCAAAATAAAAGGGTGCATCATCACCAACCACCGGGTTAAATACCAAAAACAAAAAACCCCTTAAAGGGCATGGAACCGCATTTGGAGGGATGGCTCAACGGACCTCGCAAAATTCATAGCACGTAGGACGCCACTCCAACTCATAGCCTTCGAAAGCATGTTGGATACTACGGCATGTGGCCAAAAGTGGCGAAGAGCTTCTAGCTTCGTAATCCCAGCCCAACAATACCAAGACGGTATTAATACCTTGAGACTTTCGTGATCAAATAACATGTGGAAGCTTAACACCGCAACCTTGCCAAGTCTACCAAGTAGCAACAATAAATCCATGGACCGACACGGCTATTACCTTTAATGCCGCTAGGATTTAACCCAAATTCGAACAGCCCGAGCACCACCGCATTGGTCCTCAAATTCAATAGTGGACGGCTTTCACTTTACTAAGGTACTCATGGATGGCGGCAATGGATTAAACCTCATCTATGAGGAAACCCTCCTAAAAATGGAAATAGATCGGAGCCGCATTGAGCGAAGCAACACAACCTTCAGAGGAATCATCCCTAGCCGGAAGCATGCCGCACAGAAAATCACATTGGACGAGGTGTTCGCTCACCGGACAATTACAGGTCCGAGGAGGTCACATTTCAAGTGGCCCCTGCTTCAGCCAGCCGGATATCACGCCTATTAGGGCGAGAGGCATTCACAATTTTTCAAGCTATACCCCATTATGGGTACATGAAGCTTAAAATGCCGGACCTAACGGAATCATCACTCTCGCTAGTGATCCAACATAGCACTCGCTACCGAAAACAAGACAGCCGCACTAGCCCTCGAGGCACTATCCAAGCCCTAGCGGCCGAGGAACTCACCGTGATGCGCTCCACGGTGAACAGGACGATGTGATACTTGATAAAAGATCCAAGTCCACCTCTTTTAAACCAAATAATGAAATAGTCAAATTCCAAGTCCACCCAACGGACCTCGCAAAGACGACTTCCATTGGGGCACAATTAAACCCCGATGTAGACGCCAGTGACCACGAGAATTTCTACGAGAAAACCGGGACATTTTTGCTCGCACCCTTCGGACATGCCAGGAATCCCACGCCGGCCGGGCCGAGCACGCCTAAATATCCTAAAAGGATTTAAGCTACCAAGCGTGCTCTTCGCTTTTTCCGAACCCAAGAGACAAAGCCATGGGAGAGGAGCTAGCCAAACTTCGAAGCCGGATTCATCGTAGATATAAAACATCCGGACTGGCTAGCAAATCTGGTGATGGTACCAAAGAAGGACAAATCGGCGCCTATGTGTTGATTTCAAAGACCTTAATAAGACTTGCCCAAAGGATCCCTTCCTCCCTCGCATTGATCAAATTATTGACGCCACAAAGCAGGACACGATTCATTGTGCTTCCTCGACGCATACTCCGCTACCACCAAATTAAGATGGCGGAGCTGCATCAAGCCGCAACGGCATTCATCACTCCATACGCCCATTCTGCTTCAACACAATGCCCTTCGGCTCAAAAACGCCGCGCAAACATATCGTCAAGCATGATTCGTATATGTCCGGCAAACCAGATCGGCAAAACAAAGGAGGCATATGTAGATGACGTGGTCACAAATTCAAGCATGTCGAAACTCTAGTAGACAACTTGAGACTCACATTCGACAATCTCCGAAAATATGACATTAAGCTCAATCCGAAAATGCGTCTCTTCGGGCTGCTCCAAATGAAAGCTCTTGGGCTTCATTTTGTCCCAGAGGAATTGAAGCAAACCCAGCCAAGATCTCGAGCTCACACAATTGGATATTCCAAAAGACCTCAAACAAATACAAAAATTGATCGATGCGTAGCGGCTCTAAGCCGCTTTTATTTCCCGCTTGGGAGAAAAGGCGTTACCCTTTACCGCTTCCTCCGCGCACCGAACACTTCGAGTGGACGGATGCCGCCACGGCCGGACTTGAAGAAATAAAAGCTATATTGGCAACAACCGTCTCGCCGCCGCCCAACATGGGCGAACCAATGCTATTATATATCGCCGCAACACATCAAGTTGTTAGCGCGGTGCTCGTCGTCGAACGAGAAACGGACGGATTACAGTTCCCTCTTCAAAACCAGTTTACTATGTGTCAACCGTCCCTAACTCCATGCAAGTCCCGTACCCACATTATCAAAAGATAGCATACGCGGTGTTCATGGCATCCCGGAAGCTGCGACACTACTTTCAAGAGTGTTCGATTACGTAAAGTACCTCTTAACGACATTATAAACAACCGCTGACGCCGACGGGCCGGATTGCCAAATGGGCCATCGAAGCTTCTCCAATTCGACATAACCTATAAGTCACGATGAGCTATTAAGTCACAAGAGTTGGCCGATTTCGCTGCCGAATGGACCGTCGAACTCCCTAAAGAGTACGACGATATTCCAATTGGATCATGCACTTCGACGGCTCCAAAATGTTGGCCGGCCTGGTTGGCGTCGGCCCGACGCCCCCAACCGGGGACACACCAATACGCCCTTCGATAATGTACACCGACTCCAACAACGCAAATTAATACGAGGCCCTTCTCGCACGGCCTCGGATGGCGCCTCCATGGGCATTAAACGCCTAGAGGTGCGCGAGATTCAAACCTCGCGATATCTCAAATAAACGGAGACTTTGATGCCAAATATCCGAAAATGGCAGCCAGACCGCAACGCCGGGTCCTAAAAATGTCAAAGACGGTTCAAGGGCTCGAATTTCATCATATAGCCCGGATAACAACCAGCAGGCATGACGATTGCACGATCGCCAAGAAACGCTGCCGCCCCGCCTAACATCTTCACGAACAGCTGTTCAAGCCATTCGTGATTATGGGAAGGGGAGTCCGAAATAATAATCCGGACCCAACCGCACCGCCTCGACAATCAACACTCGACATAATCGGAGGCTCGCCAACGAGATAACACCCTCCGCCCACAAAATAATGGCGGTTATTGCCCTGCGGATGGAGCCATTCCTAGCCTACCTAACTAGGCGTGAACTCCTCAAGACCAAAATGAGGCTCACCGCATAGTACGGCGATCCAAAGCCTATAAAGTCCATGAGGGAGAGCTCTATAAGAAAAGCACAACAGAGTCCTTCAAAGGTGTATCTCCAGAAGAGGAAGGGCTAAACCTCCCGGCTGAAATTCATGCCGGACCGGGTGGGCACCACGTCCGCAGCCCGGGCCCTTGTAGGCAAGGCCTTCAGACATGATTTTATTGGCCGACGGCCCGGGCAGATGCGAGGATTTAGTCCAACGACGCGCCGGTTGCCGCCTTTTGCTAACTAAAGCCACATGCCACCCACCGCCTCAAAACTATACCCATCACCTGGCCGTCATGTGCTGGGGCTTGACATGGTTGGACCCCTTAAGGAGGAACCCACAAGCAAAAATACCTATTGGTCATGGTGGATAAATTCACCAAATGGATAGAGGCCAAGCCCGTTAAAACGGCTGAATCCGGACCGATGATAGACTTCATATCGGGGTAGTGCACCGTTACGGCCCCCCACAAAAAGAGATTATCATCGATAACGGCACCAACTTCACAGCCGATGAGGTCAAACTATGGTGCAAAAACATGGGCATCAAGCTCGACACGCCTCGCCTATCACCCTCAAACTAACGGTCAAGTCGAGCGGGCAAACGGTCTAATCATGAGCGGCATTAAACCTGCACTAGTGTGGTCCCTTAAGGAATCTAACACGACCGGGTAGAGGAGCTCGACCAGATTTAGGGGCTGCGGACCACGCCGAATCGCACTACCGGATTCACACCATTTTTTATGGTGTACGGCGCAGAGGCAGTCTTGCCTCGCGACATAATTCATGACTCACCTCGCGGCGCATGTATGAAGAAAGAGAAGCCGAACTTCGATCGGCAGGACAGTCCGACGCCTTGGAGGAGGAGCGCGACGTGGCAAAAGCTCGTTCCGCATTTTATCAACAAGCAGCTCAAGATATCAAAGCGAGAGAAGCACGGCCAAAGCTTACAACGTTGGCGTAACTAGTTCTACGCCTCACGGACAAGAAAAGGACAAACTCAAGCCCAAATGGGAAGGTCCTTCATCATCGACCAGTGTCCCGATCATGGGCATACCGTTCATGTAAACGCATCGGATAACCGACTCGAGCTAAACCCATGGAACGCAGCCCGCTCACGAAGATTCTACGCTTAGCGCCGGGACTCGGGTTCGTCTCCTTCCTCCGTCCAAAATTTATACTTTAGCTGTCTTTTATTTCTCTCCTTCCTCCTCCTTCTTCTCAAGCTCAGAGGTTCGCTTGCGCTTTGTTCGCACATACTTGACGCGCCACCCGCTACCATTATACTCGGGGCTTCTTTAATGTAAGCTTATTTATACGGGCTTTATACCCAACACATGTGTCAAACTTCCGCATGTACCTTTTACTCACCATTATATGCATCGATATGACTTAAGTTTTGGCCAAGCTGGGTTGCTCGCTCCTGCTTACCCCTACGCTCCCGATTGTTCGGCTAGGGCGGTAAAGGAGCACCTCTGCGATTGTTATCGCCGGTCGTACCGGATGTGTAGCTCAGACCGGGTGAAGCCAAAGCTAGTGTTCTTAAGGGAATATTCGGTCGGTGAACCGAAAGATGATTTTAAACTATTTATCCATCTGCCCCTGATGATTTTCTGCTTTCTTAGCAGTTTGGACATGCACTTTAGGGCATGCCTCCTGTGAAAGGAACCCTTAACGGAACTATTCTCCTGGAAGATGTTTCTTACTATCCATGTAATATAACATAACTAGTTGGGCACTTGTCCGACATACAGCAATAATGACCCCCACGCCTTTGTCTCCATGCATGCCCGGTTCTTACATAACCGCGAGGGTATTCAGACACACTCCGGACTATTGGGTCCCGAGGTCGAAGCTTAAAAGGTCCGCTATGACAAACGATCTACAATCCGGCTAGAAGACATTTTCATGTCATATTAAATTACATAGTCAACTCGACCGATTGTATTCCTCTTCAATGCCATCTAATAGGTTGTCTAATTTACAATCTTCTTGGGGAATACTTGGCGGCCAATTCTACTTGGCCGTACACTAAGCTTACAGGATCTCCTTCCCATCAGGCCCACTGTGTCCGACTCGGCCATGTTGTTTGGGTCAGCCTTCGTACCGCTGCCTTTACCATGGCCCAGGCCTCCCTGGCGCCTTTGACGGCAGGCCGATATCTTCCATAGTCGGAGCGCCGCCGTGCTCCTTGAAGCCGCTCCGCCGGCTCCCCAATGCCTTGGGCAGGGAGATAGATGGCCACAAGGCTCTGGGCGACGCCTTTTCATCACTGCCGAACTTCGTTAGATGCGGACGCAGTGATTCGGGAAGAAGATCACCAAGAATCGGGCATCTCCTCCTCAGACGACCTGTGAGCAAACCTACATACATGTTTATGTTAGTCGCCTTCCTCGCCGAACTCTTTCAAAGTTCGCTCAAGCACTTCTTGAAAATGCCGCTGACGAAGCCGCTGATTCTCCTTTACGGAGTCGGCTAACCGGGCACGAACATCCTTTAGTTCCTCACCCAGTTGGGTGTTGGCATCTTGGAGGTTATTTTTCTCCCGCACCCTCGTAAGACGCTCTCGCCAAATTTCCTTTAGCTGGCGCAGGAGTTGTTGCTTGTCCGGATCCATCCCGCGCTATCTGCACCGTTAATGTCGATTTATGCACACGCCGCACTTTGGCGAAACTAATTCTACTTTGAAGGGCATATATTACGTGAGGGAGTCTTCATGGCTTCGCCGGTCGCGCTGCCAAGGCGGCCTCAAGTTGGGCCTTGCACTCTTCAAGCTCACAGGACAAACGGGTATTCTTTTCAAGAAGAACTCAGATTCCAAATGATCCTTAAATCAGTTATCCTAACTATTTTAAGTCTCGGGGCTCTTGGCATATATAATATCAAAATTCCTTACCCGTATGTCTTTCACATATCGCCCGTGGCTCGCTAAGCCATCTTGAGCGGCACGGAGGTGCGCTTCTCCCGAATTAAAGGCGTCCAACGCCTCTTGGGAGAAACATACACGTAGAATAGTCGGCGGCGCCTATGATTCATGGCGCTCTCCACCTCCGACTTGGTGGCGGACGATCTGTCGGCATCCTCCGTTGGAGGAGCATCCGACGACGCCTCGTGTTTGTACCCCTTCCAGACTCGGCTTTTGAGCCCGGGTCATGGCGGAGGTCCGATTGGCAACTTCTCGAACTCAGTCCGCGAGCGCCTTTTTTTCTGAAAAACCACGGCGTCATTGTGCCTCCCAGAACCTCTCCTTAAAACACGATGGCACATCATACCGCTTGCGGCGACGTCTCGAGTCGCACCACACTTCTTTTTCCGCTCCGGGCCAAGCTGCCTTGTTGGACGGGCCGGCAGGCTCGGCTTCCGCTCAAGGCACCCCTGCAAAACACCATCAAATACACGGTGATTAGAAGTAAAGCACGAGTGGGTCATGGTATCCGGACTTCGGTCACGTTACACGGGAGGCCGGAAATAGTCCGGGGTAGTCGGGCCGTAATGGCAACCAAAGCATTGTCGATGCTAAGTTGATGGAACACCCCGCCGATCAGCTCCACTCAGATATCCGAGTCCTCTTCGGAGGTCGGATCGAGGGACCGCTCCGGATCCTCGGGTTGTGGAGGCGGCTGTGTATCTTCTCCACGGCCCGGCGCAGTTCCTCGCAGAAACCATGAAATGAGATATTTAACCACGGGAACATCGATCGGACAGCCACAAGGATATTCGCTTACCCAACTTCGAGGATTATTCAAAGAAAACCCGCTCAGTGGATTGACGCGGAGAAAATCCTCCTCTTCCCCTTTGTACATGGCGGACAAGGTCTTCACCAGTTCGGTGACCGATCCCGGCCCTTTGCGGCCGTGGCGGGTGGCATCATCCTCCCTGTTGAAATCCCACATGGGGTGGCCCCTATATTGGAGCGGCTGAACTCCCCTCATAATGCAGATTGCCATGACTCCAATCATGGTCAATCCTGCATGAGCCGACAATCTTATTCGGCTCATCAAGTAAAGGACGCCCGGTCATTTTCCCTCTGGGGGCTCTGCGGGCGCCCGGCTTAGGCGCTTCTTCGGAGGAGCGTTGCTAAACTACGGAAGGCCGATCCAACAGGATCCGCAGCGGACGCCCTCCATGTAAAACCATTCGAGGGCCAGTCCCTTGACGCTTTCTTGGGGTTCCGGATAGGTATCCGTCCCGGCGATGCGCCATAATTCGCTCCGCCCCACTTCATATATTGACCCTTCGTGAGAACGAGGCACAAGGCGTAACAATCTCTTCCACAGAGGCGAAATGGGCCGCCAGAAACAGCTCAAGAAGGGCCACAAAGCCCGCTATATGCAAGATGGAGGCAGGCGTAAGGTTGTGCAAATTGGAGGCCGAGAACTCGAAGCCCGGAGAAAGCGGATGGATTGGAAATCCGAGTCCTCTCATTAGGTAAGAGACGAAGCACACCCGCTCTCCCTTAGAGGGATCGGGACGCCTCTCGCCGCTTCCCGCCTCTTATAAGTGGCAAGTCCGAACGCACCGGAACCAAGAAGGCCGGGGAAGGAATCCTTTGGTTTGGAGCACCACCAATTCCACTGTGGGGATCGAGCATCTCCCCAATCTCCGGCCGAGGGCCGGGAGCGCGAGAGGAGGAGCCGCCGACCGTCCCATGGTGGAGTGGATTTTTTGTCAAAGGCGCCTGATGAAGGCTCGCGAGGGAGGATGGTGTGATCCGGATCACGGATCCCCGCCTCTTTTATAGACGGCTCATTTGCACAAACAAGGGGTAAATGTAAAGATACCACGACTTTTCACATTCATTCAACACGTGGAAGATGGCCATTATTGGACGTGGAAGCCGAGAAGCATGATATTCACAAGGAAGCCGGACACTGTTCGACACAGGATTCGGAGGGGAACCTGCTTTGCAATGCCGAAGATAATCAACACGCCGGACTCATCATCATTGAAGCCTAGTTCGGGGCTACCGAGGAGTCTGGACTAGGGGTGTCCCGATAGCGAACTATCATCTTTGGCCGGACTCTGGACTATGAAGATACAAGATTGAAGACTTCGTCCCCGTCCTGGGATAGGACTTTCCTTGGCGTGGAAGGCAAGCTTGGCGATCTGGATATGTAGATTTCCTACCATTGTAACCGACTTGTGTAACCCTAACCCTATTCGTGTCTATATAAACCGAAGGGTTTTAGTCCGTGAGGACTAACAACAATCATACCATAGGCTAGCTTCTAGGGTTTAGCCTCTCCGATCTCGTGGTAGATCTACTCTTGTACTACCCATATCATCAATATTAATCAAGGTGAGTAGGGTATTACCTCCATCGAGAGGGCCCGAACCTGGGTAAAAACATCGTGTCCCTTGTCTCCTGTTACCATCCGCCTAGACGCACAGTTCGGGACCCCCTACCCGAGATCCGCCGGTTTTGACACCGACAGTCCCGATTCCAAGACCAGTTATCAGTGTCAATTAGGTCACTCACCCTGGTGATCGTCGTGTTTGGCAGTCTGAAAAGTGGTCTCATGGATACAGTCGACGGCAACCATCGATCCTCCCTCACCGAGGTAGTAGTGTCATTACCAATCTTCTTTACATGGCCCTCCTTAGCGCTTTGACGACCAGCAATGATCGCCCTCCAAGTAGCCGAAGCCGACTTTGGTATTGTGGCCTGCATAAAATCACAATCTGGGAAATATCTTCCCTTCATAACTCTCGTGCAAAGTGAGTCTGGTTTCGTCATAAACCTCCAGCCATGTTTCCCAAGAAGGGCAACGTTGAACTGTTGGAGGTCGCGGAAACCCATCCCCCTTTGATTTTTGGTGTAGCAACTTTGTCCCAAGCAATCCAGTGGAGAGAACGTCTATCCAGAGAACTCACCCACCAGAATTTTGCCATGTTCGACGTCAAACCTTTGCACATTTTTTTGGTCAGCAGAAAGCATGACATGCTGAAAGTTGGGATGGCCCGAACAATTGATTTGATTAAGGTTTCTCTACCTGCGCATGCAAACAACCGTTCTGACCAACCTTGCATCTTACCCTTAGCCCGATCTCCAATATGCTCGAATGTTCCACTAGTAATCCTTCCAACTGCAGTACATAGACCGAGGTAACCTTTAGAAAAGCTTAGAATGGACATTGAAGTTGTTTCGAACTTGCTTTGAGAACCACTTGTGTGTTGGAACTGAAATATATAGAGCCTTTTGATCTGTTTCACACATCGGCCGGAGGCCTCACCATAGATCTGAGAATTTCATTCAATCTAGTTGCACTCGTGGGTCGCTTTGATGAAAATCAAGCTATCATCCATGAACAAAGATGACTCACCCACGGTGCTCAAGTTCACTCTAATACCACGATCAATGTATTTACCATAGTGTTTCACCAGAGCAGAGAAGCCTTCAACAGATAATGTAGAAATAGATATGGCGAACAGACAGCCTCAACGAGGCCCCTTGATGGGGAGAAGTATAACAGTTCTCGTTAACACGCATGAGAGAACCGTACAAACGTGACACACTTCATGATCAATCTCACCAAGCTGCTAGCAAAGCCGAGCCTCAAGAGCATAGCTTCAAGAAAATGCCACTCGACTCGATCGTAAGCTTTCATCATGTCCAATTTGATTGCACATGAGAAAATTTTCCCTTTCTTCCGCCGCTTCATCGTACGTACACTTTCAAACGCAACAAGAATGTTATGCGTGATCAAGACACAGGGACGAATGCACTTTGCTCCTCGCTAATAATCTCATCCATGCAAGGCCTCAAATGATTGGTGATGGCTTTAATAGCAATCTTATAGAGAACTGGGCACAAAGTAATGGGCCGAAATTGTGAGATATTCTGTGGGTGACATACCTTTGGGATTAAGGTGATGGAAGTGTCATTTAGGCCCACAGGTAGTTCACCACCATTCAGGAAATCCAATAACGCCGGGACTATGTCGTGCTTTAGTAAATCCCGATGGCGCTGGTAAAAACCTGCTATAAATCCGTCCACCCCTGGTGCTTTAGACGGGGCCATCTGAAAGAGGGCATCCTGAACCTCTGATTCGTTGAACGGCTTACACAGTAGATCATTCATGGCCGGCGTGACCCGGCTCGGTACATGCGATAATAACGCATCGCTATTCTTGTAACCTTGAGATGTGTAGAGAGCTTGACAAAAGGCAAGAATCTCTTCCTTTTCCTCCTCCCCGAAGCACAAATCGAGCCGTCGGACCGCTGCAAATTAGCAATCTTGTTGATGCGTTGGCGTTGCTTAGCATGTGCTTGAAAGTAGGATGTATGCGATCTCCCTCGCGAAGCCAAGGGACACGCAATCACTGCTTTAACCATACCTCCTCCAATTTTAATGCTTCTCGTAACTTTGACATGGTAGCTTTTTCTTCATCTGAAGGGCCCCGTCCAACTGACTAACACCGCAGCCTGTCAAGCCGTTTTTGCAGCTGGCGGACAGTCCTCGTTAAGCATCCAAATTCACGAACTCCCCAAGGCGCCAATTTCTGTTGGAGAGCTTCACAGGGAATGCATGATCCCGAAAGCGTTACCCGCCGCTTAGCTTGTGCACGCCAAGTTTCAAGAATCAGTTGTTCATAGTCACTATGAGATTGCGGATGTTCTCATAGCGAAAAGGTTTCAATCATGTACGTTGGATGGATGGCGTCAAGATCAACCACCACAAAGCAGTGGTCGACTCTAAGGAACACACAGGCGCACCTTGGCATGCTCGTATTTTTGCTCGGAACTCCTCATTTGGCATAAAGCTTCGATCTAGCCGAGCCTTGACATTTGCATTTCTAGACTGTCGGTTGTCCCATGTAGGGTACCCAGACCAACCTAAATCTGGAAAGCACAATCATCGACAACATCACCGAATGCTCTCATTTGACACTCGGTGAGCTGTCCTTTGAGATGCTCTTCCCCATATAGGGTTTCATTGAAATCACCCATGCACAACCACTCTGAGTGAGGTAAGTTGTGTAGAGTACGTAGAAATCGCCAACTGTGGTGTCTGTTCTCTACTCTTGGCGCTCCATTAAACCCGGTAAATCTCCAATTCACCAAAGTATTGAGTCCACTGCGAACTACAACATTGATGTGGCCCGAGCTATAGTTCTTGAGCTCCACTGTTACGTCTCTGGACCAAAAGAGGCCAATACCCCCACTTAGTCCATCGCTATCCATAGCAAAACAACCAGCAAACGCTAGAGACTGCTGCAATTTTTCAACGCGTTTCCCTCGGATCTTTGTTTCCATAACAAAAACCAGAGTGGGACCTTCTTGCTTCACAACACTACGAAGCTCGTGAACTGTCTCAGGGTTCCCAAGCCCCCGGCAGTTCCAGCTTAGGAAAATATTTGCTACAGGCAGGGCCGACTAGCAGCCTCTGCCGAAGATTCAGAATTGGTAGGTGTTGGTTTCTTTTTCTTTGCCTCTCTCACTGTGCCGTCATCCTCATCCCTGTCATCTGCACCCTTCTGCATGGCCACATCTGTGTGTTCCATCTCCAATGTATCAGCAACAGCGTGGTTTGTCAGGAGGGGCAATTCAACTCTGCGGTAAACTTGGGCATGAGGCTCCCCTTTGCGTTTTGGAGCAGGTCGTTTCACTGGGGAATTCAATTCGACGCCATGCTCAGCTGCATTACAGGAATTCCTTGTTTCATTCTTGCCTTATTTAGTCTGGTGGGTTTTCGAGGAACTTCAGAAGATGCAGGTTTCTTTTTCTCATCCGGCGGCCGGAGACCCTTGCCGAATGGCAGGTCACCGTTTTCATCTCTCGTCCCAGGCGTCGGACAGAACAAGTCAGAGTGGCCCAATCGGCCACACGAGAAGCAAAAGTGAGGGATATTTTCATACTGTATGTCATATGGGTCGATGCTACCCCTCCTTGCAGAGTTGATCACGATCCATCTCCTCAATGGCTTGGCTACATCCAGAGTAACACGGGCGCACAGGTAGCCTCCCCCATGATCAAAGTGGACCGAGCTGGCCTCCTTATCAATCTGCTTCGCAATTGCCTTACACCAGGTTTCAGTGCGCAGATTGAACGGTAGATTGACGACACGGGCCCAAACCTTGAGCTTGTCAAATTTTAGTTCCAACGGGCACATGCACTCGTCGAACTCCGACAGTATGACTGCGTTCATGCTGATGTGCCATGGGGATCCGTCCCATACACAATCTCGATCTTGCTGCGTCGCAAACTCCGCAACGAACGTATTTTCTCCCACGATCTGGAAAGCTAGACCCTTAGGGTTACCCCAAGCAGGTCGGAGGGCGTTCGAGATGGTCTAGATGTGGAGTAGATTACGATGCAGCACCTTCCCCACCACGATCCATCTCTCTGGCGCCCCCTCCACGCGATCATCTAGCACCAATGGCGTCGTCTCTTCCTCTGTAATGTTTAGTTTCTCAAGTTGTTCCTCCAGGCGTCCCCTAGCCGATCTGGGTGACAGCGTTTCCCCCGCCGCCCCGCCGCCGCTGCCGGAGGGTGTTGCCATCCCTCCCGCCGGCGGAATCCCCGGTGCGCCCCGCCGATCCAATCCACGGGCGCCATCAGGTCCGCCAAACCCTAATCGCCAGAGCGTTAGGGTTTCCGGAAAAAAAAAACTAAGCATGCATGTGTAGTCCACATCTAGTATACGTATGTAGCTACATTTGATGTATTTTCGAACAATAGTCCATACTCACAAAATTTGGATATGTCACATTCGACTATGTTGATTTTGGGTATATAATTTCGTCACATTTTAATTATATTCTTGGGGTATATCATGTTTGGGGTATACCATTTCTAGTATGTCCCCATTCAAAGTATATTGGTTTTGTGTACATCTCCAAGGCATATGTGTGTATTGAAAAGAAGTACGTGGGTACCACATATCGGTATATGTATGTACGAACGAAAAAATCAGGTATCAGTGTCAACATGCTTTGTACATACCTAAAATTAAAAAAAAATACTATGACTTTTTTGTTTTTTGGTCACCTTAATTTGTATAGGGATATTAGTCATCAAAAAGTGTGACCCGGCCTTACTTTTTCTTAAATTTTAGATACATTGAAAAGTAAATCATTAGAAAAATGCATAAGAACATCACAATTATACATACATGCCTTTGGGTTGATGTTTCGTATTATTTGGTCATGTAATTCGCCGGGTATCTGATACCTTAAAAAACATTGGGTATATAGATACCCTTTTTTATTTCATTAGCTATGTACATACCCTTGAGTATCTTGATATGCAGCTATGGCTAAAATGTGAGAAATATTAAGGATACATACATTATCGGGAATATCTTGGGTATATATATAGGCACACAATGTTTTCTTTCTAGAAGGAGATAGTGGGAGGTATAAGGGTTCATATTTAGAACGAACATCTACTACCATGTATTACTATAGAAGAAACACCATGCAATTTCGTTTTGAAAATGAATCATTGCTCAAAAATCAAGAGAATATTATTTTTTGAAAAGCAATCATTAACCGTTGAGGGTGCTAGTGCATGCAAACAAAACATGAAATGCCATTATTTCGTGGATTGTACATCATTCACTAATAAATATAACTTGCCCTAACGGGACTAGGTGCCCCATATAATAACTTGCCCAAACGGGAGGTGTGCTTCTCTGAATTTTTGGTCTTCACCATATATAATTATTTTCTCTCGTACCTATCTGAGATGGTACTGAAATTTTTTGGGATGGGCCTCCAAACAATGCAGTTAAGGGGTCTGCTCCGCATCTTCTTTTGCCTTCGATTGAGCCATAGGGAGTTAGTCCCCTACTTGAGCAAAGGGGCCTGCTCCGCAACTTTTTTCTTCGATTGGGCCGCATGGAAAAAATAAATGCACAAAACTAAATTAGCGTTTTCTTTGTAACATACGCTCTGAGTAGGCCTACTGCAATTACATAACACATGCTGCTTTGGTCCTCTATTGGGCCTGGAAAAGAACTCGATAAGTCAGCTCTTTCTATTATCATTAAATAGTACTATCTCGCTCTCTTGGAACTAAAACCACCAACTTATATATGTCTTGAAGTTACCTATTATCAATCAACTCAACAAGTGAGCTTGGGAATCAACAAGCGGAGGATGGGAAGAATGACATGAGAAGAAGAGAATGAGTCCCGCTAAAGGAAAGAAGGAATATGTTGTCCTATGTGGGCTAATTAAGTGATGCATAGTTAAACGTCTTGCTGCATAATTAAAGAAGGTGTAACAGGAGGTCTCCAAGGGAGAGAAATAGGACAGTAAGGCGGGACCAACGGAAAGGCATTTGTGCTAGTAGTTGAAAATGCAAAAAAGTACTCATCCTAAACAACATAAATTGGATATACGGCATGTACAATCCACGGGCATGTACAATCCACTGGTAAGACGAGACAATTTCATACAAAGTCGGGTTTTAGCAGTGTGCAGATGTGATTTTTGCATGAATGTCATATCAGAAGTCAAAACACAAGGATTGCAGAAGTTCCTGCTATAGCTCTACTTTAATGAGAAAAGGTGGAACATGTTCCAGCCTGCACATGCCCACGCCTCACTGCTGACCTTCGCTGGGTTGATTCTTCATGAGTTCCCTAGCCTTCCTGCAAGAATTCAGCCGGATGGAATGGAAACGTCAGCTCTAACAATACTGCCCCAATATGCAACTCAATTACCACATCATTCCTCACAGTAGGTCCAGCCCTACACGTTACTTAGACGCAAGTGGTGCATAAGAAAAAAGAAAACGTTCTTCAGAGGCGTGCACTGATGGCATTTGACGTAAAATATTCAAAATATGCAACTACTTCTCATCACTATAAACGTACTTTGCCAACCTATACCATAGCAGCATTTTGGAGGACACTCCAAAGAGACGAGGATAAGAGAGTAGGTTACCGTAGTTCACGTTCAATCTCAGCATTCCCAGGATCCCAGTTTTGTGCATCCAAGAGAGCATAACAGGCTTGTTTATACTTCTGGGTACAGAGCAAATCAAAGAACGTGACCAGACTGTAAGATCAGTATGAATTATGGAGCAAGTCATCAGTGGACACACTGGCAAACTAGAGGAACCTTGAGTAGCATGTGAGCTGCAGCTTGACGGTAGCAAGCTTTTGCCCAATCAGGTCGCAACATTCTGCTCCTGAGAGCATCTGACAAAGCACCTTCACCATCACCCGTGAGCAGTTTACAAACACTCCTGTTTGCATACAGTGCTGCACTCTCTGCATGATCTATTGCCTGCACTCAAAAGTAAGAGGTCATGCACATATCATTCTCAACTTAAAATGATGGCACACAAACGTTCTATTCTCGTGCTTGTTCATGGACAGGTAGAAAACTGTCTAAAAACTTTACTACTAGGTAATACAGCAGAATGGATTTATGGAACACATTCTCTTACTAGGCTGATTGGCTTGTTCAACTTATATGTACCTTCGCATGATCAGTTTGATTACAGCACCACAAACGTTAACAGAAGCAGTAGACAAACATATCAAAGACTAATATTAGCCGAGAAGAAGAAAAAGGACTTCCCATGGAAGTACTCTCTTTTTTCTAACATGTGCAACTGATGCCAATATAAGTTTCTTAAGTGGAGTCAAATTTGCTTAGTATGCATATTAATCTCTGCCAGTGAAGATCAGTCTCAAGAAAAAAAGAGTGAAGATCAGTTTCAATCAGTGACAAATAACGGAATCATACATGGCAAATTAACAAGCAATACATCGTGTCCCAGTCCTACTGTTCATTATCAATTAAATTGTTTTTTCAACAACCAAAGCTCATATTTTACATTAAAAATGGTTAGATATTCTAAAGTTAGATAATAAGTAACCTAGTTAGAAAAAAATGCTCTCCAATTAGATCCCTGTTAACACAAAATAATTATCTTCTAAACCATCATAGATGAAGTGCAAGAGATTTACCAGGCCATAAAACTCTGATGCCATCTCATATTCCTTCTACTTGAATGCTGTATCAGCCTGTGTCTTGAGCAAACGTTTTCTTCTTTCACGGTGCCCTTGCTCCTAGACGATAAGTAAAATAAACATGAAATGGATATTGCAATCCTAGAAGTAATCATCATTTACTATGATAATTTCCATCACACAAAATATTCCAGCAACTTGGTGTTCAACATTCTACATAGTTTAGTATCTTGGTGGCCAGCTCTTTCACATAATTATGATGCAATGCATACGACAAATGCCACTTCAAATGGAGAAAAAAATTACTGGTTGGAAGCTCAGAGTCAAGCTCTTAAAGGGACTCCTCAGCAATTATTGGTATAGAAAATACACCAAAAAAAGAAGTATGCTGCTAGTACTAGAGCACCATTATCCTTTTCTTTATCACTGAATGTTGTCGCTAAAGTTAGAACAATGTTTTTATTTTGTGGGAAGAAGTTAGAACAATGTTACAATTTATGAGAGGTGGCAGGCAATAGGAAACATGGAGACATGAGCAGAGATCAAGGTGTTTCTTCTTTCACGAAAATAACCAAGGATAAACATTGCATATGTGCATGCCAGTTAAGTACATCAAAGGTAGCACTTTTCAAGGTAACAAGGAGTTAGTCACAAGAGAAATGACTGCAGCATAATTTAAGAACATGTTACTTAACTAAAATATATGAGACTTTATTACTACTATCTATATCTATATCTATACCAATATAAAAAGAGCAAGTTGCATAGATCCAACAAATCTCACCCGTTCAACCGCATCTATCCAACAGTCTAAGCTCCGGTGTTTAGCGTTAAACATGTTAGCACTTAACAAATTTAGCACCCTCTACTAATTAATATCATGCCTAATAGCAACATCGGCATTAACCAAGTAATTATATCCTACCTAATAATAACAACCAATCCATATCTTCCAGTATATTAATGTGCAATACAATTAATATCTTGTCTAATATTAACATGCATTGCACGTACACAATTACTACTACTAACAAGTAGCACAGCTTGTACATGATGCTGGTGTACTTCACAACCACGGTATGAGATCCATGACTATGAGCAACAGCCAACATTCAAAATTTATGTACCAGAGAGCTTCTAACTAATCTACGGTTTTATAAGATTTGCTTCAGTGTTCTTCACAATGATAAGTTAATGACAGTTACTTGAACTGAGACTGCCATACAATCTATATGCGACTACCATTTTGCAAAGAGTACAGACATTGCCTTATCTTAAGAGTTGATCTTATCAGGTGTAAGGTGTTTATACTTTTCAACCTTGGAAGCAGCAGTATTACTTTCCTCAGTGATTTCTATCAATTATCCAACAAAAAAACAGAAATTGGCTAGCATTTTCTATTCATTACAATCACTACCCTTCTAAATTATAGTTTGTAGTTTGTCCTAAGAAAATCCCATTAAAGTGGTGTTGTCGACATAGTAACCACTAACCACAGCTTATAATAACACTGAATGGACAAATTTCATGACTGAACGATGGCTTAGCTTTCAAGCAATATTCAGTATGGAAACATCATAAGAACAGAAAGTATCAAAATAACATACCATTGGCTTTTTAACTTCAATTTTCACATGAGAAATTACCCCTCAATACTCCAGTTTGGGACAGTTGGAATTGGTGTAGTCAAAGGCAACAACATTTCAACCTCTTCCTTGCAATCTCGTAATGCAGCAAGCTCTACTGGTAACATACCCAACTGGGCAACAAAAGAAAAATAAATGTCACCCATTTCGAATATTTAAGGCATCAATAAAAAAGGAAACCATAGCGTTAATAACATAAGAACCTGATCATTCAGAACTTAGAAACGATGTAAAATAATTATAACATTGCCAGAAAGAACCAGGATCGCGTAATTATCAAATGTTTCAACAAGGAGAGAACTGAGACAACTGGGATGAAGAACCACATCAATTAAGCTACAAAAGTCAATTTATTTCAGTTTTTTTAACAATCACCCGGGGGGTCCCCATCTGAATCATTACTCAAAGTGCCACAAAGGCGAGTTTTTTTAGCATGAGTCATTGGAAAAATGCTGCTACCCAGAATGGTACATACTGATATCTCAGTATTTCATCAACTGTTTAGAATATACTCCCTCCGTTCCTAAATATAAGTCTTTTAAGAGATTCCAATATGGACTACATACGGAGCAAAATGAGTGAATCTACACTAAACTACGTCTATATACATCCGTATGTGGTCCATATTGAAATCGCTAAAAAGACTCATATTTAGGAACGGAGGGAGTATATAGCAATAGCAAAGGAACGTGAACATTGGGTAATGTACACTAGATGCAGATAAATATAACATCGGGAAGGAACCAGGATCTACGTAATATTTTTATCAAATGTTTCAATTAGGATTTACCCAGAAAGCATTTATAAATTGCTAAGAAATTCAAACTGCCAACATACAAGGTTTCAAAGAGAGGCATTTCAGCAAAAGTTGAGACTCGGACACCACAAGAGTTTTTAGTGGCATCACACTTGAGTCCCTATGAAATATAAAGATAAAAAAGAAGACAATGAGAAGTAGCTGTCGACGTGAAATTTTTTAGTTGGTCCCTTGGCTTATGGTAGCATTGATATAAGACAGGTTCTTAGAGTAAAAGAAGGATAACAGAATACCGACCTGATGGAGAACAAAAGTAAGCTAAGTAAAGTCAAAGTATTTTAATGTGTATTGACTACCAGGATGGTACATAATGAGATCTCAGTATCTCATCAACTGTTAAGTTAGGCAATGATATGACCTTCTTTCAAGGAGAATAAATGATAAATGTTGGGTACTTATTGGATACAAGCAACGTTTTTAGAGCAAATATTGGTCTTACTACTGGCTGTAGCTACACCCAGGTCTCTTATACTATCATGGGGCAGTTTAGATTACACTACTTTATCATTTTGAGTATGTTGATACAATTTTTCTAAGATACTCCAAAGTGAACTACGTGAAATTTTTTGCATGTGAGCCATAGTTTTTCCATATTTTTCGAAATACCTTGATATTTGTACATGAAAAGGGAATATGTGAAAAAATTGCACATACCACCAAAAAAGTAGTATGTAACTATGTATACTACCTAGGTGGTCGTATATGCTCCCATAATACCGCTACATACTCCTGGTTACGCTAGATACTCCATACTGCCGCTACAAACCAAAAAAGTAGGCATGTTCCTTCAATAGGAAATCAGCAATTGATGATCAACAGAAAAATAATAGGTCAATTGATATAGACCGCTGAGAATTGGGCTGTATCCCAATGGTGGATGTGAAATGAGGTAACCCCACCACGAGTGTTTGATTCCCGTAAGGTGAAATAATATCTAAGTGGCCTGCATAGGTCTTTTTTAATGATAAAGACTGTTAGAATACTATGCACAAGCGCCAATTTCCCACCTAGTCAATGGCACAAAGCAACCCAAACTCGCTGCTAAATGGCTCCTTTGAATTAATAGCATCACCAGAAGATTTGATAGTATATGGTGAAATTCTGCATACCAGGTCGGCAAAATATACAGAAAATATCTGAAACATACATCATCGGAATATTAGGATCAGCTCCAGCCTTCAACAGAAACTTAATGAAGTTGGTATAACCTCCTTGCAGCGTAGCAAACACCAAAAGTGTCATAGTGGAAGCCTTGAGATTAACATCGGCACCAGCCTGTAAAAATGATTATGCAATAGAATGTTCATAGTGTTATCTCCATGCACATCTGCATATAAGCATGGCAGCAATGACAGAAAGGTAGAGTAGGGAAAATCAACACATAGCTATGACTAATAATCAAGAGAATACTCACCTTAATGAGTAGCTTCATGCACTTCAATGAACTGTAAATAAGAGCACCCAGAAGGGGAGTAATAGCACCGTTGATAATGATGTTAGGCTGAAAGCAGGGTATTGTATTTTGTATTAAGAAACACAGGTGGCATGATAGAGTCAGGTGTTTATTTTGAGATGACCAAGGATATCCTAATATAAAAAGCATGTCATCGTATAATTTACTGGTGTGTTTGGTGGTTCGAGGGATGAAATGGTAAATGGACTATCCAATCCCAATCCTGACCTAACATGCTTGTTTGGTTCAAGGATTGGAATGGGTTGCTCCATCAAATCAATCACATTTCATGACCTCTACTGAATTTCATAAACCTAAAAACAGATTCGTAATATATAAGTACGTGTTACTCTAAGTAACCAAAACACCCCCCGGGTTAAGACATATTTGTCCACGTCATTTAACTAGTTGGCAGACTAAAAACTACCTGTCCAAATTAACTCTGAATCAAGAGAAATAGGAAATATGGAGGCTACATACATTTGCGTGGTGGTCCAATAAAATCTTCAGTGTCTTATCCTGCTCATTTGTAGCAGCCATGAAGAGTGGTGGTCCACGGCCACAGTCTATGTCGACTGGCACCCCTTTTGAAAGGAGGAACTCTGTTACCTTGCAGGATCCTGTGGTGAATGAGATGATTCCGTAAGTCATGTTTTGCCACACAATGAACAAACCAAGTGTAATAGAGTAAATAAGAACTAGTAAAACGACCAACTTGGAGAAATCATGTGTGTATGCACGTATCAAGGGGAGAACCTGCCGACACAGCATGGTGGAGAGCTGTGCGTCCCTTGTCGTCTGCTTTCATTAGATCACCACCATGATCAAGAAGATACTTGACAGTGGGAACATCACCAGACTGAGCTGACATCATAAACGGAGTTGCACCTGTAAGAACAGCACATCATCAACACAATCTCGGTCTCCTACTGGAAAACATTGGCATGGCAGGCACCGATTTCAAAAATGGAGAAAAGGTAGAGAAAGACCTAGAGCTACAGTTCCAATTCCAGGAGCATTCACATCTCCCCCAAGCTCCTCCACCAAATACTTGCAAACCTCCAGATGGCCTCCCCATGCCGCACTATACAACACACCAACTCCATCCTTGTTGAAAGAAAAAATCGCCGATGGGTTGCCATTCCCCCGGGTAAAACTGTTTACAATACCTTTCCCCACATAAACACCATCACATTACAGAAATAAATAGCCAAATTAACAATATTGAAAACCGAGAGAAAAACGGAAAGATGTATGCAATACATAAGAACCTCGGAGCAAAGGAACTGATTTAATGCATTTATGGACATAGTTACAAAGTGAAACTCTTGAATTATCAGTTTAGAGTTCTTGACTATACTGCAAATTTGGTGGTAAACAGAATCAAGTCCCATCATCAAAAGATGCCAGATTTACAACCTTATTTGTTAAGATAAAAACACTGTTTGTCTGAATTCAGTTTGAACCCAAATGCTCATCCGAATTTCAGTAGGGAGCATGGTCAAAAAAAATCAGTAGGGAGACTACGTATGAGATCTCGTAATTGCTGGATAAAATAGCTTGGTCATCGCTAATCATCCAACGCCCATGTTTCTAATTATTGAATGCAATAAAACAAACAATACATAGCATCTGACAAATCAAGACATTCGTAGCAACACAGAAAATAGAACTCCATAAGCATACTATTCTCCGAAGGCAAGCGGTGGTAGATGGTTAGGCGCCTCAGCAATGCAGCGTGCCAACACAACCTCCGACCCCACAGACATGACTAATTAAGCAGCATCACTGCTGGACTAGAACGGAAATGAGGAAAATGCCCAGGAGCATGCGAGGGATCGATGCGTCGGAGAGGAGGAGAAAGTGCTACCTTTCAGGCGGTCGAGGTTGCCGTGGAGTGCCGCCATCAGGAGAGCGTTCACATCTGCACACACACGCGCACGTATGTTCTTTGTCAGGAATGCAGCCATAGAGCGAGGCAGAGAGGAAGGGATGATCGCGGGAGCAAACCAAAGGGGGGAGGGGGAACGTACCGGTGCCGCCGTCGTCGGAGGGGGGCAGTAGACGAACGGAGCCGCCGCCATGGCCCAGTCCCGCTGGTCTGGCTCGCGCTCGCGGGCGGAGGCGGGCGACGCCGGAGAACCCTGCGGTGCGCTGCCGGTGCCAGTGCGGCGCGGGGGAGCTGGGGTTTTCACTTTTCAGTCTGGGTTGAGCGGCGAGGAAGGCGAGGGCGGTGTGGAGTGGATGAGCCCGGTGTTGGTGGACTGCACGTGGTCTGCCCCCGCGCCGTTGGCCTTTGCGCGTACAAAGACCCGATGCACCCGTGACGGATCCGGCTTGCGTGCTCCCTCTCCATGCTCCCATCCGTACTTCCACTTCATTCTACGGCTGTCTTTTTTCTTTTTTCCTTTCTAATTTAATTATCTCCCTCTGATTTTAAGGGGGTGGGACCAGATCTTATTTTGTTCCAAAATCAAGCCACGTACGCGGGAGCACGGACGGGTGCACGCACGGGGAGCAGGCAAGGGGACTCCTCGCTCGGGAGAGAACCAGAAATGGCCACGGTTTTGAGCCAACTCATCTGATTGGACGCACTATCGATGACAGCGGGACCCACAAGCACGGGAGAGAAACTTGTCAGTGAGCACGTTCGCAGCAGGTAGTTAGACTAACCACAAGTGGGAATATAAGTAGTAACATCACACATATTTAGATAAAATAGATGATGTGGCAAGCAATAAATGAAGAAAAAGAGGCATGTGGTAACATAGCTAGTTATTAGTAGTATGAGTAACATCACACATATCAAAGTAAGATGAGTCTATATAGCCTAATAAATGAAGTGTTGCATGCTACCACACATATGTTACTCCCCATTATAGAGGTAGTAACACAGACTAGTAACATAGACATGTTACTAGTCCATGTAACTACTCATTATAGCTAGTCTTACAGGGACGCGTAATGCTGGTGCGGCGAGTTTTCCAAGTTATAGCGCGCCAATTGTCGGTGGACACGTGTGCAGCAAGGACGAGGCGGAAAAGCTGCCGCTTGGACCTGCCCTCCCTTGATGGCGGCACTCACGTGAGCGGACGGCGGGGAGATCTGCCCTCCCCTGGGGAGGAAAACCGTAGGCGCTGGCTACTCACACTTCGCGGGAACCTTGAGCAAATCACGGCCCTTGAATTTTGAAACAAGGGGCCAGATCCAGTGCTACAGAAAAAATGGCGCCGCGCTAACATCCATCGCCGCTTTGTCACAACGTGACGCAGTGACCCGTTTTCGTTGTGTTGACTCTGGTCGCGTACATGATGACCTCAAAAAAACTTGCGAACTGAGTCTAGCTAGATGTTTAGATTTTTGTGATGAAACCAGTCTATCAGGGTTCAAGTCCCAGACTTGGGGCAGGGGGCGCCGAGAGCGCCTACCTCGCCGGTTGCACCCAACAGCCACTTGCTATTCCCGGAGACGCCGTCGCCATCGGTAGATGTCTGCATCCTGCCGCGCTCTGCTGCGATGAACGACCTGGAGCGCCGGCTGCAGCTGGCGGTGGTGATGTATGTGGGAGGCCAGAGGTCATGGGTTACCCGCGATATGGCGTATGAGATCCTTTCGGTGCAGCTTGACATGCCGCAAGACAGGTTTTCGGTACACAAGTACCATCCGGAGGATTTCTTGGTGGTGTTCGCCGGGCATGAGTTCAGAAACAAAGCTTTAGCTGTTCCATCCTTCGCACAAGGAGGGGTGCAGTTGTTCATCAAGCCTTGGCTGAGGCAGGCGCATGCGAAATCCAGGCTGATGAGGATGCAGGTGGAATTGATGATAGAAGGGGTGTCGTCTCATGCTTGGTCCAGGGACACGGCTGTGGAGCTTCTGGGATTGAGAGCTTGGCACCTGAAACAGAGAACAGAGAGGATTTGTCGCTCTTCAAGCTCAGGGCGTGGTGCGTGGATACAGAGGAGGTGCCAGTTTTCCGACGTCTTTGGGTGCTGGAGCTGCCGCGTAGCTTGAACCCGACGGCTGAAGGGGAAACATTCCGCCAGCTGCTTGAGTATCCCACGTTCATTCATGTTGGCAGAGTGCGGGGTTACACGCCGCCGGAGCTCTGGGGACGGGCAGACAGCGAGGAGGATGACAGCGGTCATAGCGGCATGCCGGACAGGTCTCGCGATTCAGCGCCAGATGGGCAGTGGCAGGTGCAACATTGGACGCCTGGGGTTTGCGATCGTGTATCGCGGCACCGGCATCACGGCGGTGGGAAGCGTCTCGAGCTGGAGCGGTGGCGGCAGATCATACCGGCAGGTGCTAATGGGTCGGGTGGGTCCATCAGACTGGAGAATCCCACCTATGGGGCCGGGTGGGGCCCCGAAGTCAGCTGGCATAGGGACAAGGGCAGTGAGGCAGTCAAACATTTCAAACATGCCTCCTCGAGCCATATCGAGGGGCGGGAATCTGCAGAGGTCAGATGACAGGCTAGTTTCATTGGATCCGGTGGAAAAGGAGAGAGAGAAGACCAATGGCAATGGCACCAGGACAGCCACCCAGGTTCTCGAGCCTTCCGGGCCAATCACGGGCCATGAGTTGGCAAGGGACACCAATCATCTGATGGCGCAGGCGGTGGAGCCGGCTGCGACTGCTTTGGTGACACACAATGGCGATGGGATTGGTGTAGGTGGTGGAGCCGACCGGGGCAGAGGTGGGGATCCCACAGCAGGGGGCCCAGCAGGAGTTGGGAGAGGACCAACCCCGAGGGTGGATCCGACCGACAGAGGCGGCGGGTCCTGGCAGAGGGGCCCAAAGTTGTGTGTTGGGAGTGGTCCAATCCCCGAGGGTGGATCGACATGCGGCAGATGATTTTGTGGTCTCCAAAGACTTCACCGTTGGTCACCCAGCCTATAGAGGCGTGGGTAAAATCCCATCGGGATTCGTGGAGTGAACAGTGATCTGGAATCTAATCAACGGCTGGCTGATGGTTGGGCCCCAGTGGAGGATATTTTATGGACTGATACTGCCGAGGCGTGCAACGAGTTGGTGGTGGTGACAAACACATTAGATGCTGTGCCCATGCAACCAATGGTGGGTTCGGGGGCCACTGCGGGTGAGGTGACTGCGTCGATTCCATGCAACGTGCCATGCAACGTACATGCAAGCCCTGGCCAGCTGGGCTGTGTGGATATGAGACTTTCAACGAAAGAGCAAGTGGCTCTTGGTGTCGGTGTCAAAACCGGCGGATCTCGAGTAGGGGGTCCCGAACTGTGCGTCTAAGGCGGATGGTAACAGGAGGCGGGGGACACAATGTTTACCCAGGTTCGGGCCCTCTCAATGGAGGTAGTACCTTACTTCCTGCTTGATTGATCTTGATGATATGAGTATTACAAGAGTTGATCCACCACTATATCGTAGATGCTAAACCCCTAGAAGCTAGCCTATGATTATGATTGTTGTTCTCTGGACTAAACCCTCCGGTTTATATAGACACCGGAGGGGGCTAGGGTTACACAGAGTCGGTTACAAGGAGGAGATCTACATATCCGAATTGCCAAGATTGCCTTCCACGCAAAGGAGAGTCCCATCCGGACACGGGACGAAGTCTTCAATCTTGTATCTTCATAGTCCAACAGTCCGGCCAAAGGATATAGTCCGGTAGTCCGAGGACCCCTTAATCCAGGACTCCCTCAGTAGCCCCTGAACTAGGCTTCAATGACGATGAGTCCGGCGCGCAGATTGTCTTCGGCATTGCAAGGCGGGTTCTTCGTCCGAATACTCCATAGAAGATTTTGAACACAAGGATAGTGTCCGGCTCTGCAAAAAAAATTACACATACCACCGTAGAGAGTACAATATTTCCACGAATTTAATCTGCTGACAACTTTTCATAATGTGACATCACGCCACGGCCCGGTCATTTATTCGAACCGTTTTTCTCAACCAGCTACTGCACATATTGTGAGGCGGTTTTCTTGGCACATCTTGTCGAAGCAGAGATCGTGTCCCCTTATCACGGGATTCTCATCAATATGGGTGTGGGTAATCCAACCGCGCCATTAATCACGGTGCTTGGGGAATAAGCGAGTTTTACCAGGCAAGTGGGGAGGTGCTACTGCCTTTATAAGGGGATAAGAACTCCCTTTCGCACCCACGCTTTCTTCTTCCTGATCCATTCCCCTTCACTCAAGCTCCAACGCCCGAGCATTCATCTTCTCCGCCCACAAAGGCCTTCCGAAAATGTCCGGATCCGGAGCAGGAGGCAAGTGGATGGCCTCCACCGTCCGAGAGAAGGATATCAAAAAGCTTCGGGAGGTCGGGTACCTGGCCAAGAAAATCAGCCACCGTCTCCCGACGGCAGGACAGATCGTCCCTACTCCGGAACCCCACGAGAGGGTTGTATACCTCCTCATTTTGTCCGCGGGCTAGGGTTTCCCCTCCACCCATTCGTTCGCGGCATCATTTATTATTATGGGATCGATTTTCATGATCTATCCCCCAATTCCTTCCTCAACATCTCGACATTCATCTTCGTGTGTGAGGCCTTTCTCCGCATCTCGCCACACTTCGGCTTATGGCTGAAGATCTTTAATGTGAAGCCCAAGGTGGTGGGCGGCGAAAGCACGCCGAAAAGAGGGGCGCTATGGTGAGTAGGATGCCCAACGTCACATGGCCGACAGGTACTTTTAATGATTCCATCAAAGAGTGGCAGCAGCAGTGGTTTTACATCACTGAGCCGCGCGGGACGGGATGTGCTGCCGCTCCTGAGTTCCGATCCGGAGCCCCTCTGCGGCTTACGCCTGGCCTAAAAGGGCTGAACTGGTCTTCGTCCAACGAACTGTCGGTGCTTCAGACACGCGTTAAGGATATGGAAGACAAGAACATCGAACTCGTCAATGTAGTCCAGGTGATGTTAGTTCGCCGAATCCTACCTTGTCATCATCGGACTTGCAATTTATGGGAATTCGATCCGGCCAAGCATCAGACGCTGCGAGAGCTCTTTGGCTCCTCGCACAAAGACATCTGAAAGGTGTTATTCAAGTCCGGCAAATCATGGCCGGACTGGGCCGAGGACCGCGGGTATCAACTGTCCCGCCCTGCAAGCTCGGTAAGTTATTTTACGTTTTATCCGCATAACTCAAAGGAAATGCTTAGTGTGTTTTCCTCAACTCCCCTAGGGCTGGACGAAGAAGGCAGAGCGGATCCACTGTCCGGCCCCGCTGCCCGAAGGACCGGCCAACCCACTTCTGACCAAGATGCTGGTCCCGGCAAGAAGAAGGCCAAAAAGACCCGAGGTGGCCTTCGTCACCGCGGCACTTCAGACACAATATCCGAAGGTTCCAATGCATGTTCTGCCTCCGAAGAGGACGAGGAGGAGGAGGAAGATGAATCCCCAGCGGGGGAAAGAAAGAAGAGGGCAGCCTCCATACACTTGGAGGCCGAGTCGCTTAAAAGGGGAAAAGCTCTTCTTCGGAAGAGTCCACTGCCGCTGCCGACAACAGCCCGGCGTGGGATCCCAGGGCCCAGCCCCTGGTGAACTTGTGAGTATAAAATCCGAACACATTTATCGTCCAGATCTCATCATGGCGTAATATTTTGACCTGAGCCATATTTTTGTAGTCCGGCGAGGTCCCGCACCGAACAATCCTCATCAGAGGATTTGCTGAGCTCGGATGCTATGGAGAGTGGGACGCCCCGAAGGCCCCTTCCCCGAAACATGTGGATAACACCGAGGCTTGGCCCAGAAGGACCCCGCCAAGGAGGGAGGAAGAGATAGTGAAAGCGGCGCTGGAGGTCAAACCTCGGGGGCCGGAGACATGGGGAAAGCGATTCCCACGGGAATGCGTCGTGAAACCATCTTGAATTCGGCTCCCAGCCGGACGCAATTTCGGAGACCAATACGGCTCCAGAATCAAGCAGGCAGCCTTCCTCGGATGGAGGGGGCGTGCCTGTTCCACCGGCAATCTCTGTCCAACCAGAGGTGCCAGATTCTTTGTTAGCGGCGCTGAAGAGCGCCTCCATCGTCGACGAACACCGTGCCCTTATGGGTGCGGTGGTTGAAAAGATTCAGTCTGCTGAGAGTGGACTGAATGAAGCCTGGATCGGCCTTATAAGAGGCTTTGAGGTATGTTTTATGAGGTTTCGAAGAATGTCATGGTATGGATAGTAGCCTCGATACCTTTGTTCGGTGAAAGAAAGAACCGGACAGGGGATCAAATTTATGTTCGCAGGAAGACTCATTTGATGACATCTATCTCTCTTTTATAAGCAGGAGTCTCCAGCGGCTACTGCCTCTCATACTACGGAGGTCTCCGGACTGAATCAATGTCTGGAGCGGGCAAAAGAAGAACTTGGCCAGTTGAAAATGCAGTTGGGAGATAAACAAGGTGTGCGCAAGTCTTGTTAGCGTCTGCCATCATAATGAATTTTCAGTATGATAAAATATGTTTCATGATTTGCGCTAGGGATGATGACTGAAATTGAGGCTCTGAAGAAAGTTGTGGCCGAAGCCGAGAAAAAGGCAGCCGTAGAGCAGGCTCTTCGTGAGAAGCACGAGGCTAGGGTTATTGAAGCTGAGCAGGAGCTTCAAGAGCCCGTGAAGAAATGTGAGACCTTGGAGCAGAGTTTAACGAAGAAAGAATCCGAACTCACCAAGGCTCATCAGGCCACGAGCAATGCCCGGGGGGAAACCCAAAGCGCCCTGCAGGGGATCCAAGAGGCGAGGAAGATCGCGGCGGGTAAGGCTTTTTTTCCATGTAAAGCAAGTATTGAGGAGAAAATTATGTTTCTAATTTGGAATTCAGATTTCTCCAGGGGTATTTGCGGAGCTGCCCCGCAGTATATCGGATGCCGCCCAATTCTACCGAGCCGAAGAAAGGAACACTGCGGATAAGCTCTTACGGTCGCAAAGATGTCCGGCACCGAATTATCCGGTTACATTTGTCGATCAACCTGAAACGGTGATCGAATCGCATAAGGCGGCGGAACTAGCCATGAAGGATTTGATTATCCGGCTATGGCCCATGAGCCGATTCCAAGCAGCTACTTGGCTCATGAAGCGGCTTGTAAGTGCTTGCCCTCGACTTGACGTCATCAAGCGGTCGGTCTGCATAGAGAGGTGCGCGAATGGCCTTCGCCAGCGCAAAGGTGCCTTTGGGGAATGGATCTTTGAAAAGCTGATGACCGAGGGACCGCTGACATCGCAAAGCCCGAATTATATTATGAAAGTGTCCTGAAAGGATCCTACCTTGCGGTGGAGCTATGCACCAAGGACATTATATTTCCGTGAATGCGAATCATGTTGTCCTTTGTAATGTTTGAACAAGGTCATTTATATTATTTATTGCCGGTTATATAAAAGTTTATCCTCCTACGCGGCCGTTTTATATATTGATCTTGAGAATTGGCCAGTCGTCGACTTCGCCTTGCGTAAGAAATCACAGGTGTTCGGGATAAACCTCGATCACTCTTTATCCCAGCTTTTGGGTCCTTGAAGGAGGTGTTCAGACAACGAACCAGTGCAATCGGACTATAGGGCTTTATCACTCTCACTTAGCCATAGGAGCTTTAGGAAGGTAGGCGCAGCCCCGGTGTTAGGAGAAGACTGCACGAGGGACTCTATAAGCACCTGATCAGAAGAAAAACCGATCCATCGCACGCTGCATTGGTTATGGCATTATGCGGGAGAAATCCTTAAAGATTTTACAACCTCTCGAACAGCTGACCAGCTCTTGCCGTATCATGACAGTCAGTTTTCGGCTTTCTCTACTGAGGTGCTCGTCCGGAAGAACCGGGACACAATCGCATGATAGTTCTCCCGCTACCTTAGCCGATATAGCGGAACGTAAGGTACCAAAACATGGGAGCCGGGCAAACCCAACTATTGACCCAAGACATGATTCAGAGCTGATGCATATAATGCTATAGGTTCGGGGTGCCGAACTTCCGTGAAGGTGTTCGGACTTTATTGCCGTATTATGGGTGAAACGAAGCCCCTGGCATATTTGAAGGCATATCGCGGTGTACGGATGCCACTTGACGAAAGAATATTAATAATAAATAACAACAGATAAGCGTCATATGAATCCACATGTTGTATTTGAATAGTACGTCGATGCGTATGAGTATAAGTAATGTGATAAAAAGGAAATATGGTATGGAACCTGGCTGAGACCAGGGGGAAGAAGCTGCCTGGATCCGGAGTATAGTAGAATGGTCATCGAGGAATATATAAGGCGATTCCTTGCGCTGCTCGAGCTGCCTCCATATCGCCTGGCTCCTGGTCGGGCGCAAGGTGAACTGCTTGAAGGAAATGTAAGAAATGTTTGTGTGCCAAAGAGCAGTTGAGCCGCTGTGTGCGGCCTGTCCTGGCCTTCGTCGGAATGTTTAATTGAGCTTTGGACGAGCCGGGCTATCCTGCCGCGAAATGGGTCAGAGTCCTTTGACGGTGTCCGGGAGCCTGGCCGTTGACTCGAGGTTCGGCTGCAGGGTGCTGCTCGTTGCTTCTGCTGTTAAGGCAGCGGCGTAGTCGTTGGTGCCAAAGGAAAGTTCGGCCTTGCCATTAACCATGATGACGCCATGTGGACCGGGCATCTTGAGCTTATGGTAGGCATAATGTGGCATCGCGTTGAATCGGGCAAATGCAGTTCGTCTGAGCAATGCCTGATAATTACTGCGGAAAGGGATGATTTCGAAGATTAATTCTACGGTACGATAATTGTCTGGTGATCCGAAGACTACCTCAAGGGCGATGGAGCCTGTACAACTGGCCTCCACACCTGGTATAATACCTCTGAAGGTGGTTTTAGTGGGTTTGATCACCGAATGATCAATGCCCATCTTGCGCACTGTGTCCTGGTAAAGCAGGTTTAGACTGTTGCCTCCGTCCATAAGGACTCGTGTGAGGTGGAACCCGTCAATTATTGGGTCTAGGACTAGTGCGGCGGGATTGCCCTGATTGGTGTTAACCGGACGATCCATGCGGTTGAAGGTGATCGGCCTAGTTTATATTGTGGGACGACTGGTTCCGTTAAGTCGATGTCCCCGAGGGTGTTCATCCGTTCAGTGGGGATGTGGGTAGCGTTTATCACGTTACCGTTTTGATTTGCGGGGGAAATTTCTTTTGCCCTCCTGTGTTCGGTGATCTGGGCTCCTCGTTGCCATCATCACTTTGGGACCCCTTCTCCTTGTTTTCAGCACCTGACCTGCTGGCTTGTTTGAAGACCCGGCATTCTCTGTTGGTATGATTGGCTGGTGTTCCTGGGGTGCCATGAATTTGGCATGGACGGTCGAGTATGCGGTCCAGACTGGACGTGCCTGAATTGTTATTTTTGAATGGCTTTTTCTGCTGACCAGACTTAGAGCCACTGAATCTGGCATTGAGTGCAGTGTCTTCGGTGTTATCACCATTTTTGCGACGCTTGTGTTTGTTGCATCGGGGTTTGCCGTTGCTATCTCTGGCCTCTGATGTGCCAGGATTGCTTGTTGTGTTGTTACTACGGGCCAACCAGCTATCCTCGCCCGCGCAAAAGCGGGTCATGAGTGTCGTGAGGGCTGCCATGGATCTTGGCTTCTCTTGGCCGAGGTGTCGGGCAAGCCACTCGTCACAGATGTTATGTTTAAAGGCCGCTAGGGCTTCGGCATCCGGACAGTCGACAATTTGGTTTTCTTTTTAGTTAGGAACCGAGTCCAGGATTTCCTGGCTCACTCTCTGAGCTGTTGTGTTATGTGACTTAAATCGCCAGCATCCGGTGGCCGCACATAAGTGCCCTGGAAGTTATCCAGGAATGCATCTGCTAGGTTCTCCCAACTTCCAATGGAATTTGTCGGCAAGTTGTTCAGCCAATGCCGAGCCGGCCCTTTGAGTTTTAGCGGGAGATACTTGATGGCGTGTAGATCATCCCCGCGGGCCATGTGAATGTGGAGGAAGAAATCCTCTATCCATACCGCTGAGTGCGTAGTGCCATCATATGATTCAATGTTTACGGGTTTAAACCCTTACGGGAATTCATGATCCATTACTTCATCGATGAAGCATAGGGGTGTCTTGGCGCCTGCGTGTGCGGGCTATATCACGACATGATTCATACGAAGTCTTATGCGCCGTGTTCGGCCCGGCTGGATTTGCTTTTAGTATATCCGGCGTGACGGTTGTCGTCACGCGTTGAGGCGCGCCCCCGTGATCCGTAGATCGATCTTGCATGTCCTGCTTTGTTTTCCAATACGTCTCGCAGGTCCTTCGTATTACCCCGGGCCTTAGTATTTTTGTTTGACTGGCGGCGGGGTGCGGGCTGGACTTCGGCTTGATACGCCGCTTTGTCTCGGCCACGAGGTGGCCGGTCAGCCCGCATCATACGCTGGAAGCATAGGCTTTAATGCTTTCTCCTCGAGTTGGGGTAGCAACCTGCGCTTTGGGTAACTTTTGGTTGGGCGCTCGAGTTCGTATTCCTCGGCCGCTAGGACCTCAGTCCATCTATCCGCTAGCAGATCTTGGTCAGCTTGAAGCTGCTGTTGCTTTTTCTTCAGGCTATTTGCTGTGGCTATAAGCCCGCGCTGGAAGCGCTCCTGTTCGCCGGGATCCTGAGGCACGATAAATTCTTCGTCGTCGAGGCTCACCTCGTCTTCGGGGAGAGGCATGTAATTGTCATCCTCTGATTCTCCGTCTGCTGCCTGTTCCTTAGGGCTAGCTTGCCCATCCTCCCGCCAAGCGAGGTCCTGGGCCGGAGGGATTGTCTTCGTCTTCGGCACTATCCGCAGTGTTATTGTTTCTTGTGCCGGTATCGCTGCTTTTGCTATGGCGGGGCTTAGAACGGCGTTGCTGACACCGGTGCTTGGGTTGCTCTTCGGAGGGATTATCCTCCGTTGCCTTATCGCCATCGCCTTCTTTGGGGGTGTCCACCATGTATATATCATATGATGAGGTGACAGTCCAGCGCCCTGTGGGTGGTGGTTCCTGTTCACCTCCTGCATCGTCGTCCATACCGTCGATGTCTTCGGAGCCGAAATCGAGCATGTCGGTTAGATCGTCGACAGTGGCTATTAAGTGGGTGGTGGGTGGGGAACGAATTTCTTCGTCGTCCACTTCCCACTCAAGCCGGACATAGTTCGGCCAAGGGTCTCCTGACAAGGAGAGAGACTTTAATGAATCAAGCACGTCGCCCAAGGGCGAAGTGCTGGAAAAATATCCACGGAGGTGAACTCCATGATCGGTGCCCAATCAGGTTCGAGCAGGGCCGGACGCTGGCAAGTGAGCTGCGGGTCGGGGCGAATCCAAGTGTCCGCAACCACAGGTCTCATAGGAGGTGAAATCAGTATTCGGCTCTATCGCCCTTGAGTGTGCGGCCTCCATGGCGGGTCCATCCACCCGCCCTCGGACGACGACTCTACTCCGGATTTAGGGCGGAGTAGCCGCAGTGTGATCTCCTGAACACCGTCGGCCCGACGGGCAGAGTTAGGTCATGCTTTCGTGGTATCTTGCGGCGCCTGACATAGGCTCGAATCCGTCAAAGACCAAGTCTCCGCGGATATCGGCCGTATAGTTTCAATTTCTGAACCTGACCTGACGGCCAGGGGCGTAACTCTCGATCTGCTCTAGATGGCCAAGCGAGTTGGCCCTTGATGCAAGAAACCGCCCGAATCACGAAGATCTATCCGGGAGAAAAACCTCACCTGGATCGCATCGTTGTTGATGATCGAAGTAGCCGACAAGCCTTATGGTGATGACACGGTGGAACTCTCAATGAAAGCACCAATGTCGATTGTCAAAACCGGCGGATCTCGGGTAGGGGTCCCGAATCAGGCGTCTAAGGCGGATGGTAACAGGAGGCGGGGACACAATGTTTACCCAGGTTCGGGCCCTCTCGATGGAGGTAATAACCTACTTCACCGCTTGATTGATCTTGATGATATGAGTATTACAAGAGTTGATCTACCACGAGATCGTAGAGACTAAACCTAGAAGCTAGCCTATGATTATGATTGTTGTTCTACGGACTAAGCCCTCCGGTTTATACAGCATAATCGGAGGGGCTAGGGTTACACAGAGTCGGTTACAAAGGAGGAGATCTACATATCCGAATTGCCAAGCTTGCCTTCCACGCAAAGAAGAGTCCCATCCGGACACGGGACGAAATCTTCAATCTTGTATCTTCATAGTCCAACAGTCCGGCCAAAGGATATAGTCCGGCTGTCCGAGGACCCCCTAATCCAGGAATCCCTCACTTGGCAATATCAAGACTTTCTGTGCGGGTTTGTTGAAGAAGTTAGCACCTCCTTTGCTTAAGGAATTCGAGGGATTGCGGGGCGTTCGGCCTGGACAGGACCCGTTCACACCGCGACGCACTACTAGGTCGCTTGGTGTGGGCGCTCCATGCAAATCCAAGGCCTCCGCAGCGGAATCGGTACTGCTCAAGACGCTTGGGTTTGATTGTGAGGATCTGGCGATCTCCGAGGGTGCGCTAGGTCAACTGAGAGAGGTGTTTGACTCACCGCTGCAGGGAAGCGACAATTGAGGGCGATTGCAGCAATCTTTGGCAAGGCAATTCCTCTCAACTTGGGAGCTGACCTGGAGAGCGGCGGGATGGTGGCCATCTAGGTATCTAGCAGGGGGATGGTACGGACACGGAGCGATTGCCTCCGATGTCGTACAATAACCAGGAGTTAGTGTGTTGGAATGTGAGGGGACTCAATATCCCTGCTAGAAAGAAGGCTCTTAGAGAATTTGTAGAATCTCTACGAGTAGCTATCATTTGTATCCTAGAAACTAAGTTGGAGACGGTCGATCAATTTGTAATAATGCAATGTTTAGGGCCAGCCTATGATGGCTTCTACTACTTGCCCGCTTCGGACACTCGGGGTGGGATCTTTGTGGCGTGGGATTCCACGAAGGTGCAATTGACAAATTTTGTCAACGATACTAACTTCACAGTGGTATATGTATCCCCCTTGGAGGGACCGTCGTGGTGGCTCACAGTGGTATATGGACCGCAATAGGATGCCCATAAGATCATGTTTCTAGAAGAGCTATCGGCGAGGCGGCAACTTTGCCCTGGTCCGTGGCTGGTTTGGGGAGATTTCAACATGATCTTATATGCAACGAACAAGAACAATGCTCCTTTCGATTGGAGGATGATGAGCAGGTTCAAAAGGTTCATGGAGGACAATGCGCTCAAAGAATTATTCTTGCATGGGCGCAGATTTACGTGGAGTAGCGAAAGGGAGGTGCCTACGCTGACCAAGATAGACAGAGCATTTGTCTCTATTGATTGGGAGTTGGACCATCCAGAATGCTTGCTGCAGGCTCTGTCTACCTCAACTTCGGACCATTGTCCCTTATATTTATCTCTCGAAGAGCATATGCACTACAAGAAAAGATTCAAATTTGAGAAGTTTTGGGTCAAGCTGGATGGTTTTTTGGAGGTTGTGAAGGAGGCATGGGTTTGTGACCCAGTGATCACGGATCCGTTCCATCGTTTGGACACGCTTCTCAGGAACACGGCTAGGAGTCTTGTGATTTGGGGTCAGAAGAGAGTGGGCAATATCAAGCTACAGATTGCGGTTGCAAACTTAGTGATTTTGCAGTTTGATTACACTCAAGATTTCCGTCCCCTGTCCACGGAAGAGCGTAGAATGAGGGGTATGCTCAAGCACTTGGTGCTGGGCCTCGCCTCGCTGGAGAGAACAATTTCCGCCAGAGATCGCGGATCACCTGGCTGCACGAAGGCGACGCAAACTCTAAGCTCTTCCATCTGGTGGCCAACGGAAGGAGAATGAAGAATTACATACCTGCCATACATGTGGATGGCCAAATCATTGCTGACCAAGCTGGCAAAGAGGAGGCCTTTCTTAATGCCTACAGAACCTTGCTTGGCAAGGATGAGGCAAGGGAGCATACATTGGACTTGGCCTCTTTGGGTGTGACAGCAGTGGATCTATCTGAGCAAGACTTAAGTCTTTTCGGAGGAGGAAATCTGGGCGGTTATTAAAGAGATGCCGTCGGATAAGGCGCCAGGGCTGGATGGATTCATTGGGCTGTTTTTTTCAAAAAGATTGGGAGATTGTAAAGGTAGAACTGATTGCAGCTATACATAAGATGTTCATTGGCAATGGAGTTAGGTTTGGGAGGCTTAACCAAGCACTCATAACTCTAATCTCAAAGTCTCTAGAGGCATGTGGCATTAATGATTTTCGGCCGATAAGTTTGGTTCATAGTATGCCAAAGCTTGCCTCCAAGCTTATGGCGACTAGATTGAGGCCGAGGATGGGAGATTTGGTGCATATTAATCAGTCGGTGTTCATCAAAGGCAGAAATATACACGACAACTTCTTGTTGGTGAGACAAATGGCATGGAGGTTACATAAGCGAAAGGCCAAAGGTGTGATGTTGAAGCTGGACATATCGAGGGCGTTCGACTCACTCTCATGGCCCTTCCTTTTCGAGGTGTTGCGAGCAAAAGGCTTTTCAGAGAGATGGATTGATTGGGTTGCCACTCTTCTCACGTCGGCTAGCTCCAGAGTGATTGTGAATGGTTCGGCTGGTGACAAATTCATGCATGCTAAGGGCCTTCGGCAAGGAGATTCTATTTTGCCTATGCTTTTCGTTATAGCAATGGATGTTCTTACCAATATTATTATCAAGGCTCAGGACTCCGAGGTGTTAAGCATAATGAATGGTTGCAGCCCGTTGCAGAGACTATCACTGTACGCTGATGACGTGATCTTGTTTATAAAGCCGAACATCATGGATCTGCACTTTGTGTGCGAAGTTTTTGGCATCTTTGGAAAAGCTTCGGGACTTAAGATCAACTATGGAAAGTCGGCAGCAATCATGATAAGGGCAGATCAGGAGGACGAGCAGCTGGTCAGGGATGCTCTGCCATGGAAGATGGAGTCTTTCCCATGCAAGTACCTTGGCTTGCAGTTGAGTATCAAGAAGCTGAAGCGATCAGAGTGGCAACCAATGGTGGATGCAGCGTTGCACATTCTTCCTGGATGGCAAAGAGGTTTGGTGACACGGCCAGGGAGATTGATTCTGGTCAATCAGGTTATGAGAGCTAGAGCGACACATCACCTGATCGTGGCAGAGGCGCCAAAATGGGCTTTGGAGAGAATTGACAAGGGATGCAGGGCATTTTTTTGGGCCGGCTCCGAAGAGGTGCATGGAGGCAGATGCTTGGTATCATGGAACAGAGTGTGTCGTCCAAAAGAGTTGGGAGGGCTTGGCGTCATTGATCTACACAAGCAAGGGATAGCTCTCAGGTTGAGATGGGCATGGCTCTTGAGAACCGATGAATCGAGACCATGGCAGGGGCTGAGCTGGAAGCCGGATAAACAGGTTAGTGCGGCTTTTGGCAGCCTGGTAAAATGGCAACTTGGCAAGGGCACAAAGGTGCTCTTCTGGACGGATCGCTGGATCAATGGCGCAACAATTAAGGAGCTGGCTCCACTGGTCTCTCGCCAGGTCAGGACACAAACTGCCAACCGAAGATGTGTGAGAGATGCACTGTGGATGCATGCTTGGATGGAGGATATTGCCGGCGAGCTGGACACGGAGGGCTTGGCTCAGTTCATTAGGTTGTGGGAGATTTTGTTGGAGATACAACTGGTACCGGATAGGGAGGATAAACCTGTTTGGGATTGGAATAGGGATGGAAAATACACGGCCTCCTTGGCATACAAGATGATGTGCATTGGAGGGGTGGGATTCCAACATCATGCTGCAATATGGAAGTGTTGGGCACCACTAGTCTGCAAACTCTTCATGTGGTTAGCCATCCAGTACAGGCTCTGGACATCGGACATGAGATGGAGGCATGGAATGCAGGAGGAGAGATCACCATGTTTCCTATGTGATCAGGAGGAAGATACTGTTGACCATATTTTGCTGCAATGTGTGTTTGCTCAGCAAGTTTGGTACATGTGCTTCAACAGAATGGGGATTGACGTGACCCTATGTCCTTCGGCTCAAGACAGTATTGGGAGATGGTGGTCGGAGTGAGGAAACGGATGCCAAAATTGCATCGGAAGGGCTTTGACTCTGTTATCACGTCGATATGCTGGAACTTATGGAAGCAGCGCAATGGAAGGGTGTTCGGCAGAACGGACTTGCAAAACGAAGGGGGCACAGTGGACCGTGGCAAGAACTAGAGCAATGGACTAGGGCTGGAGCAACCGGAGTAGCTATTTTTTGTGAGTAGTAGGCTATGGGTTATGTTAGGAGGCAGTGGTAGGACTATGTAGGAGTCCTACCTAGCGTCGTTGTATCTCTTGTACATATCTTTCTTCCGTCTATAAAGCTAAGGTACGCCTTTGGCGTACCCTCGAAAAAAAAGTCCCAGACTTGGTGTTGGTGTTCACATTTTTTAATTTATTTCATGCTTTTCGACGATGATCGTTCAAGTAGGAGGAGACGTTCCCGTCGACTATAGAGGCATCTGCAGTGACTTCGTCATTCTCAACATGATATGCTAGCTCACTCTCTCGGAGATGCTCATAGAGATAGGGGTGCGTGCGTGTAGAGTATATGCATGTGTATGAGCGTCTGCGTCTGTACTGTGTTAAAAAAAGGACTTTGATCATTGTAGACTTGGCTTTCTTGACGTACTCCACTGGGACCCAAAATCCTTGTTACAGAGTATAGATACCCTTTGCAAGGTAATATCTCATCTTATAGTTGTAAGACTATATCTGAGTCCGGAGGTAATAAACAATTTATCTTTGCACAAATGCAATAATATGTTAGGAAGGATGTGAAGAGGACATTCGAAGTGCTCCAAGCTTGTCTGGATATTGTCCATAGATCTGCAATGATGTAAAAATCAAAGGCATTATGGCAGCTGATAACATGTTGTGGAGGATGGGCGCGAATGGGCACCCCGCATGCATGACTTTTATAAGCACGAAGTATAGGTCCGCCTCCCGAAACAAGATGCATAGTTTATATGAACTTTGTAGAGATGCATCGATATATTCAAGATCAATGGGTGCACATGCAACTTATCAATGATCTTGTGAAGCATATATGGATCCACACTGGATTTTGTATGAATTATACACTTTGAATTAATTTTATGTTTTAACTACGTATTTTCATGTACATTTTTTATTTGCGAACAGTACTCATTGTTTCGGGTATTTGTAATATCAAGTGATCGACGTGCATGTGTTTACATGGATTTGAGAGTTTAAAATGAGGGTTTTTGTTGCAAGGGAGAACATTTGAGGGGCTGGCCGGCGATGTCTGTGGACTATATCCAGATGCGCCCATAAGCGTTAGAGGTCAAATTTTCTTAGTCCGGTTGTAGATGCTCTTAAGAGGCATTCCTTACATGCACAAAGAGTTGAGGTAGGAAATTCCTATGTGAAATTTCAAGTTCGCTCTAAAGACAACGATTTTGAGTGGGTACTTGTGGCTCTTTGATAACTTTCAAGTTTAGAAAAATAATAAATATTAGTTATTTGTTATCCTTCTAGTTGTAAAGTTTTAAGTCTAAGGTTGCCTTCTTCGGCAGTAGACTCTACCACATCAGTAGCCGCAAGCGAGCATGGATCGCAGTCTACCTAGGTTCATCATGGAAGTAGCCCATTGATCCTACCTCCGCCGTATATGGCGGTAGGGCCAAGGGTCAGATCATGCTAAACTTTTAAAATGGACAAAATCATGTTAATCTTGTGTTAGAAGATCAATACACTGATTTTAACCCTTGACTGGCGAACCAGGGAACCTTTTTCATAGGTGGTTGCATTTTCCATTTGTTGGCTGTTTTTTTAATTATTTTTATTTTAGTAGTTTGGTTTTCTTTTCGTTGGCTTTATTCTGACTTGTTGTTCTCTACGTCATCTTCATGTGCTTCTTCTAATACAAACAACTCGTGTTATGACACGTATTTCTATGGATATGTTGTTTTTTCCTAATATTGACTATACTACTTAGCAATAAATCTTCTTGTAATTATCTTGCCAAAGTTCATTCCCTAACTTGTTTGATGAAATACAATAATCTTTTTCAACTGTTTTTGGGGAGTATTGTTGTGAATGGTCAAGAGCGTGCAATTGAACCCTCAATTTTTAGACGATACGTAAACATCTAACCATTGCAGATTCATGAACCTCATTGACATACCTGGTAAATGGTGCCTATCAGGGTCGGCCCTAGTATCATGAAGGCCCAAGTGCGAATAAGTTACAATGGACCTAACAACCATAACAGAGTAACATAAATACTTTCACGATATATATCGCATATCATAAAAATCATTATAAAAATACAAACCTCAAAATTGTATTTTTTAACTAGCAAATAAAGTCTTAATACACCATATATATATGTGATTATATGATGCAAATGATAATTATAATGTAATGCCCGTGTTTATTAGAATAAATAAGGTTTTGGTAATTGGAAATTAAAAGAAATTAGCACACGCTGGAGTAGTAATTATCAGCTTAATTAGATAAAATCAATCATTGGCAATCATTGGTTAGTACTAAGTAAGGCCTTCTTTGGTTTAGAGGAATCTTGTAGGAATTTCATAGGCTTTCTATAGCAAAAATTACTTTAGAGCTCTTTGGTTTATAGGGATGGAACCCTATTCCTATGAAGGAATTCTTCCTATCCTCCATATTTCATAGGAAAATAAACATTAGCCTAGACTCAATGAAAAAAATTATATGACGTGAATCAAAGGGCATCTCCTTTCCTATTCCTACTCATAGGATTTGAGATACATACTCATCTCATTTCCTATGACTTTTCTATTCCTACGATTTTCCTACCCTACGAACCAAAGGAGACCTAAGAGTAGTCAACTTAATTCCTTAGTGTGGAAGGATATGCATTAGAAGAACATGCTTGTAGAGCCTTCGGGTAGGAGGGCCACATGTGGGTATGGTACAAGATATTTTGTAGCTCAAGCTTGCACTTATCTGTAGCATTTAATATTTTGTTGAGTCGGCTAGGCGCGTGTGATGTAAAAGTACAAGCAGCTTAAAATCTAGGGACACCGAGGCTGTAGATATTTCTGAGTTACACTTATCCAGCTCTATCCCTTCCCTGCCATGCCTACATATAGAGAAGCAATACCACACTGTAGTACTCATCCCAACATGCAAACCAGTTCACTAGCTAGCTTTGCATGGAGTAGAATCACACTGATCGGCAAGAGCGCTCGGAGGAAGCAGCGAGTCAACGAGTCAGGTAAGCATGCGTTCCATCTAGCCTTTCTAGCTGTCCTATTCCTTGTTTGTCTCACTGATCATGCCATGCTCCATAGCTAGTAGTACTTCTGAAGCTCTATAATGTGCACTGTTGATGTGAACTGATTCCTGTACATCCCTTGAAGCTAGTAGCATGCATACCACAGTACTACCTTTTGGTTTATGTTCACGATGGAGAAATCCTTGGTACAAGCATGTGAGCACATGGATTAATGGCTCATGCATGGATGGTTGGTTCTGTAAAAAGCCTAGAGATATTTATCTTGTTTTTGCATGTATTTCCTCTTGCTAATCCTTGTCTAGTAAATTTTATAAAAATCTGGTGTCACGATGGCAAACATATTGTACCAGTCACAATTCAGGTATGGGACTGTGTGAGTTCTCCGCTAAGAACTGTTGGGGAGCGCAGTAATTTGAAGAAAAATCCTATGCACACGCAAGATCCATCTAGGTGATGCATAGCGAGAGGGAGAGTGTTGTCCATGTACCCTCGTGAGACCGAAAGCGGAAGCGTTATGACAACGCGGTTGATGTGGTAAATGACGTCTTGAGAATCCGACCGATCCTAGTACCGAAAGTACGGCACCTCCGCAATCTGCACACGTTCAGCTCGGTGACGTCCCACGAACTCTAGATCCAGCTGAGTGTCGAGGGAGAGCTTCGTCAGCACGACGGTGTGATGACGGTGATGATTAAGTTACCGACGCAGGGCTTCGCCTAAGCACTACAACGATATGACCAAGGTGGAAATCTGTGTAGGGGGCACCGCACACGGCTAAACAATCAACTTGTGTGTCTATGGGGTGCCCCCCCTCCCCCGTATATAAAGGAGGGGAGGAGGAGGCCGACCGGCCCTAGAGGGCGTGCCAAGGGGGGAGGAATCCTCCTCCTAGTAGGAGTAGGATTCCTCCTTTCCTAGTCCTACTAGGAGGGAAGGAAGGAGAGGGAGGAGAGAGGAAGAGGCGCGCCCCTCCCCTAGTCCAATTCAGACTCCCTTGGGGGGGGCGCCACCTCCTGGCTGCTGCCCTCTCTCTCCCATAAAGCCCACTAAGGGCCCAATAACTTCCCGGGGGCTTCCTATAACCCTCCGGCACTCCGGTTTTATCCGAAACCTCCTGAAACCCTTCCGATGTCCAAACATAGCCGTCCAATATATCAATATTTATCTCTCGACCATTTCGAGACTCCTCGTCATGTCCTTGTTCACATCCGGGACTCCGAACTACATTCGGTACATGAAAACACATAAACTCATAATACCGATCGTCACCGAACGTTAAGCGTGCGGACCCTACGGGTTCGAGAACTATGTAGACATGACCGAGACTCGTCTCCGGTCAATAACCAATAGTGGAACCTGGATCCTCATATTGGTTCCACATATTCTACGAAGATCTTTATCGGTCACACCGCATAACAACATACGTTGTTCCCTTTGTCATCGGTATGTTACTTGCCCAAGATTCGATCGTCGGTATCTCAATACCTAGTTCAATCTTGTTACCTGCAAGTATCTTTACTCATTCCGTAATGCATCATACCGCAACTAACTCATTAGTCACATTGCTTGCAAGGCTTATAGTGATGTGCATTACCGAGAGGGACCAGAGATACCTCTCCGATACTCGGAGTGACAAATCCTAATCTCGATCTATGCCAACTCAACAAACACCATCGGAGACACCTGTAGAGCATCTTTATAATCACCCACTTACGTTGTGACGTTTGATAGCACACTAAGTGTTCCTCCGGTATTCGGGAGTTGCATAATCTCATAGTCATAGGAACATGTATAAGTCATGAAGAAAGCAATAGCAACAAACTAAACGATCATCATGCTAAGCTAACGAATGGGTCAAGTCAATCACATCATTCTCTAATGATGTGATCCCGTTAATCAAATGACAACTCATGTCTATGGCTATGAAACTTAACCATCTTTGATTCAACGAGCTAGTCAAGTAGAGGCATACTAGTGACACTCTGTTTGTCTATGTATTCACACATGTACTAAGTTTCCGGTTAATACAATTCTAGCATGAATAATAAACATTTATCATGATATAAGGAAATATAAATAACAACTTTATTATTGCCTCTAGGGTATATTTCCTTCAGTCTCCCACTTGCACTAGAGTCAATAATCTAGATTGCACAGTAATGATTCTAACACCCATGGAGTCTTGGTGCTGATCATGTTTTTCTAGTGAGAGAGGCTTAGTCAACGGGTCTGCAACATTCAGATCTGTATGTACCTTGCAAATCTCTATGTCTCCCTTCTTGACTTGATCATGGATGGAATTGATCGTCTCTTGATGTGCTTGGTTCTCTTGTGAAATCTGGATTCCCTTGCCAAGGCAATTGCACGATATTGTCACAAAAGATTTTCATTGGACCCGATGCACTAGGTATGACACCTAGATGGGATATGAACTCCTTCATCGAGACTCCTTCATTTGCTGCTTCCGAAGCAACTATGTACTCCGCCTCACACGTAGATCCCGCCACGACGCTTTGCTTAGAAATGCACCAACTTACAGCTTCACCGTTCAATATAAATACGTATCCGGTTTGTGACTTAGAGCCATCCGGATCAGTGTCAGCTTACATCGGCGTAACCATTTCTGACGAGCTCTTTGTCACCTCCATAAGCGAGAAACATATCCTTAGTCCTTTTCGGGTATTTTAGGATGTTCTTGACCCATTGTCCGATGATCCACTCTGGATTTCTTTGATACCTCCTTGCTAAACTAATAGCAAGGCACACATCGGTCTGGTACACAGCATTGCATACATGATAGAACCTATGGCTTGAAGCATAGGAATGACTTTCATTTTCTCTCTATCTTACTGCGGTGGTCGGGCATTGAGTGCGACTCAACTTCACACCTTGTAACACAGGCAAGACCCCTTTCTTTGCTTGATCCATTTTGAACTTCTTCAAAATTTTATCAAGGTATGTGCTTTGTGAAAGTCCAATTAAGCATCTTGATCTATCTCTATAGATCTTGATGCCCAATATATAAGCAGCTTCACCGAGGTCTTTCATTAAAAAACTCTTATTCAAGTATCCTTTTATGCTATCCAGAAATTCAATATCATTTCCAATCAACAATATGTCATCCACATATAATATTAGAAATGCTCTGAGCTCCCACTCACTTTCTTGTAAATACTGAGGCTTCTCCAAAAGTGCATATAAAACCATATGCTTTGATCACACTATCAAAACATTTATTCCAACTCGAGATGCTTGCAGGTCCATAAATGGATCATTTGGAGCTTGCACACTTTGTTAGCATCCTTTGGATTGATAAAACCTTCGGGTTGCATCATATACAACTCTTCTTCCAGAAATCCATTCAAGAATACAGTCTTTATATCCATTTGCTAAATTTCATAATCATAAAATGCAGCAATTGCTAACATGATTCGGACAGACTTAAGCATCGCTACGGGTGAGAATGTCTCATCGTAGTCAACTCCTTGAACTTGTCAAAAACCTTTCGCAACAAGTCGAGCTTTGTAGCGGTAACATTACCGTCGGTCGGTCTTCTTCTTGAAGATCCATTTATTCTCGATGTCTTGCCGATCAACGGGCAAGTCAACCAAAGTCCACACTTTGTTCTCATACATGGATCCTATCTCAGATTTCATGGCCTCAAGCCATTTCGCGGAATCTGGGCTCATCATCGCTTCCTCATAGTTCGTAAGTTCGTCATGGTCAAGTAACATGACCTCCAGAACTGGATTACCGTACCACTCTGGTGTGGATCTTACTTTGGTTGACCTACGAGGTTCAGTAATAACTTGATTTGAAGTTATATGATCATCGTCATTAGCTTCCTCACTAATTGGTGTAGTAGTCACAGGAACTGATTTCTGTGATGAACTACTTTCCAATGAGGGAGTAGGTACAGTTACCTCATCAAGTTCTACTTTCCTCCCACTCACTCCTTTCGAGGGAAACTCCTTCTCTAGAAAGGAACCATTCTTAGCAACGAATGTCTTGCCTTCGGATCTGTGATATAAGGTGTACCCAATAGTCTCCTTTGGGTATCCTATGAAGACACTTTTCTCCCATTTGGGTTCGAGCTTATCAGGTTGAAGCTTTTTCACATAAGCATTGCAGCCCCAAACTTTAAGAAACGACAACTTGGGTTTCTTGCCAAACCATAGTTCATAAGGTGTCGTCTCAACAGATTTAGATGGTGCTCTATTTAACGTGAATGCAGCTGTCTCTAAAGCATAACCCCAAAATGATAGCGGTAAATCAGTAAGAGACATCATAGATCGCACCATATCTAGTAAAGTATGATTACGACGTTCGGACACACCATTCTGTTGTGGTTTTTGAATTGGCGTGAGTTGCAAACTATTCCGCATTGTTTCAAATGAAGACCAAACTCATAACTCAAATATTCTCCTCCACGATCGGATCGCGAAACTTTATTTTCTTGTTATGGCGATTTTCCACTCCACTCTGAAATTCTTTGAACTTCTCAAATGTTTCAGGACTTATGTTTCATCAAGTAGATATACCCATATCTTGCTCAAATCATCTATGAAGGTCAGAAATAACGATACCACTTGAGCCTCAATGTTCATTGGACCACATACATTGGTATGTATGATTTCCAATAAATCATTGCTCGCTCCATTGTTCCGGAGAACGGAGTTTTAGTCATCTTGCCCATGAGGCATGCTTCATAAGTACCAAGTGATTCATAATCAAGTGATTCCAAAAGTCCATCGAGGATGGAGTTTATTCATGCGCTTTACACCAATATGACCCAAAGCGGCGATTACCACAAATAAGTTGCACTATCATTATCAACTACGCATCTTTTGGCTTCAATATTATGAATATGCGTTATCGGTACTATCGAGATTCAACAAAATAGACCACTCTTCAAGGGTGCATGACCATAAAAGATATTACTCATATAAATAGAACAACCATTATTCTTGATTTTAAATGAATAACCGTCTCGCATCAAACAAGATCCAAATATAATGTTCATGCTTAAGCTGGCACCAAACAACAATTATTCAGGTATAAAACTAATCCCGAAGGTAGATGTAGAGGTAGCGTGCCGACGGCGATCACATCGACTTTGGAACCATTTCCCACGCGCATCGTCACCTCGTCCTTAGCCAATCTTAAGCAATCCGTAGTCCCTGTTTTGAGTTGCAAATATTAGCAAAAAAACTAGTATCAAATACCCAGGCACTACTGCGAGCATTAGTAAGGTACACATCAATAACATGTATATCACATATACCTTTGTTCACCTTGCCATCCTTCTTATCCGCCAAATACTTGGGGCAGTTCCGCTTCCAGTGACCAGTCCCTTTGTAGTAGAAGCACTCAGTCTCAGGCTTAGGTCCAGACTTGGGCTTCTTCACTTGAGCAGCAACTTGCTTGCCGTTCTTCTTGAAGTTCCCCTTCTTCCCTTTACCCTTTTTCTTGAAACTGGTGGTCTTGTTGACCATCAACACTCGATGCTCCTTCTTGATTTCTACCTCCGCAGCCTTTAGCATCACGAAGAGCTCGGGAATTGTCTTATCCATCCCTTGCATATTTTAGTTCATCACGAAGCTTGTGTAGCTTGGTGGCGGTGATTGAAGAACTCATCAATGACACTATCATCGGGAAGATTAACTCCTAGGCTGAGTCAAGTGGTTGTGGTACCCGGACATTACGAGTATATGTTCACTTGTGAACTATTCTCCTCCATTTTACAGCTGTAGAACTTATTGGAGACTTCATATCTCTCAATCCCGGCATTTGCTTGAAATATTAACTTCAACTCCTGGAACATCTCATATGCTCCATGACGTTCAAAACAACGTTGAAGTCGATTCTAAGCCGTAAAGCATGGCACCTTTGAACTATCGAGTAGTCATCAGCTTTGCTTTGCGGACGTTCTTAATATCATCGGTAGCATCTGCGGCGGGCCTAGCACCTAGCGGTGCTTCCGGGGCGTAATTCTTCTATGCAAAGCAATGAGGATAATCCTCAAGTTACGGACCCAGTCCGTATTGTTGCTACCATCATCTTTCAACTTAGCTTTCTCTAGGAACACATTAAAATTCAAAGGAACAGTAGCACGGGTCATTGATCTACAACAACATAGACATGCAAAATACTATCAGGTACTAAGTTCATGATAAATTAAAGTTCAATTAATCATATTACTTAAGAACTCCCCACTTAGATAGACATCCTCTAATCATATAAGTGATCACGTGATCCAAATCAACTAAACCATGTACGATCATCACGTGAGATGGAGTAGTTTTCAATGGTGAACATCACTATGTTGATCATATCTACTATATGATTCACGCTTTCGACCTTTCGGTCTCGATGTTTCGAGGCCATATCTGCATATGCTAGGCTCGTCCAAGTTTAACCGAGTATTACTGCGTGTGCAAAACTAGCTTGCACCCGTTGTATGTGAGCGTAGAGCTTATCACACTCGATCATCATGTGGTGTCTCGACGACGAACTTTACATAGCAGTGCATACTAAGGAGAACACTTGTACCTTGAAATTTAGTGAGAGATCATCTTATAATGCTACCCGTCGAACTAAGCAAAATAAGATGCATAAAGGATAAACATCACATGCAATCAATATAAGTGATATGATATGGCCATCATCATCTTGTGCCTTTGATCTCCGGCTCCAAAGCACCGTCATGATCACCATCGTCACCGGTAGCGACACCTTGATCTCCATCGTAGCATCATTGTCGTCTCGCCAACTATTGCTTCTACGACTATCGCTGCCGGCTTAGTGATAAAGTAAAAAACAATTACAGGCGATTGCATTGCATACAATAAAGCGACAACCATATGGCTCCTGCCGATTGCCGATAACTTCGGTTACAAAACATGATCATCTCATACAATAAAATTTAGCATCATGTCTTAACCATATCACATCACAACATGCCCTGCAAAAACAAGTTAGGCGTCCTCTACTTTGTTGTTGCAAGTTTTACGTATGGCTGCTACGGCTTTGAGCAACAACCGTTCTTACCTACGCATCAAAACCACAACGATTTTTCGTCAAGTGTGTTGTTTTAACCTTCAACAAGGACCGGGCGTGGTCACACTCGATTCAACTAAAGTTGGAGAAACTCACACCACCAGCCACCTGTGTGCAAAGCACGTCGGTGGAACCAGTCTCACGTAAGCGTACGCGTAATATCGGTCTGGGCCGCTTCATCCAACAATACCGCCGAACCAAAGTATGACATGCTGGTAAGCAATATGACTATTATCGCCCACAACTCTTTGTGTTCTACTCGTGCATATAACATCTACGCATAGACCTGGCTCGGATGCCACTGTTGGGGAATGCAGTAATTTCAAAAAAAAAATCCTATGCACATGCAAGATCCATCTAGGTGATGCATAGCAACGAGAGGGGAGGGTGTTGTCCACCTACCCTCATAGACCGAAAGCGGAAGCGTTATGACAACGCGGTTGATGTAGTCATACGTCGTCACGATCCGACCGATCCTAGTACCGAAAATGCACGGCACCTCGCGATCTGCAACACGTTCAGCTCGGTGGCGTCCACGAACTCTAGATCCGGTGAGTGTCGAGGAGAGCTTCGTCGACCTGACGATGTGATGGCGGTGATGATGAAGTTACCGGCCAGGGCTTCGCCTAAGCACTAGCGATATGACGAGGTGCAAATCTGTGGAGGAGGCGCACCGCCTGACTAAACAATCAACTTGTGTCTCTATGGGGTGCCCCCTCCCCCGTATATAAAGGAGGGAAGGAGGAGGCCGGACGGCCCTAGAGGGCATGCCAAGGGGGGAGGAATCCTCCTCCTAGTAGGAGTAGGATTCCTCCTTTCCTAGTCCTACTAGGAGGGGAAGGAAGGAGAGGGGGAGGGAGAGGGAAAGAGGGGCCGCGCCCCCTTCCCCTAGTCCAATTCGGACTCCCTTGGGGGGAGGCGCCACCTCCTGGCTGCTGCCCTCTCTCTCCCCTAAAGCCCACTAAGGGCCCAATAACTTCCCGGGGGGTTCCGGTAACCCTCCGACACTCCGGTTTTATCCGAAACCTCCCGGAACCCTTCCGTGTCCGAACATAGCCGTCCAATATATCAATATTTATGTCTCGACCATTTCAAGACACCTCGTCATGTCCGTGATCACATCCGGGACTCCTAACTACATTCGGTACATCAAAACACATAAACTCATTATCTTGATCGTCACCGAGCGTTAAGCGTCACGGACCCTACGGGTTCGAGAACTATATAGACATGACCGAGACTGCGTCTCCGGTCAATAACCAATAAGCGGAACCTAGATGCTCATATTGGTTCCTACATATTCTACAAAGATCTTTATCGGTCGAAACCGCATAACAACATCGTTGTTCCCTTTGTCATCGCTATGTTACATGCAGAGATTCGATCGTCGGTATCTCAATACCTAGTTTAATCTCGTTGCCGGCAAGTCTCTTTACTCGTTAAAGTAATGCATCGTCCGAAACTAACTCATTAGTCACATTGCTTGCAAGGCTTATAGTGATGTGCATTACCGAGAGAGGCGAGAGATACCTCTCCGATACTCGGAGTGACAAATCCTAATCTCGATCTATGCCAACTCAACAAACACCATCGGAGACACACATAGAGCATCTTTATAATCACCCAATTACGTTGTGGCGTTTGATAGCACACTAAGTGTTCCTCCGGTATTTGGGGTTGCATAATCTCATAGTCATAGGAACATGTATAAGTCATGAAGAAAGCAATAGCAACAAACTAAGCGATCGCCATTGCTAAGCTAACGGATGGGTCAAGCCAATCACATCATTCTCTAATGATGTGATCCCATTAATCAAATGACAACTCATGTCTATGGCTAGAAAACTTAACCACCTTTGATTCAACGAGCTAGTCAAGTAGAGGCATACTAATGACACTTTGTTTGTCTATGTATTCACACATGTACTAAGTTTTCAGTTAATACAATTCTAGCATGAATAATAAAAATTTATCATGATATAAGGAAATATAAATAACAAGCCTCTAGGGCATATTTCCTTCAAAAACGACACTCGTTCGGAAGCGTGTCGATGATGGATCCGTAGGAGCAATCGACACTAGTAAGTTGAGTGGTCGGTTCTTGGGGGAATAAATAGCTCTGCTCTACTAGCACATGTGTGGTTCTATTCGATACTGACGACGTCGGAGTACCCCTCTTAAGAGTGTAAAAGTTTGAAATTTCACCCCTGTGACTCCCGGGTTGGGAAGCTTGTGGTCATATGTGATGCTAGTTATTTCCTTTCTTTTCTTTAAATTAAATCTCCATCATCTTCCTCTGCAATCAAACTCTTTCTATGCAACTAACCCTTGTGTTTTTGTCACTTTTGCCACGAGAAGCTCCTTTCGTACCCGTGTGCTTGCTGAGTATGAGATCATATTCATCCTGGCTATTGTTGTTGATTTTGCAGAAGTAGAAAATGATGGATGTGCTGATGAGAATGATGAACAATAGGAGTAGCTCTATAGGTGGGGAATAAATAAAGAAGTTGCATGTATCATAAGCTTTGTAATAGCTAGTAATGAATAAAGTTGGCTCTTGTACATACTGGAAAATAATTTGTTTACTAGCCTAACATGCTTATAAACTTGAGATTTCTAAGCATGTGGCGATTGTCACGGCTAAGACCCACTTGGGGCGTGACATATAAGGTACATGTACTCAATAATAAACAACTATTGAATAAACATTATGGTGAAGTGCGCCTGGGGGAGGGGGGCAAGTGCCCCCTATCCACCCCATAATAGTGTTGATTTTGTATTCTCCAAATCATTTTTTTAATTATTTAGATATGCAAATGTATTGGGCCTTAGGCTGCCACACCTTTTGCCATGGCCTAGGACTGCCCACAGTGCACTGTGACCCATTTCAATGCGGTGAGTTCGCGATGTACTTCATTGTAGATAGTTGTTGCAGTATCTACACATGTATCTTGTGATGGTCAAGAATTCAGATCAGCGCTTTGCTACATCTAACAAGTAGTTTTCCACATTTTTGTTTTCTTCTCGGACATTATTGATTTATCATTCCTAACAATGACACTGCGCTTTGCTAGCGGTGATGTAATGAAACTGAAACCAAACAACTATCTACATCTAGCTAGAAGTCTTTCAATGTTGAAATTGTATATATAATTGCATATGTAGTTAATTAACAGTTTGTAGACTTCTTTTCACAAAATATTGTATGATAATATGCTTTCTAGGAGGGCCAAGTAATTTCTTGTCTTTGCATGGAAAAAGGAACTATAGTGAACAAATACTTGGTAGTTGGGGGTTAGTTAAATGAACTCGTCATATTATATTTTAGAGTATGTGCCATATTTTTCGTATGAAATTCTAAATTTAATTGTTAACCAACATTATCAACAATTCAGTGGCGATGTAAAGTTGGCGTTTAGTGCCAACAATTTGCTTGTTAATGACATATATTGTGCTGAAGGATACAATTATTGTTCATGATTTGGAGAACATAATGTTTGGTTGGATGGATTTTGATTGTAATTTCTAATTTAATTTTAATTATTTGACCTTAGTTCTTACATTTTCACTTCTGCACTAATCAAATACATGTCTACATGCAGTTACGGATTGGTCAATGTTACCTAGCATAATTAGGAAGAAGCATGTGAGATCTGGGCATGTGTCATCACATAAAAGAATTTGGGACACTTCTGGGGTTGCTATCATCATTTCACATATCCACATCACTGTGCCATTGTGATCACTAGTTATTTCCATGCTACATCCATCATCGATTCGTTGCATTACTAGAGATGTTATTCCCATTATCATTTTGCTTTGCACATGATCATATAGAGCTGGCATGATATTGTTGTGGCAAGGTCACCATTTATTCATTGTTCCATATATAGTATGCTCGATCATGGTACACTCTAGTACACTACCAAAGACATTCATTAGAGCTTCTACATCATGTTTTATTATTTGAGTTGAGTTGTAAGTAAATTCAAAGTGTATCGTTCGTCATTATGGTGTTGCTCCTACCTTGAGAGATCTAATAAAGGATGCACCATGGAGGTGCTAGATAGGGAAAAAGGAGTTGAGAGAGATAAAAAAGAGAAAAGAGAGGGAGCAACATGGTTATCCTTCTTTTAGTATACACTTGTATTTCAAAGTAGCACCTGGTTGTGAGGTTTCATAATAAAGTGCTTCAAAATAGCACTATTGCATTCACATAGAGAGTTTTTAAATGTATTTAGGTGTTTCATACACTAGTTGGGATATTCACGATTATAGAACTTGGCTTGCATAGTCCAATGACGAGCTTCCTCAAATGCTCTAGGTCTTTATGACCAAGCAAGTTGGAAGCACACCCCACTAGTTCATAGGATAGATTTCATACACTTATAACTCTAATGTATCCGTTGCATGGTAATCCCTACTCCATGCATTAACATCGATTAGAAGGTCTTCCCATTGCATAATGATCAAGCCTTGTTGATGCGAGACTTTGTTTTTTTACTTCTCATAAACCCTCATCATTATTCTACTTTTTTCATTAATAGTATTATGGCTAAACTCATTGTCAAGTATTGAACGGGAGTTGCGTAGTGCATAATATTGCATAATAAAAGTAACTTGGTTTCTTAACCGATGAAGTAACTTAGTTTGACTTGGGTTGGTGGTAAGATTGCAATTTTGTGATGAAGGTCAAGCAGTGTTATGTTTCTGATACAGTTTAAGATTCTTTCTAAGCCCATGGCAGTAAGAACATTTAAAGCATTGATTATTGAAACCCAATAGTATGTTTATTAGCATGTTTTGATGTTACTTGCTTACTATCAATTATAGACTATTGCAATGCAACAGCTATCTTTCAAGTTAGACAAAAGTTAGATCGAGTGATCATGTTCATGTATTAAGATAGCATTCACAATAGAAAAATGGTTTATCATCTACCTTCTATGGGTCGAGTAGGCATTGAGTTTGGGGGTGTTGATATGTCCCAGACGTATCTATAATTGTTGCCTTTTCATGCTATATCTATATCGTAATTGCATAGTTTTAACACTATTTTGATCTTTTTTTCTAGAATAACATATTAACTTCATGTCAAGTGTCAGTTGTTATTTTATGCTATTTTTGTAGTTTCCAATAAATTAAATTTTCAGGAACCAAACAAAAATAAAAATATGCCATGAAGTTTTCAGAAGAGGATGAAGCAAGCCAACACCGGAGCCCCTCGAGAGGGCCCTGAGGCCACCACACGGTGGGACCATGTGGTCAGCCCCTAGGCTATGAGCCGAGGGCCACGTGGGGCCAATGAGTCTGCTCCATCGCCTCTCGATGCCCTGCCTTTATATACTCCTGGAACCTACCATTATATTTATCGAGGATTTTCACCACCGCCACCTCTCTATTTTGAGACAATCCAAGTAGGAGCCCGGTCTTGGTAGGAGGGGAATCCATCAGCGGAGCCACCTTCATCATCATTGCTGCCACCATGCGTGTCCGTGGGTAGTCCTCCTTAGACCATGGGTACATATCAATAGCTAGATGCTAATCTCTCTCCCTTGTTATTCAATACAACAATCACATGAGCTTCCCTACATGTTTGTGATCCATCTGATGTAATTTGTGGTGTGTGTTTTGCAGTGCGACGAATTGACACTTTATGGTCAGATCTATACATGATTTATTTTTAGATTCATATGAGTTCTTTTCAGCATAATTTATATACATATATGCTCTCCGATTTATTAGTCTTGCACTGGTCATGTTTAGATGAACGATTTCCAAGTGGGTGTTGTGTATGTTGGTTGGGTTTAAGGTAATCTACCACAGTGAGAGAAAGTGGAAACATATTGTATTTGTGCTATTGCCATTAATGATAAAAAGATAGTTGTGTAGTTGTTTTGGTTACGAGCTAGGGGCAATATACTATCAACATTATGTCATTATGCTCAATGCAATCTTCTATTTTACTTAATATTTTTGAGATGCATGTTGGATGACGATCTTGAGTGGAGTATTAGCTACAGATGCAGCTGGATAACATTCTATATATATAATGACGTAATGGCTATATGCAATTAAGCCATGTATAATGATAATCATAAAAACTGTCATTTAATCGTTATAGTGTAATTTGTTCACCACACATATGTTATGCTTTATGGAGGGATGCACTACTGAAGTTATGGAGCCCGGTCCATTCATCTTAATCACTTTCAACCTCGATCAACATTTTTATCTATTGTTTACAGTATGAACCATTATTTAATTTTATTGCAATTATCAATTCCTTCCACCTAATACATTAATCATTGTAACTAGCAAGGCTAGTGAAACTATCAATCTCATTAGTTTCGTTGGGGACCAAGAAAAGTATTGTAGTTGTGTCGGAACCTTTGCTCGTTAGTTGCAGTCTAAGTGCTCCTACTGGTTTGACAAACCATATTTTTTGTGAATTTATCGCCAATAGTTGACGCCCTTTCGCTCGGTTCCACAAATAGGATCCATGCTTGTGGCCAACCAAGTTTCACACAACAACACATCTTTATTGGTTGTGAATGGCGGACCTCTTGCCTTTGGGCCTTCTTTGTTTAGTTCCCGATGTTTGGTAGTATACACATCTTCCCAAGTCATAATGTATGGACTCTTGACTTTCATTTATCAATTTTAGTATGTATGTCTACTAAAATACCCATCGCAATGAAACAATCATCCCAAAATTGATGCCAAAAAAGTAAGGTATCAGTGCAGAGCTTCTTGTCAAGCATCCTATTAATGTATACGGGGATACAAAAACACATGTGTTTGTGTGTCTAGTCGGCCATTTCATCGAGCGGTGTGTGGGCATGCCCAACATCGGTGTTTTCGGTCGTTGTCTAGGATCGTTGGAGTTGGTGGTGAGTCATACAATCTACTGTCCTCCAACCGCCTACTTCCTCCTGCGTCCATCCATCTGGGATGCCCTACCATTGCAACGTCAGAATGGCAGGGCATCATTTTTGGTTTTATTTCTTTTTCTACCAATTTATTTTTTTTGGTTATATTTTTTTCTATTTTTCATTTCTGCCTTATTTCATTTGTTTGTTTTAATTCTTTTTAAAAATATTTCTGAAAATCCTCATTTGAAAATAGGGATTTAAAAAAGGTCACAAACATTTTAAAAGTTCATGTTTTCAAAAAATATTCAACTTTGTAAAAACAAATGTACATCAATTTCTATAAATGTCCACACAAGAAAAAACATGTCATTTTAATTATTTACATTTTCAAAAAGTACATTCATGTATTTTCAAAAATGTTCACACACATTCTCCCTAAAGTATTGGTGTAATATTTTTAAGTTAAAGAAAGCACAACCACAAATTCTAGTAAACCTAAACAATTTCAAAAAGACAGATGGAGTCTGCGATAGAAGCCTCACTAGGTTACTGATCCACTATAGCACCCACTGTGCAAGACCCCGACAATCTACAAGTTGTAGCTATCGAAAGGGACGCAATCCTAAAAAAATTTTAGGGAAGCAATTCCTACTTTGGCGCTTCAGGCGCCCATTAGGCCTTGTACAATGCAAGGTGCTTAGGGGAAGCGCTTAGAGAAATAAATCAGGCTTTCTTTAAGCAGGTGCTTATTTGTACAGGGTAGGTGAGCTAACTAAGCGTCTCTCCTATAGAAATAGGCACCGGTCTTGAAAAAGCTTCGGTTTATTTTTTAGCCTAGCCTCACTAGCATCTCACGTTGTCTGAGGCCTTCTAAACTATTCCGTTAACGGGCGCCTGGAGCACACACCCCATCCCACGAGCTGGGCCGGCCCACACGAGCACCTGGAGCACACACCCCTTCCCGCGAACTGGGCTGGCCCACATGTAATTATCTTTCGACTATTAAATTGCAAAAACAAAATCCCAGGTGAAGGGAATCGAACCGCAGACCTCCAGTTTCAGTTAAAAAAGGAAATAACCAACTGGAATAGTTATCTGCTTGCAACAAGTTAGATTTTTTATACGTCATTAACGCAAACAAACCACGACCTGTTTGTGCCTACTTTCTTTCTCTTTTCATTGTCTCTTTCCTTTTATTAAAATTCATGAATTTTCTTATATATGCATACATTTCAAATTAACAAACTCCTTTTGAATCTCTTGAACCTTCTTCAAATTTGTGAACTTTTTCCTTTTCCTATATTTGTTCTTTTATATAATTCGTGAACTTTTCCCAAATGGATTAGCATTTTTCAAAGTTGATGAATTTTCTTAATTTTGACGAACTTTTTTTGACATTTGATGAACATTTTAAAAATTCGATGAACTTTTTTCAAAATTGATGACCTTTTTCGAAATTTGATGAAATTTATCTCAAAATCATTGAACCTTTTTCAAAATTGATGAACTTTTTAAAAAAATTATGAACTTTTTTATCAAGCAGATTAAATTTTTCTGAAATCCGTGATTTTTTTTCAAAATTTGGTGAGCTTTTTTCTAATTCGCAAACTTTTTCCAAATATTGATGAACTTTTTTCATATTTTGTGATTTTTCTAAATTCTTGGTTGTTCTCAATATTATTAAGAATTCTCTCTCAATTTTATGCTTTCATTTCCAAAAAAAATTATGGGACATATAATGTGTATTTATATTGTATTGTAACAATGTCAAATACTCCCTCTGTCCCAAAATATAAGAACGTTTTTAACACTAGCATAGTGTAAAAAACGTTCTTATATTTTGGAACAGAGGGAGTAGAATTGTTTCCTGATTAGGGACAACTAAGTGAAATGCGGACTAGTGGTTATTGGCTATGGTTGTCAGCGTGTGTGTCCTGAGTTTGTGCTGAGTTCGAGCCGCATTTCTCTTAGAATTTATCTCCTAAGCAGGGAATTCTGGATCCTTCTAGATGGTCCCCGGCTGGTTTTTACAGGTCTTGGGAACCTTCCAGAAGGTTCTTGAACTGTTTTTTTATGTTTTCCTATTTATTTTTACTTTTAGTTTTATTTTTCTGTTTTTCGTTTTCTTTTTTGTTTTTCAAATTTATTATCCTTTTTCAAAAGTTGTTTAGAATTTTAAAGAAATTCATGTTTTCCAAAAAAATGGTTCATGAAATTCAAAAAATTGTTACTTTTTTAAAAAAAAGGTCATGTTTTCAAAATTTTGCTCGTGTTTTTGAATTTAGTTAGGGAGTTTCAGATAATGTCTCTTTTTTCAAGAAATGTTGGTGTTTTCAAAAGTTGTTCGCTTTTTTTTAATTTTATTCGGGAGTTTCAGAAAATGTTCTTTTTTTCAAATTTTGTTCGTGTTTTCAAATTTTTTTCGAGAGTTTACAAAAAGGTCCGCATTTTCCAAATTAGTCGGGTTTTCAAAAAATATTCATGTTTTCAAACATTGTTTGCATTTTTGAATTTTTTCAAGAGATTCTAAAATGTGTGCATTTTCAAAAAAAAATCGCGTTTTCAATTTTTTTCTCGAAATTTCAAAAGATGTTCCAAGATTTCAATTTTTTTTCGTAGACCCTAAAAATGTTGGTGCTTTCAAATTTGTTCGGAGTTTAAGAAAATATTCCTATTTTCAAACTTTTCAAAATAAGTTCCCATTTCCAAAATTTGGTGTGTTTTTTGAAAAAATATTCAAGATTTTTCAAAAATATGTGTTTTAGCAAACTATTAGACTTTTTGAAAATTATTCACAATTTTGAAAAGGTTAGCATATTAAATAAACACCTTTTAAAAGAAATGCATTTATGAAGTACTGTTCCCAAATTTTGAAATATTCGCGTTTCAAAAAGTTATGCACGTTTGCAGAGAAAAGTTTGCACTTTGAACTTTGTACACCCTAAGAGCATCTCCACCCGCCCCCTAGGACACCTTCTTAGGCTTGGTTTTAGGCTCGGCGACGCTTTTTGCCCAAAAATGGTCCAGCCAAGCCCTCAGGACGTCAAAATAGCGCTGGCAAACCCAGCGCGCTGGGGGGGCTCTTGGGGGCGCCGTCGGAAGTTTCGGCGAATCGTGTCTCCCCAGATGTCTTTTTTCTTGGCCCGCTTAATCATTTTCCTCACAAACTTTTGGTTGGGGTGAGACGTGGCTGGGAAGATGCACTCCTATTTCAACCGGATGAAGCATTTGGCCCCCAAGACACCAACTTTTTGGTTCGATTGTGTTCTTGGGGGCTCCAACGGCTGGAGATGCTCTAAGAAGCGACACACAGGAGCTCCCCCTAAGCAGCGCCTTCATCGCCAGTTGCCGCGCCAGCGCTCGCACTCCATGTTAGTGGGCCACGACCCAACTTGCGTTCGCTGACCTCCCCTCAGTCGACTCCCTCACTTTCTTTAGATGAAAATCCACAACTACTAGTTCAAAAAAAAAAAGAGACCTTTGTCTCCAAAAAAATGGACCTCTAGTATTTTATAGATTAAAGAAATTGTAATGTCAAAAAAAGTTCACAGATTATTAAAAAGTACATGAATTTGAAAAACATTCTAGAATTTTAAAGGTTATCATGAATTTTAAAAAGTTCACGAATTTAGGAAAAGTTGATGAACTTGGGAAAAAATGTGAGTTCAGAAAGACGTTCACGAATGTGAAGGTAAATGTTAATGCGTTTCAAAATTGTCCGTCAATTTGGAAAATATTCAAGACTTTTTAAAAAGAATCATAAATTTGGAAAAAATATAGCGGAATGAAAATGTTTGTGCATTTAGAAAATTTCGTGAATTTAAGAAATTTAATTATTTTTTTCTAATATTTCACATTTTCAAAAAGTACGTTAACAGATTTTAAGAAATGTGCACACACTTTTATATACACATTTAATTTTTCACATACCTGTTCAACATTTTTTTCAAAGTTAAAAAATATCCAATTATAAAAATAGTTCAAAAATTTATTTAAAAAGTTCACAAAGTTAAAATAATGTTCGAAAATTTATAAAAAAATTCTTAAGTTTGGAAAAATTCTGTGAATTAAAAATATGTTGGCGAATATGGAAAAAAGTTTGCGAAATTGAAAAAAGTTCGTGATTTTTTCGTGAATATAAAATTCTGATGAATTAAAAAATATTCATGGATTTCAAGTGAATTTGGAAATAAATCAAAAATGTTACAAGTTTACAAGTTGCCGGCGTAGTATACATATGCAATTATGCATCTGCTCATCTTGTAATCAATTGGAACAATATATGGACTAAAAAAACGGAGGGAGTACTACCAACGACGTGACTTGGCGCTACCAGAACTCACTTATTATTCGGTTCTAGGAGTACGTGACAGGGAACGGCCGATCGAGTGAGCTGCCGCCATTGACATGACCCGTCCAGTGCTGGTCCGTCCGTATACGCACGATGCCTGACGTCCAGAGCAACTAAAACTGACTACTCCTTTTTTTTGAGTGGTAATTGACTACTCCTTTTTTTCGAATGTTGATAGTTGATCTACCAAATTCATTAATCAGGAGAAAAGAGGTTAAATCCGGTTTATGAGGAAACGGACTAAAAACCATACAAACGGCGCCTTTCGGCAAACAACACACACATCCCCACGAGCCACGGGTTCCTCTGACCGGATCCATCTCCAGAACGATGCCCCCAAGAGAGAACGCAACACCGAATGGCGCCGCCATCGTCCGATCTAAAACTAGATCAAGGGTTTCCCCCGGAGCACGTCGGGAAAGGCAAGATGAGAGCAACTACATCGATGCCTCCAACAAGGGAACGACGCCTGAAACCGCCGCCATCAACGACTCCGGCCAGAACCGGAGTACGACTTTCGCCGGCAGTCTCACACGTGCATAGCGAACCAGGATCCGATCAACCTACACGAACCACTATCACCGCCTTCCATGCCAACCACACCTCCCGGCGAGCTCGACATGCTTCCAACCTTGCATCTGCATCCCCATGACGGAGGATGCAACCCCTAAGCGACGCCATTTGTCTCCCATCGGAAGGATGCAACCAAGCACAACGCCATTCATCTCCTCGAGGATGCAACGTCTGCCGGCCATTCCTCTCCCAGCGAAGGATGCAACAACCGCAACGAGGCCATTCCTCTCCCTCCAGCCACCTCCATCTCGTCCTCCCACCCGAAGCAGCGTCGAGCTCACCGAACCACCAAACAGGAGGATGCAACACCAGGCGAGGTGCCATTCATCTCCCCACCACTTCACCCTTACGGCCCGGCGAAACCAGATCGAGCCTGCTGCTGCGGAACTCACGCCTCAGCCAGAACCGGCCTTCATGGCCACCTCCTCGAGTAGATCAGCTCTGGCACGCATAAGGGAGGAAGAACCGACGCCCGTCCATTTGGCCGCCGTCTGGAAAAACCACCGACGCAAAGACAACCGGCTGCTACCAATGAATCCAGCGTTAGAAGCGCCACGGTAGCGCCTCCGCCTCCAGCGCGCCCGCCAGATCCAGCGGCGGGAGCAGCGCGCTGACACCTGCCCACGCGCCTCGGGCCAGGCAGCGACCACCACGCGCGCGCGGCGGCCGCTCGCGCGCCCGACCGCCGCCTCCTCGCCAGCAGCGTCATCGTGCTTCCTCGCCAGCGCACCTTGCGCCCAAGCCTCGACCAGCGCCACCTCAGAACCCCACTCCGTCGCCAGAGCAGCGCCCAGCGCCGCCATGGCTGCACCGGCTTCGCCATGCTTTCGCGATCGAGAGATGAAGGGCCCGCCGACACCATCACCGGAGCCGGCGCGGGCTTTGCCGGCCGCTCCTCCGGCGGCGGCGAGCGATGGGGAGGGTGGAAAGGGGGGCTAGCGGCGCCGATCTAGGTTTCCACCATGTCGCCAGGGAGGGCGACGTGGGGGACGAGTTTGTTAACCTGCCTTATGTTAATGTAGCCAACTGACTACTCCTAAACTAACACGAACGGGCTGTTTGCTGCCTCGCCGACCACTAGGCTGCAGAGTACTTGACCACTGCACATCCACATGCACGTGCATACGGCCCAGCATTTTGGGCTTGTACGGGAAACATGCATATGCCCAAGCAGATTAAACGGAACGGTCGCATAGCAAAGCGGCGTCAGGTCAGGGTCCCTTTTTTCGAGTAGATATTCAAAGGATTGAGTTCGAGCTATTCGATGAAAGGATCGACATTACCAAATTTCTTTCTTCTATGGCACGTCTGTTTTGTATGAATATCGACTCATCATTTTATAACTTATCCATGTAGGATAAGGATGCCTTTCATTCGCAAAAAAAAGGATAGGGATGCCTTTTTTTTCTATTGGAGTGACTATTGATGTTTTTTTAATGTATTTTTACAATATTTTGTTTTTACACACATCATCATCCCAAAATTATGTGTGTGTGTGCGCCCGCGCATGTTTTTAAACCAAGCCAAAATATTTGCTTCATTCATTAATTAAGGAGTTGGACAAGAGTCAAAGAACACAGACACAAGATCACTACTCTCCTAATCAGATTGCACCCAAATGTTTCGCACCTGCTATGGCCCAAAGTCTCGCCGCCTCTTTCTGGATGGCGGGGAGAAGGATGAACGGAGGGGTGGATTTGTTTTGGAAGACGCTTGCATTCCACTCATCCTAGATGGCTTTAGCATAGTGAGGGAAGACATTGCTCTTCTATCGACTCTTTGGGTTGATGCTCCTGGGTGTTGCCCAAACTAAGAAGTCCACACTAACAAGGTGGAGCCAATCCTTGACCGACATACTTGTCTGCGTGTGAAACGACATTTGAAGAAGAGATGCTCGATGATTTCTTGCTCCCTTGCAGAGGGACATGGGCTGCTGTTTGGCCATCCCTCTTGGCCAAGCGATCGAGATGTCCAGATTCTGTTTTAGATGGCAAGCCAAACAAAAGAAAAACATTTGATGGCGCCCAAGCTCTCCACTCCACCTTGCACATGTTGGTACGAGTGATAACCAGCAATTGTGTGTTATATGCGGAGGATGCAGAGTACTCCCTATATTTTTTTTTGGAAATGGAGGCATGCCCCCGGCCTTTGCATCATGAAGATGCATGCAGCCATATTATTAATAATCCGGACAAAGTCGTCAAAAAGGTCTTACAGCTCGCAAACGGAGCATAACAAAGTGAACAAAAGGGAAATAACATGCTGACATGATCAACCGATATGGTAATAAGAAGGATAAGCTCCCTAGACTCCTATCCTATTATGCGAGCGACATCCGAACCGGTTGAATATAGCCCGAGATACCATCGCCCATTGGTTGAAGGAGGCAGCGCATGAAGCAATTTGGGTGAAGGAGTTCATCACCGACCTAGGAGTCATACCCAATGCGTCGGGGCCGATCAAACTCTTCTGTGACAACACTGGAGCTATTGCCCTTGCCAAGGAGCCGAGGTTTCACAAGAAGACCAGGCACATCAAGCGTCGCTTCAACTCCATCCGTGAAAATTTTCAAGATGGAGACATAGAAATTTGTAAAGTGCACCACGGATCTGAATGTCGCAGATCCGTTGACTAAACCTCTCTCATGAGCAAAACATGATCAACACAGGAACTCTATGGGTGTTCGATTTATCACAATGTAACTAGATTATTGACTCTAGTGCAAGTGGGAGAGCTGTTGGAAATATGCCCTAGAGGCAATAATAAAAGCATTATTATTATATTTCCTTGTTCATGATAATTGTCTTTTATTCATGCTATAATTGTATTATCCGAAATCGTAATACACATGTGAATACATAGACCACAATATGTCCCTAGTGAGCCTCTAGTTGACTAGCTCGTTGATCAACGAGATAGTCATGGTTTCTGACTATGGACATTGGATGTCATTGATAACGGATCACATCATTAGGAGAATGATGTGATGGACAAGACAATCCTAAGCATAGCACAAGATCGTGTAGTTCGTTTTGCTAGAGCTTTTCCAATGTCAAGTATCTCTTCCTTAGACCATGAGATCGTGTAACTCCCGGATACCGTAGGGAGTGCTTTGGGTGTACCAAGCGTCACAACGTAACTGGGTGACTATAAAGGTGCACTACAGGTATCTCCGAAAGTGTACATTAGGTTGACACGGATCGAGACTGGGATTTGTCACTTTCTGTATGTGGAGAGGTATCCTTTGGGCCCACTTTCGGTAGTGCATCATCACAATGAGCTCAAAGTGACCAAGTGTTTGGTCACGGGATCATGCATTACGGTACGAGTAAAGTGACTTGCCGGGTAACGAAGATTGAACGAGGTATTGGGATACCGACGATCGAATCTCGGGCAAGTAAAATACCGATTGACAAAGGGAATTGTATACGGGGTTGTTTGAATCCTCGACATCGTGGGTTCATCCGATGAAATCATCGAGGAGCATGTGGGAGCCAACATGGGTATCCAGATCCCGCTGTTGGTTATTGCCCGAGAGCCGTCTCGGTCATGTGCAAGCATGTCTCCCGAACCGTAGGGTCTACACATAAGGTTCGGTGGACGCTAGGGTTGTATGAATATGAGTATGCAGCAAACCGAATGTTGTTCGGAGTCAGATGAGATCCGGACGTCACGAGGAGTTAGGAATGGTCCTGGAGGTAAAGATTTATATATAGGAAGTCTTATTTTGGTCACCGGAAAAGTTTGGGCATTATCGGTATTATCTGGGAGTCTTGGGAAGGGGTCCGAGGGTCCACGAAGTCCACCTGCCGGGGGAGCCACATGGGCTGTAGGGGGTGCGCTGTGGCCCATATGGGCCAAGGGCACCAGCCCCAAGAGGCCCATGCGTCTAGGGATAAGAAAAGGGAGAGTTCAAGGGGAAGGCACCTCAGAGGTGTCTTGGGAGGATGGACTCCTTCCCTCTTGGCCGCACCCTTCCTTGGAGGAAGGGGCAAGGCTGCGCCCCCCTCTTTTGCACCTATATAAAGGGAGGGGAGGGAGGGTGGCCGCACCCATAAGCCTTGGAGCCTCCCTCCTCCTCAAACACCTCCTCCTCCTCCAGTAGTTGCTTAGCATGAAGCCTGCTGGAGTTCTTGCACATCCACCACCACGCCTGTCGTCTTGGATCATCATCAACCTCTCCTTCCCCTTGCTTTGGATCAAGAAGGAGGAGGCGTCATCCGCTCCGTCTGCGTGTGTTGAGCAGCGGAGGTGCTGTCAGATTCGACACTAGACCATCGATGATCACGAATCACGGTAATGCGACTCCATCAACCCGTTCCATTGAGCGCTTCCGACTGATCTACAAGTGGTATGTAGATGAAATCACTCCCATGACTCGTTGCTAGATGAACTCATAGATGGATCTTGGTGAAACCGTAGGAAAAATTTTAATTTTCTGCAACGTTACCCAACAAGAATGTCCCATCTCGCAAGACGATATTTCCTCTTGGCCTCATTAGACTGCCAGAAGAAGCGAGATCTATAGAAATCAAGTCGTTTTCGAACCCCTTTCGGAATTTCGAAGAACGAAAGTAAGAACATCGGCATACTAGTCAGTACTGAGTTAATCAGAACTAGCCGACCTCCATACGACATAAGCTTGCCCTTCCAGCAGCTATGTTTTTTTTAATTCGCTCTTCAATGCATTTCCATTCTTTATTGGAAAGTTTACGATGATGAATCGGAATACCCAAGTAACTGAAGGGTAAAGAGCCTAATTCACAACCGAACAATTGTATGTAAACTTGTTCCTCCTCTTTGGCCTTCCCAAAGCAGAACAATTCACTCTTATGAAAGTTTATTTTTTAAGCCAGACAATTGTTCGAAAAGGCATAGGATAAGTTTCATATTACGGGCCTTTGCCAAGTCATGTTCCATAAATAAGATAGTGTCGTCAGCATATTGTAGAATGGAGACTCCTCCATCGACTAGATGAGGAACTAAACCCTCTATATGGCCATCTTTGCTTGGCCCCGCCAATAATGACGGCCAACATATCTGCCACAATATTGAATGTAAGAGGAGACATGGAATCCCTTGTCTCAACCCCTTGTAGATGTGAAAATAGTGACTGATATCATCATTCACCTTGATTCCGACACTACCCTTCTGGACTTGGGTATCCACTTGGTTTCTCCAAGCTTCACTAAAACCCTTCATACACATTGCCTGCTGAAGGTAAGGCCACTTTATTTTATCATACGCCTTCTCAAAATCCAGTTTGAAGATAACCCCATCTAGTTTCTTCGAGTGAATCTCATGAAGCGTTTCATGCAGCACGACCACCCCTTTCAGTAAATGTCGTCCTGGCATGAGCGGCATGCGACTTAGTTGGATCACCGAATGGGCAATTTGTGTCAATCTATTAGTTCCAACCTTTGTGAAAATTTTGAAGCTCACATTCAATGCGAGACATATGGGCGGAATTGCTCGATCCGAACTGCCTCATCTTTCTTGGGTAACAGCGTTATCGTACCGAAGTTGAGATGAAACAACTCCAAATGACCGTTGAAAAAATCGTGAAACATAGGCATACCCAAGTGATATACCAACATTTCTTATAGAATTCAGCTGGAAACCCATCTGGTCCCGGTGCTTTATTTGGCTTCATTTGTGATATTGCTTCAAGAACCTCTTTTTGATGGCAGTGCGGAGAGAATGTCATTCTCCGCATACGTAATTGTGAATATCCTCAATGACAGACTCATCTAGCGTCACCGTACTTGTATTCGGGGGTCCAAAGAGTTGCTTATAATAATTTGAAATATATGATTTCAGATTTTCGTGTCCCACTATTGTCCCCTCGTCCTTCTTCTTCCTATGTTTTCCATTTGCAACCATATGGAAGAATTGGGTATTGTCGTCCCCTTGGACAACCTTAAGCGTTTAAGCCCTCAAAGCCCATTTAAGCTCCTCCTCTCTGAGAGGCTCAAGCAGTGCTCTTTCGACCTCGGACTTAGTTCTTTGCTCATTAATGTAAAGAAGAGCATCCTCGGCCTTTAACTCTAGTGCCTCAATTAATTGAGTAAGACGCTCTTTTTCCTGTTTGTAGACCCCACTCTCATTTCTGGCCCACCCTCTCAAAAACTGTCTGAGATGTCTAATTTTATTTTGCCATCTCTCCACATGTGTCCTCCCACTAACGGGTTTGGCCCCCTCACGTGCAATAAGCTCTAGAAAACCTTCTTTCTCGAACCAGCTTTGTTCGAAAGAGAACGTATTTTTATTTGCCACATGAGTAGCCTCACCTGAGTCTAGTAAAAGTGGTGTGTGGTCCGAGATCGCTCTCTGCATCGCATGGACTGACACCAATGGATATTTTTGTTCGCACTCAACACTGGCAAGTACCCTATCCAGCTTTTCATAAGTCGGAATGGGTAGCGAGTTGGCCCATGTAAATTCTCTACCGGTGAGTTCTATTTCTCTCAAATTGAGACTCTCGATAATCATGTTAAACATCATAGACCAACGACCATCAAAATTTTCATTGTTCTTTTCCTCTCTCTCCTCCTGATAATATTAAAATCTCCCCCGACAAGTATTGGCAGATTTTCATTCCCACAAATCCGCACTAGGTCGGCCAAAAAGTCTGGTTTGAATTCAGGTTGTGCTGCTCCATATACAGCTACAAGAGACCACCGGAACCCATCTAGTTTTGATCTTACCCTGAATTTAACTGAAAAGTCTCCCTGAACCACATTAAGCACCTCGAGTGTCTCACACCGTACTCCTAGTAAAATCCCGCCGGACCTTCCTCTAGGAGGTAAAATGTGCCAGTCAAAATCAATCCCACTGGAAAGAGTTTGGAGAAATTGTGACATGAAATTATCTCGGCCAGTTTCTAGAAGTGCTATAAAGTCTAAGTGTTGTTCTATTGTTGTTTCTGCTAAGAACCTCTGTTTAGCCAAGTCAGCTAGACCTCTGCTATTTCAAAAGATTCCTTTCATAAATCATCATGAATTTTTTTTCTTAAGTTTAACTCTAGCACTTCTGCGTATTGCCGATGTAGGATAAATTTTCCGCTTCCAGGTTCGTTTGGGCTTCTCCCCAACACCCTGCGGAACAATAAGATTATCGACGACAGAACTAGCGCCCTCCCTGAGGAGCGGTTCTACCGTGTCGGCATTCTCCGATCCCTCCTCATCCTCGGGCTCCGCACTAGGCAAAAGGTTATTGCATATATTTGCTAGATCAATCATACCTAGATTGTTCACTTCAGTGTCATTCATGGGTTTAATAGATGCTAGATTACGAATAATTTTTGAAGCCCTCTCCGCTTCCAAGTCTAAAAGATCATTGACGGATTTAACGACCTCATGGTCATTTGATCCCAGAGAGATCCCTAAGTCATTTGCCTTATCCACTATTTCATTCTCTGTGAAATGCAATAATGAACATTTTTTATCAAAAGACATACACGTAGTAGCCTCGACATTTGAAGCATGGCTGCCGTCTTGGCCGCCCAGCTTCTTTGCAGTCGTCCATCCGACTGATCCACAGATCCGGTTCGCTTGAACACGTCGCCGGTCACCGGGTCCACGATCCCACCAGCAACAAGCAAGCTCCTACGTCGTCCTATCCCGAGGAGCGCTCCGACTCTCACGCCCTTCCCTAAGCGTTGGTGAAGGAGGGTAGGCGTGGTCGAGCGGGCATCGGCCATAGTGGTCAGGGAAGCGGAATTTTGTGGAGCCACTGCTCGATAGTCTTGTTCCCCCCTTCACTGAGGAAGCTGCATGCCCCTGACTCTGACACCATAGTGGGCCGACGGAGATACTAAGACACGGACCTCCCTTGCGCACCTCACTCCAGATCTCCGGGGCCGCTGAGATAGAAAGGGCACCTAGGCCCTCTTGCGGCGGGCCCTCCCAAAGAACTTCGAGGGAAGCGGCAGAAGAGGGTGTTGTGAGCCACTGCCTCGGCCCTCCCACTGCCAGCGTCTCGCCAAGATCCATCGCCCACCATGTGACTGGGCCTCTCTCTGAAAACCTTCTGAGATGCTGATGAGAGTCACGAAACCTCAAGTACCGTCTCATCTCCTTGCAGAGTAGGAGCCAACAGGGTGGTAACTCAAGCTCCAATCGGATCGTCGCCTCGACTCCTAATGCTCCACACCGACTAGGAGCAGAACTCGCTCCAAACGAACCAAAATGAAGAGTGTTCGTCGGAGTTGTGGTCGGAGGTGCCTCTTTGGCAGAACTATCCGCCTTATCTAACTGCTCATTAGGCCCCTTGGCCGGCGCTCGTGAAGGGTTATCAGTCCCCTTATCCTGATCCCCTGGGGCACCGCCCCCTTAGTTGTGTCCATATCCTCTATCTCATCCCCATCCCGGGAGACCGGAGTATCCTCAATCTCAAGCTCCAGAGGGTACGTGACTCCGGCATGTGTCCATTGAACCACATCTGGTATGAACTCAACACTTCACCACACCGACAGCCTACGCAAGCCCCCTTGTGGATCGAAAGTGAACGGCATGTCTACCTTTTCTGTCTTGCCAATCGTAGAGCCCAGACTCCAAGCAATCAAAAAGTGTTTAATCAATTTTGGTGGCGCACCAAAGAAACGAAGAGAAGGTGTACCCTTTGGTTCATCATGTTTCCACTCATCAAAGGCAATGATAATATTAGTACTTGGGACTCTACATAACCCCCACTTAAGAAAATGCATCTGATCCTCTTTAGTGGGGAAATCCACCTTGTGGGATTGTCCCTCCAATTTCTCCAGGTGCCACTAATGATTACCCGGAACCAGATCACGGAGCTGCCTCACAATCTGCGCCTCAGCCAACTGCCCATTAGTAACTCGAACCACAGCTGGGAATGAACACTCAACCACATGCGGTAGAGGATCCACCTACGGTGTCTCAAAGAACATCAGCTCCTTGCACCACACACCATAAATGTTTACGCCAAGTTTAGGACCGGAAAGAAGTGGGCAATCACCGATTACATGTTGCGATCGGAGGCAATAGTCACAAAGCTCATTAGTACACTTTCGACCCACAAAGTGCCCGGTTCTCCACTATAGCAACGTAGCTTTTTCTTCTTGATAGCCCACTTGGAAAGTTTTCTCCTCTCGCTTTGTCAAATGCCGCTTTGTCACTTACCCGGCTCCAGCGGCCAGGGAGGCGGTGACGCTGCAAGCATACGACCGCATCAACGCGGTTGTGGTCAAAGTGGATGGGCGTGACTTCTTTGTCGGTGTCAAAACCCGGCGGATCTCGGGTAGGGGTCCCGAGCTGTACGTCCTAAAGCGGATGGTAACAGGGAGGCGAGGGGACACGATGTTTACCCAGGTTCGGACCCTCTCGATGGAGGTAATACCTACTTCTGCTTGATTGATCTTGATGATATGAGTATTACAAGAGTTGATCTACCACGAGATCATAGAGGCTAAACCTAGAAGCTAGCCTATGGTATGATTGTTGTTGTCCTATGGACTAAACCCTCCGGTTTATATAGACACCGGAGGGGGATAGGGAATTACAGTCGGCTACAAGGGAGGAGATCTACATATCCGTCTTTGCCAAGCTTGCCTTCCACGCCAAGGAGAGTCCCATCGGACACGGGACAAAGTCTTCAATCTTGTATCTTCATAGTCCAACATGATCCGGCCAAAGGATATAGTCCGGTGTCGAGGACCCCTAATCCAAGACTCCCTCGGTAGCCCCTGAACCAGGCTTCAATGACGATGAGTCCGGCGCCAGCAGATTGTCTTCGGTATTGCAGGGTTCCTCCTCGAAATATTCCATAGAAGATTTTGAACACAAGGATAGTGTCCGGCTCTGCATAAAACAAATTCCACATACCAATCGTAGGAGAGAATAATATTTCCACAAATCTAATCTGTGACACATCCTCGCAAAGATGACATCACACCCACGACCGGTCATTATTGAACCGTTTTTCACAACCAGCCCTGCGCACATATTGCGGCGGTTTTCTTGGCACGTCTTGTGGAAGCAGAGATCGTGTCCCCTTATCGCGACATTCTCATCAATACGTGGGTAACCCAACCCCGCGCCATCAATTCGGCGCTTGGGGAATAAGCGAGTTTACGAGAATTCAGTGGGGGCGCATAGTTTCTTCCGGCCTTATAAAGGGACAAGGATTCACCTTTTTCACCCCGCGCCTTCTTCCTCCTTGCTCATCCATTATTGTGCACTCGAGCTTCAGCACCCAAGTTCGCGTTTTCTCCTCAAACCACTCCAAGCATGTCCGGGCGGGAGGCAAGTGGATGGTCTCCTCCGTTCACGGAGGAGGACATCCTAAAGCTGCGGGGGCGGATGCACCGGATACCCCCGGATATCACGCCGTTTTGCCGGATCAGGCGGTCGCCCTACCTCGAGGACCCCATGAGAGGGTGGTATTTCTTACCCATTTCATCCCGGACTGGGATTTCCCTCCACCCATTTTTTCCCGCGGGCTCATGTTCTACTACGGGCTGGACTTTCACGATCGGCCCCCAATTTCATCCTCAACATCTCGGCGTCTATAAATGGTATGCGAAAGCCTTCCTCCGCATCAAGCCCCACTTGACTGTGGTGAAGACCTTCAATGTTAAACCGAATGGTGGTGAATTGGCCGCCAAAGCGGAGTCTTGGGCGCCATGGTGGGCAAGATGCCCAACGTCCACCGCTCGAAGGCTCCTATGTGGAAGTAGTAAAGGGATAACAATCGGAGTGGTTCTACATCACCGAGCAGCGCGACACCAATGTGGGTGGCGGCCCCTGAAGTTCGATCCGGAATCCCCATGTGGCACACCTTACGGAAAGAAGAAGGGCATGTCACAGGGTTCTTCGCACCGATTGCCAGCCCAGGACTCTGCATATGCGTCAAAACATGATGAGCAAGAAAATCAAGCTCGTCCAGCGTGGTCCAAGTCATGCTCTTCGCCCGGATCCTCCGGAAGTGTCAAAGACGGGCATTCAATTTAATGGGAGTTCGACCCGGCCGAGCACCCGTACGCGAGCTCTCGACACGACGCTTTAAGGGCGTCTAGAGGTGCTTGAGGGTGTCACGGATTAGGGAGTCCGGGATAGTCGAACTATCACCGTTGGCGGACTCTGGACTATGAAGATACAAGATTGAAGGCTTCGTCCCTTGTCCGGATGGGACTTTCCTTGGCGTGGAAGGCAAGCTTGGCGATACGGATATGTAGATATCCTACCATTGTAACCGACTACAGGTAACCCTAGCCCTCTCAGATGTCTATATAAACCGGGAGGGTTTTAGTCCGTAGGACGAGGAACAATCATACCATAGGCTAGCTTCTAGGGTTTAGCCTCTTTGATCTCGTGGTAGATCTACTCTTGTACTACCCATATCATCAATATTAATCAAGAAGGAGTAGGGTTTTACTTCCATCAAGAGGGCCCGAACCTGGGTAAAAACATCTGTCCCTTGTCTCCTGTTACCATCATCGCCTAGAGGCACAGCCTGATTCGGGACCCCTACTCGAGATCTGCGGTTTTGACACCGACATTGGTGCTTTCGTTGAGAGTTCCTCGTATGTCGTCACCTTTAGGCCCGATGGCTCCTTCGAACATCAACAACGGCGTGGTCAGGGTGAGACTTTTCTCCCTGGGACAGATCTTAAATGTCGACTGTTTTGCACTGCTGGCCAATTCACTTGGCCATCTGGAAGCGAATCGAAAGCTTCGCCCAGGCCATCGAGTCAGTTGGGAGTTTGAACTACAGGGTGACATCCGCGGAGACTTGATCTTCGACGAATTGAGCCATATAGCTGCCAGCGCCCGCCTTTGTCTCGATGGGTATGATCTAGCTCGCCGCGAGCGATTGCCACGGAAGGTCGCACGCGTCCGCCTCAACCCTTAGCTCGGAGCCGACTTGGCCGATCGAGGACGAGTGGCTGGACACCGCCTCGGGGCTCACGATCTCTGGCGATTGAGCGAACACCATCCTTGTCCTTTGCAAAGCCCGTGACTCGAGGTGCGGACTCCTCTCCGGGACTCACGAACATCCAGCGCCGCCAATCAAATCCGATGGGCGCCCGGTTATGGAGTTCCTTTGCCGCGGACATCTTTCGACTTTTCGCCTCTTTGGCGGCATCCTAAATTCACTAAAGTCTCTCTCTTTATCGAGGAGAGCCCTAAGCGGGACTATGGTTAGGGAAGGTTGGGATGCAGACGGCGAAGAAATTCAACGCCCACCCACCACCCACTTTTAGCCGCATCGATGATTTAGCAGACATGCAAACCCGACTCCGACTCGAAGACATCGATGGTATGGACTGACGATGCAGGAGACAACCAAGAACCGGCGCCCTACGAGGGCCTTTGGAAGGCCACCTAAATCATCGACATATACATGGTGGACATCCCAAAAAGATGGGAATGGCAATGGAACAATGGAGGATGACCCTCTAAGAAATAGCCTAAGCGCCGGGCGTCGTGGCGCCGCTCTAAATCCCGCCACAAGAACGGTGATTCCGCACGGGAGATAATAACACCGGACAAGTGTCAAGACAACCCCCCTCGGCAGGATTCAAAGACAGAGGAGGGAGAAGCCAGCCCTCATAATAGAGCGGCGCATGAGAGGTAGAGGGCGATAATTATATGCCTCCCTCAGAAGATGAAGCAAGCCTCGACGGCATTTAATTTGTCGTGCCGAGGATCCCGTCGAACAAGAGCGCTTTCAAGCGTAGGCTTATGGCCACGAAACCAGCCTCAAGAAAAGCAGCAGCAGCTTAGAGCTGACCAAGACTTGCTGGTGGCGGATGGACTGAAGTCCTTGCACCAAGAGTACTAACTCGATCGCCCCTCAAGAGCTACCCAAAGCGCAGGCTGCTACCCCAATTAGAGGAGGAAGCACCCAAACCTACATCACAAGCGCATGGCGCGGCCGACCGCCACCTCGTGGCAGCGATAGAGAGAGCCCCTAGGCCCTCCACTAAAGCCGCACCCGGCGTGCGCTCGAAAAGTACAAAAGCCCACGGTGAAATGCGCCCGGACTTGCAAGACATATTGGAGGGACAAGGCAAGGCAAATGAGATCGATCTACGGATCGGCGTGGGCGCCCGCGACCGCGTGATGACAACGTCACGCGGGATATGCAGCAATTACGGCTGGGCCAAACCGATAGACAAAGCTCATTTGAGCTGCGTCGGTGATATAGCCCAATACGTAGGCGCCAGACACCCACTATGCTTCACGTAGAAGTAATGGATCATCAAATCACCGAGGGTTTCAAACCCGTAAACATTGAATCATCACGACGGCACAACAGATCGCGCGGTTTGGATCGGGACTATCTCCTTCACATTCACATGGCCCGCGGTGATGATCTACACGCCATCAAATACCTCCCTCAAGCTTAAAGGACCAGCTCGGCATTGGCTCAACAGCTTGCCGCCAGAATCAATTGGTTGTTTGGAAGACACGGAAGCCGCATTCCTTGATAACTTCCGGGCACATATGTGTGACCACTGACGCCCGATGACCTAAGCCACATAAGTTAGCAGCGGATGAATCGGCCGGACAATTACGGACACGGTTCTTAACCAAGAAAAATCAAATCGTTGATTTATGCGGATCTGAGAGGCCCTTGCAGCCTTCAAACATAACATCCATGACGAGTGGCTTGCCCGGCACCTAGGGCGAGAAAAGCCGAAATCCATGGCAGCCCTCACATCACTCATGACCTCGCTTCTGCTGGAGAGGTCAGGCTGGCTAGCTTGCAGTAACAACCTGACCAAAAACCCCGGTAGTTTGGATACCAAGGACAAGAATGGCGGTCGGCGTCGTAACAAGCACAAAGCGCCCGCATTAACAGCGGCGATAATCTTTGAAGATCTGACGATCAATGCGGATTTAGAGGCTCTAAACCCGGTCAACGGAAAAAAGCCGTTCAAAAGAAATACTCAAGGCCCGTCAATTTTGGACCGAATACTCGATCGCTTTCGTGCGAGATACATGGCACCCGAAAAAACCAGCCAACCACACCAACAGGGATTGTTGGGTGTTCAAGCTGAGCAAGTTAAATGCCGAAAACAACGACAAGGGGCTGCATAGCGATGACGAGGAGGAGCCCCGGCCGCCGAACAATAGAGGACAGAAGGGCTTTCCCCCACAAGTGCGGACGGTGAACATGATATACGCAAACTACATACCCAAAAGGGAGCGGAAGCGTGCACTAAGGGATGTATATGCGATGGAGTTAGTCGCCCCAAAGTTCAACCCGTGGGCCTCCTGCCCGATCACTTTTGATCGAAGGGACCACCCCACTAGCATCCGCCACGGCGGATTCGCCGCATTGGTTCTTGACCCAATCATTGACGGATTTCACCTCACTAGAGTCGACCCGATGGGCGGCGGTAGCAACCTGAACCTGCTTTACGGGGATCTGGTGCGCCAAAATGGGCATAGACCCCTCAAGTTAAACCCACAACGACCTTTAAAGGCGTCATACCAGGTGTAGAGGCCAAGCTATACAGGCTGAGTTACACTTTCGAAGTGGTCTTCCGGATCCCGGATAACTTCCAAGCGAGGAATTAATCTTCGACATAGTCCCCTTCCGCGGCGGCTATCACGCCTTGCTTTCCGGACGAACCGCATTTGCAAAGTTCAATGCGATTGCCGCACTACGCATACCTCAAGCTCAAGATGCCAGCCCTCGAGGAGTAATCACGGTCAATGGAAACACCGAACTCTCTCTCGAGCGGAGGAGCATCTGGCGTTCTAGCGGCGGAAGTACAAAGCAACCTCTTAAGGCAATTCTCGAGTCCGACTACTAAGCGTCCGGACACCGTCAAAGCGCCGCAGTAACCTAGAACAAGACTGCACGGCACATTCCGGAACGCAGCGTAGCACGCGGCTCATTAACCCCAGCCCTCGCGAAATTGCGAGACCAGTACCACGCGTACATAACTACACTCTGGAGATACCATGGGCATAGGGTGAGGGGCACAACCACGGCATGCCCAGAGTGCGGCTCAACGGCACCAGGGGCTCCCAATTGTGTCATTCTTTTTTTTCTTCTTATTCTCAGGACTCCGTTTTCTAGAAGCCCTGTCCGTGATGCAGAATCGCCGAACTCACGATGCAACAGCCGTGGAAGCGGAAAAAGCTCGTCGAGTGTCTAGGTGGTCTCTATTACGAAGCGGTATACTGTTTTTACATACCATCCGCAGCCTACCTGGAGAGGACATGTTAAATAGTCCCATCCCTTGCTTATCGCACTATTTGTATTGTTACTGCGCTTTCATTGCGGTATCTTTTGAATAAACAATGCATAGCTTCGCTTATTATTGCATTCCCCTTTTTTCCATAAATGTTCATCTATGACATGTTGCACCCGTACAACTTGGTACGGTCAATACACCAGGGGCTTAAGTACCCCAAAACATGGTGTGATAAGTCCGAACATTTTCACAAGTGCGGCACACCAAACTTGTAGCATTATATGCATCGGCTCCGAATCATGTCTTGGGTCAATAGTTGGGTTTGCCCGACTCCCATGTTTTGGTACCTTACGTTCCGTTATATCGGCTAAGGTAGCACTGGGAGAACCATGCGATTGTGCCTCGGGTTGAGCTGGGTTGAGCACCTCGGTGGAGAAAGCTAAAACTGGCCGTCATGATAGGGCGAGAGCCGGTCGCTGTTCGAGAGGTTTTTCGGGTCCCTAAAGACTCATGCCGCTTAGAGCGTGGAGTCGGCATTGTCCAGCCGAGGCTTGGATAGCGCCCCGAACTCGGTCTTCCGAATACCAGGGGCTTCACCGAAATTTAAAATTATAGAATTCTATGGCCAAGTGAGAGTGTTCAAGCATTATAGTCCGGTTGCCTCGTTCGTTGTGTTGAGCTCCTCCCTCGAAGGACCCAAGAATGGGAACAAGAGCGCTCAAGTTTATCCCGAACACCCCAACACTCGTGGCATGGGGGCTGAAGCCAACGACTCGCCATCTCTCAAATTTGATAAGCGGCCGCATGAAGGTAATATTTTAAATTAACAAAAGCGTTGCTTTAGCAGCATATGAACAAAGTTTTTCAGCGTACATCTGGGGATAACAAATCTTGAGTCTACTCAAAAATTACATCGTTGGAGCATTCACCGCTATAAAGGCGGGCACCCTTCAGGCGCCCTCATAGGTATATCTCGGGCTTGCGATGCCCCTTGCAGCGGTGGCCCGTCCGTCACAAGCTTCTCGGCGTCCATCTTGCCCAGTGCACTTAGCACGGGCAAGACCCGACGGGCACCTTCAATGCAGACGGAGCGCTTGATGACTTCAATCCATGGACGAGGCGTCCACCACCGCAGCCGCACTGGACCAGAAGTAGCTCCCTGTGAATGGCTTCTTTAGGCCCTGGCGAACTATGAGGCCCTTCATGGCCTGTTCGAGCCACCTTAGTGGAGCTTCGACCAGCTGCTTAATTTGGTCGCTCAGAGGCACCGGGATGTCCGGCCTCGGCATATTGAGACCAGAACACCTTTTCCGTCGAGCTCCCTCCTCGGCTCGGTAGAACACCGGCAGCATCGGACACACTACTGGGCAGATCTGCAAATGCTCTGGAGAGCTCTAGATTCGGGTAAGTAATGTAGATAATTCACTTTTACATTCTTGCTTTGCATAAAGAATGCCTTACCGCCGCTATCTTTTTATCGCCTCCAATCTCTGGAGGGCCTTCACAGGCTTCAGCCTTAGCGGCTTTGGCACTCTCAAGAGTAAGCGAGCTCGAGACTCTCGAAGTCTTGAGTCACGCTCCAAACTCGTGTTTTTCCACGAGAGCACTGGCCTCTTGCCACTTCTCCGCCACCAGCGCCTCCTGCTTCCCTCGCTCAGTGCCCGCTGGCCGCACTTTTATTTCGACCTTGGACACCGCCTTCGCCAGTGGTCGCCACCTCGTTAAATGGCCCTGCAATACTCCACGTTATTCCGGTCATTTTTGCAACCAAATCCTTTCTATAAGGTATTACTTTAATAAGGTATTACTTACCTTCCTTGTCCTCGAAGCTGCTTCTTGGCAAGGCCGAGCTCGTTCTCGAGGCTCGAGGCTCTCCTTCAATGCATTGACCTCTGCGGTCAAGGTCTGGCAGAGGTCAAGGCGCAGTCGGCTGCATTCCCATATTGACATATTTATGTTAGACTCCTGCGTATATCTTTTTAGATCCTCAGCTCGGCTTTTCTTTCGAACACAGAACTAAGCATCGAGGGCCTCTTGTCTATCACGGTAATATTCTTACATATCTTAAAAACTTACCTCAAAGCCTGTTAGAAGGCTGGTATTGTAGCTGACCAGTCGGCCCGCTCTTGGCGAGACTGAACTTTATGGATCACCGCACTCATGATAGTCGCGGTGCTCCTCGTCGATGGAGGCGCCGATTAAGCGCCTCGACAAGTTATCCGGTGCCTCGGTTGGGCCGGATGTCACCGGGCGTCATGATCTTGCCCTTCTTACGAAGGGGTCGCTTCGAGACCCGGAACCACTTGTAGGTTCAGTATGGAGTCCGGCTGTGAGGGCGGACTTAGAGCCCTCCGGGTTTTGCCCCTCTTGCGCTCGAGGTCAGGAGGTCGCCTTAGCGGCGCCTCGAGACCACCTCCTCCTGGTTGGGCCCCTTTCGGACTCCAGCGGTGTAAATGCTGCGTCCACGAGGGAGGAGGCGGAAGTGAAGTGCTATTCACATCCAGCGAGATCAGGAGCCGCCGACGGCGGCGATGAGCTCCTGGCCGTCATAGGCGGGCTACATGGTTGTATTCGGCGTTAGAAGACACTATGCGACAAATGAAAAAATCATGAGTTATTCGGAATCCAGGACACTTACGATCTACGCCGAGGCTTGGCCCTCGAGGGCCACTCCTCTTCCGCCATCGTCCGGCGTTGGTGGAAGAAGTCGGGGAGGAAGGGTCCTTCCTTTCTTGAACCCTCCGCCCCCCGGCTGGGCGGCCTTCCTTCTTCTCTTCTTTCCCCGGGAGAGGCCTCTTTTTCCTCCTCCTCGCCTTCACGGGAGGAGTCCGCCTCGGAATCGTCGGACGATGAGTCCGACAACACCTGGCGCCGGGCACTCCTTCGAGTTCCCGTGGCCTTCTTCTTGGCCTTCTTCTCCGGCACCACGTGAGGTGTTGTAACCAGCAACCCCGTCAAGCTGGCGTCGGCGGGTCTTACAACTAGGAGCCGGGACGAGTTAACACAGGCCGGACGTCTTCGGCGATCTGTCACAAAGGTAAGGGAGTTTAGATCCCACATGAGTCCGGACTATGAAAAACAAAGAGTCCCGTAAAGGGTAGAATAAGCTTACCTCCAACGGCACGCCATGAAGCTGAATCCGCATGATCTTGATTGGGATGCGGGGCCTCGGCGCATGTAAATAGCACCTTCCAGGCATCTTCATACATAGTGTCGAAGAGCTTGCGCAAGGTTTGGTGCTGTGCCGGATCAAACTCCCACAATTTGAAGGCCCGTTGTTGGCATGGGAGGATTCGGCAGATGAGCATGATCTGGACTACGTTGACAAGCTTGAGATTCTTGTTCACCAGATTTTGGGCCCATGAGTTTGAAGTCCGGTCGGCTCTTAGAATCTCCCACGTTAGGCCCGTCTCTTTCGGGGAGGTGGCCGGGTATGGGGAAACCAGAATCGAATTCGGAGACGCCCGCCCATTTTGGAGTCGCCTTGGCTCGGGTGATGTAGAACCACCCGATTGCCTCCCTTTATTGTCTCCACGAAGGAGCCCTCGAGCCATAGGGCCGTTGGCCATCCAGGCCCACCATGGCGCCTCACTTGCACCTCAGCGGCCACCCACTACCTTGACTTGACATTAAAAGTCTTGAGCCATAAGCGAAGTGGGGCTGGATGCAGAGGAAGGCCTCGCCTACCACGACGATGAAACGCCCGGAGATGTTGAGGATGAAGTTGAGGGCGGATCATGGAAATCTAGGCCATAGTAGAACATGAGCCCCCGGACAAATGGGTGAAGTGGAAGACCTAGTCAGCGGAGGAAGTGGGTGAGGAACACCACCCTCTCATGGGGCACAGGGGTGGGGAGGAGCTGCCTTGTCGGGGAGCCGATCTTGCCGATGTCGGCTGGACAAGTATCCGGCCTTCCGCAGCTTTTGACTTGTTCCTCCGTTCACGGAGGAGACTATCCACTTGCCTCCGCTCAGGACATGGGTGGAGAAGGTTGAGGAGGGATGTGCGGAGTTACGCCGGAGCTCGAGTGCGCGGAAATGGATGAGCAAAGGAGGAAGAAGGCGAGGGTGAAAAGGTGGATCCTTATCCCTTATATGGATCTGACGGGTTACAAGGGCCCCCACTAGCCTCCGGTAAAACTCGCTTATCTCCCAAGCGCCAGAATCAATGGCGCGGTTGGTTTACCCATGTCCGTATTGATGAGAATCCCGGAATAAGGCACGATCTCGCTTTGATAAAGGCGTGCCAAAGAAACCGCCTCGCTGAACACGCCGAGGTGGGGACAAGAAAACGATTCTAATAAAGGCTTGCCGTGGTGTACGCCACCGCAGAATCACGCCGCACAGATTGAATTTGTGTAAAGATTATTCTCTCTCACGGTGGTATGCGGAACTTATTCTCGCAGCGGACACTATCCTTGTGTTCAAAATCTTCTATGAAGTATTCCTGAGGAGGAACCCGCCTTGCAATGTCGAATACAATATGCGTCGGATCGACTCGTCATTGAAGCCTGGTTCAGGGGAGCTCTTGAGGAGTCACAGACTAGGGGTGTCCTGGATAGCGAACTATCACCGCTACGGACTCGGGACTATGAAGATACAAGATTGACTTCGTCCGTGTCCGGATGTGGGACTTTCCTTGGCGTGGAAGGCAAGCTTGGCGTCTGGATATGTAGATCTCCTACCATTGTAATTCCGACTTTTGTAATCCCTAGCCCTCTCCGGGTGTCTACATATAAACCGGAGGGTTTTAGTCTCAGTGAGGACTAGGAACATTTATACCATAGGCTAGCTTCTAGGGTTTAGCCTCTTTGATCTCGTGGGTAGATCTACTCTTGTACTACCCATATCATCAATATTAATCAAGCAGAGTAGGGTTTACCTCCATCGAGAGGGCCTGAACCTGGGTAAAAACATACGTGTCCCTTTGTCTCCTGTTACCATCCGCCAGCACGCACGCCTGGGACCCCTACTCCGGAGATCCGCCAGTTTGACACCGATAGTGTCGTTCAAGCGAAGGCCGAGGTACCTCCTCCCTTACCGAGGATCATGACTCAGCGCAATTATCGCCCGCTAATCCGGTAAGCCTTTTACATCTCGGGATCTAAGCCCCAGCTTTCTTCCTCCCCAAAGTATAACCATCGCCGCTGGGATCTAAGCCTCCACGCCATTTAATAGGACTGGTAGCGGCAATGAGCAGAACCGATTGTCCAGCCCCCCCGCTCAAGATCAAGCAGGATGCTCTCCTAACGGAGATGCTGGTTCGGGCGCCTTTATGAGGTCTTTGGAGAAGAAGGCCAAGAAGAAGGCCACAGTGGACCAGAAGGTCTCCCACAAGAGGTTATCTCGGACTCATTGTCAAAGAAAACACCGATGCGCACTCCTCCCACCAAAGCGAGGAGGAGAAAGAAGTTCTCCCCGGGGGGGACGAAAGAAAGGCCGCCCATCGAGAGGCCGAAGGTCAGGAAGGACCCTCCTCCCGGACTGCCCACAACGGCCGCCAATGGATTTAGGAGTGGTTACCTGTGGACAAGCCTCTCGCGAAGTCGTGAGTATCCGGACAATATAATAATTTTGGTATGTCTTATTGTACTGCTTTCTTATCACGCCCACGCATGATTACGCGAGTCCATCCCGAGCCCATATCGATGTGTCTTCGCCGGATGATTCTTTGGGCCCATCGATATGAACAGCGATTCACTTCGACCTTTCCTCCCCGCCCCTCTACGGACGACGCCGAGGTGTTGTCTCAAAGGGAACTAAACCAAGGTGAGATAGTTTGAGCATGCCTTGCTGGCGACATTCCAGCGCTAGGGCGACGAGAGGCACCACCCTCCTCTGAGCCCTAACGCCGGGGCAAAGAAGTTCGCCCCTAAGCCGACACGGCACGGAACCTCCAAGGTTCCGGATTCGTCTGCCGTAACCCCTCGCTAAGGGGCAAGCCGCTCGTAAGTGCGATGGCCTCTCGCCCATCCGCAGGAATCCGACAACTGCTTGACGTGCTTCACGGCACTTCCATTGACGAAGAGCACCGCACTATCATGAGTGCGGTAGTCATAAGTTCACCCGCCAAGAGCGGATCGACTGAAGTTCGCGCGCCCCTCCTAAGCGGCTTTGAGCTAAGCAACCAAATTGTAAGAAAATGTTACAATATAGACGTGAGCCCTCGATGCTCTGTTTGGCGTCACAGAAAAGTCCGAATAGAGGATCAAATAACAATCGCAGGAGTCTAGTCAACATGTGTCTATGTGGAATAAGCAAGCTTCACGCTACCGCCACGGGCTACCAGCTCGTATTGCACAAGATCAAGTGAGACCTTGAGTGGTCCAAGGAAGAGCTCGGCCTTACCAAGAGGCAGCTCGAAGAGAACAAAAGGTAAGTGACACCCGTCTGAATATTGATAAAGAAAAAATTTGGTTTTTGGAATAATAGGATCACATGAATTTTGCTGAGGGGCCACGACCAAAGTGGCGGGCTCCTGCTGTGGTTAGCGCCATCCGAGGCCGAGGAAAGCGCCAAGGAGCGCATCGAGCGAGAGAAACAGAGAGGCTCCGAGTAGGCGAGGTGTGAAGCAAAGAGCCTGTGCTCACAAGAAACACAGTCCTTGGAGCTTGACTCTAAGACGCAAGGGTCTCGAGCTTGCGAAGGCCCTCGAAAGCGCACAACATGCCAAGGCCAAGCCCAAAAGGCCCTCCGTGAAATTGAGACAGTTAAGAAGATAGCGGCGGTAAGGCATTCATTATGCAAAGCAAGCATATGAAGGAAACTTTCTTTTTACTTATCCGAAGTTCGGAGCTCTCCAGAGCTGCTCGCAGAATCTACCCGAAGCGTGTCAGGATGTCACAAGGAGTTCTACCGGTCAAGGAGGGGAGCTCGACGGAGAAGTTGTTGGTCTCGCGAGTATCTGGGACCGAACACCCAATCCGCCCTTTGAGCTTACCAGTTGAAGCAATCTAGTCGAAGCTTCACAAGGCGGGCCGCAATTGTGCCATGAGAGGGGTCTTATAGTCCGGATGTTGCTGGCGAGCCCTTCCTAGTAGCTACTTGTCCGGTGAGGCGGCTTGCGAATGCATCGCCCGCCTACGGTTTGAAGTCATAAATATCCATCTCGCATCGGTGGTGCCAGGCAGGGCTTTTTGCCTAGCGAAGGTGCACCGGGTAAGCTGGACGCCTTGAAAAGCTGGTGAAGGAGGGGCCAACGGAAGGGTGACCATCGCCACCCCGTAAAAATATTATGAAAGTGTCCTGAAGGGTGCTCGCGTTGTGTCAGAGGAATGTGCTAAGGATGTAATATTTGAATAAATGTACTCATGTGATCCTGTAATATGAAATGAGTTCACTTGCGCTATGCAACGCCAGAATTTAAAATATTACCTTCTGTGCGGCCGCTTATAAAATCTCGAGAGTTGGCTCACTGCCGCTTCTTCCCATGTAACTAGTACCGAGGTGTTCGGATAAACCCTGAGCACTCTTTATCCCAATTTTGGGTCCTTCAAAGGAGGTGTGTTCAAGACAACGAACGAGCGTGCAATCGGACTATAAGGCTTTTATCACTCTCACATAGCCATAGAAGTCTACAATTTTAAATTTCTATGAAGCCCCTAGTATTCGGAAGGTCAATTTGGGGCACTATACGCTATGCCTAAGTCAAGGCTGACTCTCGCAAGCGGAGAAAAAGTCTTTAAGGACTTGAGACCTCTCGAACAGCGTATCAGCTCTCGCCTTTATCATGACAAATAAGCTGACTTTCATCTACTGAGGTGCTCGTCCGGAAGAACCGGGACACAATCGCTAGTAGTTCTCCCAGGTGCTACCTTAGCCGATATTAAGGAACGAAGGTACCAAAACATGGGAGCCGGGCAAACCCAACTATTGACCCAAGACATGATTCCTCGGAGTCGATGCATATAGTGCTATAAGTTCGTGGTACCGCACCGTCGAAAGTATTCTCGACTTCTCTCACGCCAGATTTATGCGGGTATACTAAAGCCCCCTTGCATATCGGTCGCACTCGTAATGTAGCCGGTGCAATCTGTCATAAATAAGCGTATAAGGAAAAAGAAAAGGTAATGCAATAATAGACTAACGCTATGCATTGTTATTAAATAATACGTCGAAGCGTACGGATACAAGTAGTGCAATAAGCAAAAAATAGGACTATTTGACATGTCCTATCCAAGGGTAAGCTGCGTATGGGTATTTAAAACAGGTATTTCGATCGTTATCAGAGACCACCGGTATTTCGATCATTATCAGAGACCACCTGGGGATTCCCTTGTATGTCAGAGCTTCTTTCTTCCTTGGTATTTCCTTCCCGTGTCGTCCAGCAATCGGGATCGCGAAAAGGGCTTCCAGAGAGTAAGGTCCCGAAGAGAGAAAATGATAAAGGTATGCAGCCCTAGGTTGAGCCGCATTGTGGGGACGTGCCCGCCGCGTCTCCCCACCTATGCCCATGGTATTTTAGTGCGTAATTATGTACGCCATTACGGCAGATTTCGCCGCTTGATTTGGGACTAGGATGGAGGCCGAATTGCTAGGCGAGCTCGAACGTGCGAGCCATCCCATAGCAGATTATTCTCGACTCCCTTGAAGGTGTTCGGGGCTTTATCACCGACGAATTGGCGGTTTGCCTTAAAAGGTTGTTTTATGCTTGGCCTCATGGTAGGGTCGCGGTGTGTTCCTCCGCGCGGAGTGCGAGCGTTCTGTGTTTCCATTGAATGTTATAACCCCACGAGGTCCCGGCATTTTGAGCTTGAGGTATGTGATACACGGTACCGCATTGAACCTAGCAATGCGGGCACCGCTACCGAAAGCGGAGTGATAGCCACTGCGGAACGGGACGATATCGAAGATTAACTCCTTGCTTCGGAAGTTGTGCGGAGATCGAAAGACCACTTCTAGTGTGATTGAGCCCGTGCAATGGGCCTCTACACTGGATGACACCTTTAAAGGTGGTTTTAGTGGGTTTGATCCTCGGGGGTCTATACCCATTTTATGACCGTATCCTCGGGACAAAGCGGTTCGTGTTGTCGCCACCGGCCCATAAGGACTTCCTGTGAGGTGGAACTGGCCAATGATGGGATCAAGGACCAATGCGGCGAGAACCGCCATGACGGATACTAGTGGGGTGGTCCTCGCGATCGAAAGTGATCGACAAGAAGACCATGGGTTGAACTTTGGGGCGATCGGCTCCATCGCATAGACGCCCCTTAGTGCACGCCTGCTCCCTCTTGGGAATATGCGGTTGCGAGTATCATGTTCATCGTTTTCACTTGGGGAGGAAATTTCTTCCGTCCTCCTGTGCCGGGCGGTCGGCTCCTCCTCATCGTCGCTATGCAGCCCTTTTCCTTGTTTTCGGTATTCAACTTGTCGGCTCGCTTGAACACCCAAAGATATTCTCTCGTTGGTGTGATTGGTGGCTTATCTGGGTGCCGTGAATTTGACACGAGCGATCGAGTATGCGGTCCAAATCTGGACGGGCCCGGCTGCTTCTTTTGAATGGCTTCTTCCGCCGACCGGATTTAGAGCCACTTGAATCCCGCATTACGCCGCAAACGTGTCTTCGGCGTTGTCGCCGTTGTTGCGGCGCTTGTGCGCCAGAACCGCGATGTGGTCTCGCCGTTATCATCTTTGGCATCCGAATTGCCATGACTTCTTGATGTTGTTGCTGCAAGCCGCCTACTTATCCTCGCCTGCCGCAAAAAGCGCAGGTCATGAGTGTCGTGAGGGCTGCCATAGACTTCGCTTCCCCGGCCGAGGTGCCAAGCAGCCACTCATCACGTATATTATGCTTAAATGCCGCTAAGGCCTCTACATCCGGACAATCGACAATTTGGTTCTTCTTAGTGAGGAACCAGTCCGTAATTTTCGCCGATTCCCCGGCCGCCGAAAGTTATATGGCTCAAGTCATCATCATCCGTGGTCGCACATAAGTGCCCCGGAAGTTGTCAAGGAATGCGTCTTCCGAAATCCTCCCAACCGCCAATGGAGTTTGGCAAGTTATTCAGCCAATGTCGAAGCTGGTCCTTTTGAGTTTTAGTGGGAGGTACTTGATGGCATGTAGATCATCACCGGCCAGCCATGTGGATGTGGAGGAGGAAATCCTCGATCCATACCGCCGGGTCTGCTGTACCACCATATGATTCAATGTTTACGCGTTTAAAACCCTCTCGAATTTCGTGATCCATCACTTCATCGCTGAAGCATAGAAGTTAGCGGCGCCTTCACGGCCATATCATGACGCAGTTCATACGAAGTCTTATGCAGATTCGCCCTACCGGATTTTCTTTAGTATATCCAAGTGACGATCATCGCCTCAAGGCTAGGGGCGCTACCGTGATCCATATGCAGATCGATCTCGCATGTCCCGCTTTGTTTTCCAATACGTCTCGCCAGTCCCGCATGTTGCCCCGGCCTTGGTATTTTGTTTGAATGGCGCGTGGCGCGGGCCGGACTTCGGCTGGTATGCCTTCGCTCCGCCACGAGGTGGCCGACCGGCCAAGATCATACGCCATTTGGTGATGTAGGTTTTAATGCTTCCTCCTCGAGTTGGGGTAGCAACCTGCGCTTTGGGTAACTCTTGGTTGGGCACTCGAGTTCAGATTCCTCGGCCAGGACTTCATCCATCTATCCGCTAGGTGATCTTGATCGTACCGGTCGTTGTTGCTTTTTCTTCAGTTGTTTCTTTGTGGCTATAAGCCGGCGCTGAAGCGCTCACCTCGCTGGGATCCTCGTGCACGATAAATCTTTTTCGTCAGCCGAGGCTCACTTCATCTTTGAGGGAGGCATTTAATTGTCATCCTCTCGATTCTCCGCACGCCTGTTCGCTTACGGAGGGCTCACTACAAAAAATACACTTCCGATGATACGTGTTTGTCACAAGAGGTCATTTTTGTCATGCATGTACATCCATGACGATTTTATGACAGAATCAAGATAGTCATACCGTTGTCGTAGAAGTGTTCCATGACATTACCAAAATTATCATCATGGAAGTGTCCACTTCCATGACGATCAATCGCTTCGCCACGTAAGTGCTTACGTCAAGGGTGACCGACGCGTGGCATCCACCGTAATGGAACGCCGCCGTTAAGCTTACTTCCGCCTGGTTTTGGATCCGATAACCTGCTAACAGCCCCGATCAATGGGGATTTTCCACGTGTAAAATCATCATTGGTACGGAGGAAACACGTGTCGGCTCATCGTTGAGACGATGTCATCCACTCATTGGACCTGAAGGCGCCTATGATACGCCGACATGTGGCATGGCCCACCAGTAGGCCCATTCCCGTGAAAAGGTCGCCCGCTTGACTTGGTCAAAAGGTGGCGGGCTGCCCATGGAAAGCTTCGTTAACCACCTCGTCGCATATAGCCCATTTTCATTGCCCGCTAACCCAAGCGTCTACGCCCTATCCTAATTAGGGCCCGATGGCGTCATCTCGGGCCATCCAATATGATTCCAGCCCGTTTTCGCCTTCCGGCGCATGTATGGCCCATGACGTCTTTCCGCCCATATGAGGCCCTATGTAACTTCTTGCCTATTAATCTGCAAGAACCGGCCCGTAATGAACAGTATCACTTTACACAAATTAATGGCCCGTGGTGAAAATGGCGTAATGAACAAAGCTGTATCACATTATACCCATTAACGCTCCGTTATACCGCTGGGCCGCTTTCCAGCCCATGTTATCTTTTCGGCCTTCTCGCAGAGCCCATTTATTCTGGGCTCATTTCCAAAGATCCGCTTACTTACGGCCATTTACATCATTTTCTCATTCGCCAGGGCCACCCAAATTCAAATTTCGTGGTTACAGCCATTGCCAGGTCTCAGCACGCTTAAATCGCTTTTCATAGCGCCATCAAATAATGCCTATTAACGATGGCCTGTTATGGTCGGCCCATGAACGGACGATTCCAACTCTAGCCCGCTTACGGCCATAATGCGGTCCGTTTGGCCCATGTTTCATTAATCGATCATACGGCCCAGAGATAAGGCTCATTCTTCCATGATAATCTGCCCATGAAGGCCTATTGTTTCTACGTCCGTAGAAGGCCCACTCTATTTCACGGCCAAGATGGGAGGCTCAATGTCACTACAATAAATATTAGCTCATGGTTATTGTGGCCTAGTTTTAAAAAATAGGTTATTGCAGCCACTAGCTAATCGCGGAAAAAGAACTGCAATGACTACAAGGAAACAAATAAAAAAGACAACAAGGAAATAAATAAGCAAGCAACTAACACTAGGCTATCACGGCTATTACACGTATTACATCCATCGGGCATGAAAGTTCGCCACCGCAAATATAGGGAACAAAGCAGTATATCATATACATCGGTTGCCAAAGTTAATACCGAACGCAAATAAACGCCACAAATGACAAAACAAATCCGTAGAACTCGAAACCACTTCGTAAGATCTCAAGAAACAATATCCTAGGTACCCATAATGTCGGGTAAAGATGCTTAGCAAGCTTATTAACTTTTCTCTCATTTTACGCTAAATCCTCCGCTTTTGTCAAGGTAATTCGTAAAATATGCATATGAATTCCTCGGCAGGACTTCTCACCCTTCCTTCACCTCTGTCATAAAGACATCTCGATCGATGTCTTTCAACTTGAAGTTGAGACTCAAGAAGGCAATTGAATTCGGCGAAATGAGTTGAAGAGCTTTTGCCGCCAGTAGTGGCCAAGAACTCGAACACTACATCAACACAGGACTTTGGTTCCCTCACCGCCGCCAAGAAGATAGTTCTTATGAGCTTTCTTGGAGACCAACAGGATGTCTCACTATCTTGAACCTTATCTGCAAGACATTTCTTTTACCATTGGATAACGCTGCATCGTTTCTCCAATATTTTGTCGCAGATTCTAAAAGAGAAACAAGCGGACACATCACATGTTTACTATGTTGTATATGAAACTTATTTTGGTAAAATGAGTTCAAGAGTAAAGTGGATAGGATATGACAGATGAAACAAACATATATCTATGTACCATGGTCACTTTATGGTCTATATCATTCTAGTTTTTGTCACAAATCAAGATAGAGACACAATTCAAATAATATTTGTTCAAGACAAAGCGGAATAGACGTAATATAAGTGTGGGTAACTATAGAGCAATAACAACACTTGTAATGTGCATGACATGAGAACATAGCTGTTTATTCAATTTAAACTGAAATCAACATAGAGCATGTTACAACAAAGAAGCTTGCTAAAGAAACAGTGTTTAAAACATACCGTTGCGCCATTGGAGTTTCAATTCCATCCTTCAAATTTGAAAATAGTTGGTATGAGAACATCTGATAATGCAAGAGCAAAGGAGTATGAACCATAGCTACGTAACTCGACCTAAGAACAAATCTTCTTCTCCTTTAAGCGTTGAGTTGGGATTCGGAGTGGTGGTCCTCGCGGCTTTGGGCAATCGCAGTTCCCTTACTAACTGCTCGTGTTTGGGTGCTCTGTGGTGGAGACGGTGTTGTGTCAACTGGAACTGGGTTACTATCTGATACATCTCCAACGTATCTATAATTTTTGATTGCTCCATGCTACTTTATCTATTGTTTTGGACTATAATGGGCTTTATTTTCCACTTTTATATTATTTTTGGGACTAACCTATTAACCGGAGGCCCAGCTTTTAATTGTTGTTTTGCCTATTTGCCTTGTTCCAAGAAACGAATATCAAACGGAGTCCAAACGGGAATGAAACCTTGAGAATGTGATCTTCTCACCGAACTTGATCTAGGGAGACTTCGGACTTACTCCAAGGAATGCCGAGGCGGATCACGAGGTGGGGCGCGCCCTCCCGCCTGGCGCGCGCCTCACCGTGGGCCCCCGACGCCCACCCACGCATTCCTTCCTCCTATATATACCCACGCATTACTCCCAGCTGCATCAAGGACGAGCCAAAACCTAATTCCACCGCCAGAATTTCCTTGTATCCACGAGATCCCATCTTGGGCTCGCCCGAGTCAAAGCCAGAGGGGGCATCTACCACGGAGGGCTTCTACATCATCACCATAGCCCCTCCGATGAAGTGTGAGTAGTTTACTCGTAGACCTTCGGGTCCATAGTTAGTAGCTAGATGGCTTCTTCTCTCTTTTTGGATCTCAATACAATGTTCTCCCTCGTGGAGATCTATTCGATGTAATCTTCTTTTTATGTGTGTTTGTTGAGGTCGATGAATTGTGGGTTTATGATCCAACTTATCTATGGAAAATATTTGATTCTTCTCTCAATTCTTTTATGTATGATTAAGTTATCTTTGTGCAAGTCTCTTCGAATTATCCGCTTTGGTTTGGCCACAACTAGATTGGTAGTTCTTGCAATGGGAGAAGTGCTTAGCTTTGGGTTCAATCTTGCGGTGACCTTACCCAAAGGATGTAAAGGGTTGCAAGGCACATATTGTATTGTTGCCATCGAGGATAACAGGATGGGGTATTTATCATATTGCACTAATTTATTCCTCTACATCATGTCATCTTGCTTAAGGCTGCTACTCCTGCTTTTTAACTTAATACTCTAGATGCATGCCGGATAGCGGTCGATGAGTGGAGTAATAGTAGTAGACGCAGAAGTCGTTTTGGCTCTACTTGTCACGGACGTGATGCCTATATACATGATCATTGCCTCGATAACCTCATAACTATGCTCAATTATGTCAATTGCTCAACGATAATTTGTTCACCCACCGTAGAATACTTATCCTCTTGAGAGAAGCCACTAGTGAAACCTATGGCCCTCGGGTCTATTCTCATCATATCAATCTCCATCACTTTATTTACTTGCTTTGCTTTTTACTTTTTACTTTGCATCTTTATACCAAAATACCAAAATATTATCTCTCATCGATCTCACCTCATAAGTGACCAGAAGGGATTGACAACCCCGCTAAGCGTTGGTTGCAAGTAGCTATCGTTTTGTGTGTACAAGGGACTTGGCGCTGTGGTCTCCTCAATGATTGATACCTTGGTTCTCAAAACTCAGGGAAATACTTACTACATCGTGTCTTTGCATCATCCTCTCCTCTTCGGGAAATCCAACGAAGTCGAGACGTAGCACTATCTCGCTGTGTTAGTTAGAAGGGGTGTAGCTGGTTCTTTGTCCAACTGGGTAGGGGTACAATCATGCGAGAGTCTCGGGTTATGTGTGGTGGATCTGGTCCTTGGGCAAGTACAACCGTGGTTCTATCTGCATCAAGCGGTAGTATCTTTTCCTAACACCGTGTTGTTACTCTCCTTAGATACCGCCATCACGCTCTCCAATTCAAATGGCTAATAAACAAGAAAAGTAATTGAAAGTATAGACATTGTATGATAGACAGGTGCAATGGAAAGTGGGGAATAAAAGAGGGCATGAAATAATTCATATTTATGTTGTCTAACCAAATAGGATAGCATGACACAATTTCACATATATGATGGCTAACTAAACAGGATAGCATGACACAATTTCACATTATGATGGCTAACTAAAAGATGGAAAGACATAGTTCAAAATATGAGACTGAGTGTAAACAGGATGACATGACATAACTATATAATGTGTTTATTAAATAGGTTGGCATGCCATAATTCACATACATTCACGGATAGAATGCCATAATTCAAAAATATGATGATCAGAACACTAAACATGTGATGAGATGATATAACTATATGGTGTCTTTATTAAATGGGTTGCCATGCCATAATTGGGATAGATGATGTGTATGTACTATGTAAACATGGCGGAATGATATAATTCAAATATATGATTTATATAGTAAGCAAGCAAGGCAGATGGCAATCCATATATGATGTAAAAACTCAAGCAATGCAAGACAACATGCATGACATGGGTAATATAACCCTGCCAAGTTTGGAGCATAGACCTCGGGGGGAAATAGGATCATTACCGGGCCTGGATCCTCCTCCCGAGGAGCTTCCTTCTCAGAATCGACAAGATGTTCGCTTCAGCAGTAGCATTGTCTCTTCCGAATACCTTGTTTTCACTCCAGATACATACTTCCATCACCACTTCAAATGGTCGATGCATGTGAAGAAGAGAAGTTGAATATACAAATGTTGTCGCATAAATGGAACACATAATACTAAAAAAAAATGATAGCATGATATAATTCACATACATGATGATTGGCTAAACAGCATGGCATTGCATAATTCACATATATAATGCCTTTGCAACTAGATAGCATTGTATAATTCACATCTATAATGTCTTGCACCAAGATGGCAATGCATAATTCACATATATGGTCATTAGGCACTGAACGTGAGGCATTCACACCAAGCATGTCTAAACTAATCAAATGACATAGCAATGCGAGACACAATACACACGTATATGAGCAACATAACCCTCGCCAAGTTGGAGCATACACCTCGGGGGAATAGGACCGGTCATCTTTCCTCAATCCTCCGAGGAGCTATCCAAGTAACCAGCGAGATATGCGCTCGTCAGATAGCATAGTCTCCGCTCCAAGACCTTGTTTTCACTCCAGAATTTGCCATCACCGTGTCAAATGGATGATGCACACGAAGAGCAGTTGAATGTACTAACATTGTTGACAAACGTAATATGTAACGAAAAAAAAAGGATGACCTGATATAATTTACATATAAGATGATGGCTAAGGTGGATGGCATTGCAAAAATTCACATATATGATGCCCTGGCTAAACAAGATGGCGTTGCATAATTCACATAAAGGATGAAAAACTAAATGCATGGCATTCGCACAAAGGATGTCTAAACTAAGGTGATGACATATTTGATGTATAAAGTAAGCAATGCAAGACACCATATGCATGATATAACCAACATCAAGATGCCAAGTTAGAAGGCGAAGACCTCGTGGGTAAATAGGAGTTGTCTTCCTTCCAATCCCCTCGTAGCGTATATCTTCCTCTCGATTACAATCCGAATGCGTGGAGGGGGGGCGGTTTTGCGCCTACCATGGAGCGATATACGCATGAAATTTTATTGCCACGCAAGGCTTCCGTCTCTTTTGCTCTACATGTTCGGTTCCATTGTTTACAATAATCGTCATGCATAGGAATAAAACATAGTGAGAGTATATGTAAGGAGTGCATGCGAATCTGTGAGTGATGGTAGCAACCTTGTGGATAGACCCAACACCAATAATAGCAGGCGTGATAATGGCTTCAAGCAAAAAATACAGAGATAATGGCTTCTTGACTGCTTGTTTCCCCACCCAACATGAAACTCATAGTAGACACCGAGATTAACCGTATAGTAGATAGATACTATTGATAGCGGCCCGATATGTACCCACAACCATTTAAAACTCAAGTTTGATGATTAGTTTGGAGTCACCTTTGAGCCTAATTCCGGTGAATGTGACGATAAAGTAGCTTGTAATATTAAGCGATGCATAACGTGGCGGAACCGCGAAAGAGTGTAACCTCTTGGCGGACCTGCGTGTAGTCCTCGAGGTCATCTCGCCGGTTGATGATGGTAATGTAGTTTTCATGGCTGCTGCTAGCTGGGAAGAAGATCCGAGGCGAAGTAAAGACGCTCGAAGCCGGATCCTGGCTGTATTGGACCCTTCGTTTTGAGTGCCTGAAATTTGGGGTGGATGACGGAAGTAGCAGAGCTGACAAACCACGCAAGGTTTTCTTTGAGAACTATCTGTAAGAGAAGTAATTCTGTAAGGGCTCGTTTGAATTGGAGGATTCCAACAATGTGGGATAGGAAATAGACAGGAATATATAGGAATGCACGTGTGCGAATTTAAAAACACGTGATTTCGCTAACTGGTGGTGTTTGATACACAATAATTGGAAGATCACAGGATGCAAAGAAGCATGGTGAGATTAAGTCAAACCACAAGAAAATGTGCGGTTATAATGCTATTATGCTACTATCTCTTAGTCTTGTGCTTCATGAATAGGAATTTGAAAAGGAGGACAAGTGAAAATTAAAAATTCCTACGTTTTTCTTTCAAGGAGATACTAAAGGAACAAATCCGTGTGCTCAAGTGGGACAATATATATATAACATGTAGAGTAAAAAGAGATGCAACAAGTGTACAACCTCTTTGGCGAAGCCATGTCGATCTCAGCATGATTGGGTTGGTTTATAGAGGATGCTCCGACCGACTTTTGTCGGAGGAGGGAAGAAGATCTTAGGCGCTCTGGAGATGGAGCCCGAGGTACTGCTTCATTGGTGGATGGAGGGTTTTTCTGGAGCAGCCCGGTGAGTTGTAATGACGCCGAGGCTGAAGGTGACAAGAGAGACAACGAACAATGTTAACCTGAGTGGAATTCTAATAGCATCTCCGATTACATGACGTAAAATACATTACCACAAAGTGCTAGATATAAAATACATCAGCCGCTCATCTCTCGAACTTAACCTGCCTAAACTGAACTTAATCATTTAAACTGAACTTAACTGCTTAAACCGAACTTAACTATCGAAATCAATTTTGTCTTTAAACCCAAATCGAACGCACTAGCAAGGTGAGGCTACACATCGGTCGACTGAATTTTTTCATCTTCAAATGGCCACGATTTTATAAATGTTGGATACGAAATCAAAGGGCATGCGGTTCATCTTCAACCTCCACCCCCGAGCCGCCACCACCACCGGCCAAGCAAGAATTTCGGCCGCGTCAAGTGGCAGGTCTCGCGATGTCACGACCGGCTTTTCAATAAAAATGTTTATTGATAAAACCGATCTTAAAACCCAGTATAGGAAAAGTCATCCTTTCTCGTAGACAAAAGCTTGATAAACAAGAGAACCAAGTAGCATCAAATATATTACAAAGGTTGAGTGAGGCTGCCTTAAATAGCTTCTTTCTTATTACAAACTCGCCAATATCTTACATATGGGTGGATATGTCAGCTGTGTGGTGGCATGCTACTAGCTCGTGAAAAATAAAAATGGTGGTGGATAACTTGACTTTCATCTTGGCAGCACATCGGCGTCGAGTTGAGGCTCGATGCATTTATTTGGGAGTTGCGAAGCGGATAATACAATGATCACACAGATCGCTTACAGACCCATCGGGACTCCTCTAGGCGTCGGACTCGCTATCAAATTCTTCATCCATAAGAGATCGCCTTTCATCGACATCTGGCCAAATCAACAAGCCAGGTGAGTACTTGAAAGTACTCGCAAAAAAGTTCTACAAAAAGATATAATCAATGAATGCATGAATGCGTTATGAACAGAGGATGATGCTCCGATAACTATGATAATATTTCAGGACTTGATAAATAAAAATAAATACTGGAGACCGACGGGTGTCCGGAGCGACGCCGAAAGGTAAATAAATAAAATGCATGTCAGCAAATGGGCGCCTAAGCGACACCACATAAAGGGGCTTTAAAGAAATGCCACAATGGAGGCCCGGGCGACATCACATAAAGGCTTTGAAAAGAAATGCCACAAATTTGACGTCTGGGCGACATCACATAAAGGGCTTTAAAAGAAATGCCACACAATGGACGTCTGGCGACATCACATAAAGGACTTTTAAAAGCAAATGCTACAGTCGGACGCCCGTAGACATCACATAAAGGGCTTTAAAAGAAATGCCACTACCGATCAGACGTCTGGGCGACATCACATAAAGGGGCTTTAAAAGAATGCCACAACGGACGGCCGTCTGGCGATACATCACGTAAAAGGGCTTTAAAAGAAATGCCACAATCAGACGTCTTCGGGCGACATCACAGTAAAGGGCTTTAAAAAGAAATGCCACAATGTATCGACGCTCGGGCGACATCACGTAAAGGGCTTTAAAAGAAATGCCAAATACCGGACGCTCGGGCGACATCACGTAAAGGGCTTTTAAAAGAAAATGCCACAATGGACGCCCTCGGGCGACATCACATAAAGGGCTTGTAATAAATGTAAATAACAAGATTAGTCCATCCACAAGAATAATCTTTAACCAGATTTATCACACATAAAACCCACTGGAGTTTGTCAACAGGCCGATACCGACAAGATGAGAGATGAATATCGACTTGAACAAAGTACAAGATAATTGAAAGATTTGAGACTCGCAGGAGTTTGGATGAACTGGACTATGCTCAACAGATTGTAGTCACGAAGGGCGAATTAGTTCCGCGTTTATGGTATTTTCAGCAGAAACACATTTAACTAGTACACACCCATTTCATCTCCCTGCCAGTGAATCACCCCTCGGATAACGCCCAAGAAAAATCTTGAGACGTGGGAGGTCACAACCTCGAATAGCATGGGATCAAATTTCTATACGCCATTTAAGGTGCCCCTCTCGGTCCCAACCGGAAACACCCATGCCCTAATCGGATGAGACGGCTTTAATCTGTAATATGGAACCCTCACCCCGCCTTCTTTTTGGTGTGTACCAGAAAAACGGTTTTGCAACTTACATTATGCCATATTCCTTTCTCGGAAAAACATGTGATGCTGTAGGAAGGAAATGAATGGAAATGTGATCGGTGTTATAATGACACACTGAGGTCAAATAATCTGGCATAAGACTGGCATGTCACAACACTGCCATCTTACCCATCCTCATGCGAACACATACATGCAAATATGTATCCAACAACATAATGCTTCCCGAAACTTACTTTACGATTATGTGCATGAAATATAGCATTCAAAGTGATGTTCATAAACATGCCATGACCATACAAAATGCACGCAATGCAACAACACTCATCATATCAAGAGTTCAAACATGCTTGCCCTGGTTCGGAGTAGTTTGAAATCTAATCCTAGCGCGAAGTTTGCAGCTCACACCTCCTCCCAGTATCTCTACGGTGTATAAGAAAAAAG